>LPNX010565342.1:399018-437642 GCA_001517045.1 Pseudotsuga menziesii | reverse complement strand
ATGCATGCCATCTATATCCTAGGAATGATTTATTTCTGATTCTGGGTTCCTCTAGAATTAGTATGCAGGACCATATAGCAGATTCTGCTTTTTCTACTTTTTCTGCTTTTTCTGCTTTTTCTGCTTTATCCTGCTTTTCTATGGATAAGATAAAAGCTAGTCAACTAGGAAACGGGGTGCTTTTGTTTCCAACCCATCCTCCATTAGTTTTTCTCCATTAGCATATTATTTCCATCTCCTTAGCAACTCACTCATGCTTTTGCCAACTCGTGAGGTGCTTTGTATATTGGAAAGTGCTTTAAGGGGTTTATCATAATTAGTAAGCCTGCTTTTATGAGCTAGCTTGAGTTGTCTTCATGCAACTCCTTTTTCCTTTATAAGGATGTATTACCTATGTAATAATATCAATTATCATTTATTGATCATTCATTAATGTGTGTTCATTAATTCTTCTTCTTCTCTCATTATGCTAATTCTCTACAATTCTCTGTGAGGTTAATTGTGTGCTTAGATCCTTAGCCAGTTTATGAAATTCCTTATGCCATCAAGGCCTTAGAATTTATACAATATGAGTATTTACAAATTCTCCTGACAATTCTAAAAACATTTTTATCTGTATATCATCCTCAAACACCTGCCAATATTTAGAATTATCAGGTATAGATGGTCTGTTCAAAATGTCTACTTGATATTCCTTTTGACCTGCACTTGGGGTTTTGAATTTTCCAGCAGCTACTGCCAAAGAATCAGCTACTGTATTCTCATATCTTGCAACCACCTTAATTATATGCTCTGTAAAAAAGTTACCAATCATATCCCATACTTCATTTATATAAGCTCTCATCCGGGGATGTTTGGTTTGATAACTATCATTCACCTGATTTATCACCAGCTCTGAATCCCCTAAAACTCTTATCCTCTGTGCTCCCAGATATTTCAATGCATGCAATCCAAGTAACAAAGCTTCATATTTAGCTACATTATTTGTGCATTCAAATGTTAGCTTATATGATAAAGATTTAAAATCTCTAATAGAAGAAATTATATACACAACAACACCAGCGCCAACCTTTGCCACAGATCCATCAAAATACATAGTCCACAAACCTTCTCTTTTTTGTTTTTCTTATAGAGCATTTTGTTCTATCACTCCTTCCTTTTTATTTTCTTCATATTTCATTTGCAATGTAGACTCCAAATCACACAGGACAGTATCATTAAAGAAAATAGAAGAACCCAAATCAATATCGATAGCATATATATGATGAATTTCGGGTTTATCTTGACTGCTCACTACATAAGGAGTTATTTTCTCACTATACAACCTCTTACTCCCATCTTGGGCAGGAATAGTGGCATATGACATATCCATTTGTAAACTACCTTTCAATTTTGAAGTCCAAGACCTTGATAACAACACCCAAAATTTTGGTGGAATATATGCCACTACCACATCCATTATTATTGTTTTAGATGGAAATTTATTCAAAGTTACTACCATATCTTTAATTAAACCAAGACATTGCACCCTCCTAGAATCAAAAGAATACAAATCTTTATAAGGTATTGTGACTTCCAGTCCCAAACTTTCAACTACTCCCTTCGGCATTAAATTATGTGATTCACTTGAATCTAACATTGCATTATCAACCACCATATCATGCACATTCAAAATCAAATAAAAAGGAGGAACTTCTTCATTATCTATACTTTCAACCTTTGGCCCAAATGAAATAGTAGGATTGTCATCTGTCAACTCCAAAATGTCAAACTGAAATTTTCCTTGACCTTATTATTTCTCAACAACTCATTAAAAGGAACAGATATTTTCAGCTTGGAAAGTTCATTCTGCAAATTAAAATTAGAATTAACTTTCTCTGCATCTATTGGTGCTACTTGTTTCATTCCTTTTGTTTTTTGTATTTCGTTCTCAACTTCTTTATTTACAATAGACTCTTTTTGTATTTCTTTTCCTTTTTCTATATTTAATGAGCTAGTAAAAGGCTGATTTGGATTTATCCTCCCTTTGTTTATAACAACTTCTCTATTTCTCAATCTAATCTTCCTCTGTACATCATCCATAGCATGTAAATAACCCCTCTGATACTGCTCTGACTCCCTTTCAAATTCTTCATCTCCATCTTCCTGTGCAAACATGCTATGTTCTTCTTCAATAAGATATATCTCTGAATCTAATTTCCCAAATAGATGAATTTAATTCTCATCAGGATCTTCTTCATCAGCAACATAATTCTCAGGAAATGGTGGTCGAATTTGCTGCTCTTCTTGATTCCTTGGATTCCTCATATCTCTTTGCCTATTTTGTGGAGGCATGGGAGGATTTGGTCTTCTAAAATTCAGATTTCTAATTTGAGGATTAGCTTGTTCTCTATTGAATGATCTATTATCCACAGTCAATCTATCCATCAACTTCTCCATTGTCTTTAACATCATTTAAAATTTAATATCAGTAGCAAAATAAGAAGTAGAGGGCATATTTTCTTCCTTTTTCCTCCTATCAATGTCTCTGTGTTTCATTTTTCCACTTGCCATCATATTTGCTTCCACCTCTAGAGCATCTGTAAACATAGCAGCAAGACTTGCTGATTTTCTTTCCCTTAATGAAAATGCAAAGTCATTATCAAAAGCTCCAGCATAATGAAGTTTAGCAGCAGCTCTAGAAGGTTTTATATCTTCTGGAATAGAATTATAAACTCTCATAAACCTACTTGAAAATTCATGAACAGATTCTAAACCTCCCTTCTTGATAATATTATATTGGGACAAAAGCTGCAAAGGAATTTGTTTGTCATCCCACCTTTCTAAAAATGCATTCTGGAAAGCTTGGAAAGTCAATATAGATCTAGCCGAAAAATATTTAAACCATTTCTTTGCTTCTCCTGATAAAATTTGAGCAAACAACTCCATTTTTTCATCTGCATAATCAACTTCCTCCAAGTCAACAAAATCTTCAAATTTAGCCACATGTTGTTTTGCAGTTATGTCTCCTTCTCCGTCAAACAGTGAAATTCTTTGGGAATAATTTTGGGGAAGGTCATGCAATACAGCAGGTAAATGCAAAGGAGCAAATATAGATGCCATTGGCCTAGGTGGATTCAGAGGTATTGAAGAGTTTTGAGTATTTTGAATGACAAGTGTTTCTTCAACCTTTGCAGACTATTGCAGATCTCTCCAAAGGGAATCAAGTAATAAGATTCTAATCTACGGGAATTAAATTCAGTGTTTTTAAGATCAAATTCAGATTTAGACTTTAACAAACCCTTTCCAATATTAACTTCCCATTCTTGATCAAAAATACTATGAGAATCTCGAGAAGATGATGCACCAAACAGAGAAATATCTATCTTTTCTTTATCTTTTTGCTTAAACAATTTTTCTGGATCTTCCAAAATCCTTAAAATTTCGGTACCAGAATTACCTCGTGTATGTATTTTCGAAGCCAAAATGACTTCTGGAATTTTGAAATACTCTTAAACTGGAATCGCCATGGCAAATTTACAACCTTCTTTGCTGACAAAAAAATTTTGTTTGCCCACAAAAATCTTTTCTTGATCTTTACAACTCTGTCGTTCTTCCCAAGGTGGATTTGCACTTTCGTTCCCCAGAAACGACGCCAATTTGTTAACACTCAAAATGTACCCAGGTTGTAAAAAGGTAAATCCCAAAGGTAACAGCAAAAACCACTTCGAAAAGAAACTGGCTTTTCTTCCCAGAGAGGGATCTCTCAAATATAGATTTAACAGGGCCAGATATGGGAATCAATACTTTAAAATTATGCAGATGGTTGAAACAACACATATAACCATTGGGAAATGGATTCAAATAGATAAAGATAACATAAAGCTTTCATACATGGGATTTCAACAAAGGAAAGACAACCATCATGTTACAGTCATTCATTGATTTTAGGTGAATTAGAAAGAAACATGAACAATCCATCAATATAGAGCATCATAAGATGAATTCCATATCAACTTTAGCAGAAATATTTATGAAATATTTGAAACAACAGCTAGAGCATAACAAGTATGAATTCTGAAACTATTCAACACTACGTTTCAAATATGAAGAAAACAAAATGGAAGGTTGACACTAAGAAGACAATCACATAGAAAGGGAAAGCACAGACAGTAACATAAATGACACAAGAATCTCTGACGAACAACCTGCATTCGGCTTTGTTATTTCAAAAATGATATGTCCTCAAAAAAAACATCGATCAAACATATGGGTTCCAACCCCCAATACATAAAGTAAATTCAAATATATACACAAATAACTTCTTCCCAATAAGATCAATAACTGAATAATCTATTAATCAAAGTTTTTTGTAACTATATCCCTAACAACTAGGAATAAACTACATGCTTCGATTATGGTAACGACAAGGCATGAATAAGCAGCTCCAAGACACACAACACCTATTCTTAAGGATGAAGAATATACTTGGTCTTCCCGAATCTTTCCACGGTCCTCCATTGTTCTATGTCGGGCGTGTCATACTCTGTCATTTCTCTGATAGATACTTCCAGATCCATGTAGGCTTCATAAGATACAGTGGGAAATCCTCCTCTAACAATCAGAAACTTTTGCAATATTTTGAAATATTCTGTTAATTTCTCTACGATGATTTTCCCAGTCAGTCCTTTTACCAAGTCTTCAAATTTGGAATGGTCCATGCGGTTTTGTAACACCTCAGTTTTGACCCCGTTGCATTAGATGTATATGATGTATATATTGTAAATAATCATGGTGCAGAGCTAAAGGCCAAGGCCCCACCATTGATTGGTTATGCTATGTTTCAGGTTGAAATTGTCACCGATGGTATATCGGGGCATGCGGCATACATATCAAGTTTTGTCATCATGTAAATATACATCTTTAATTAAAAGAACCCAACCAGCTATGCTCACTACAACCATAACGAAAAGGGCATGATTTTCCCAAGGATAAGGGGGGGAATTGTTAAACCATGAACCAATGGGGAAAAATCCATGTGTCATCTTTCCTTGTCTTATCCAACTACCACCATTAAAAACTGTTGCTGTTAGTTGGGGAAGTTATGGCTGGGAGTGGAGTGTGGCAGGACTGTCAGTCCTTTCCCACACACACACTACACCAGTAGGTTGACCCTCATGTTTTGGAAACCACCACCGCCATCACTCCAGGGGACTCTCCACTCTCTCCACTATGCCATTCTCTCCATTGTCTTTTCATCCTCACGCAGGGACGGTAGTCTGATTGTTCCCACTCACAATCTTCTTTTTCAGTTTTGTATCATGCAGCCAGGAAGGGGGAGCCATTTTCGGATGCCATTCACATTTCCATAGAGTGGTATCTAGCATGATTTCCATCCAAATTCTAGGGGTCTGGTGTAAAATTTCCTCACGCACAGATGGAGAGTTTGTATCTTCTTCCCCAGTGCGGCCTGTGTAAGTCTTTTTTGATTGCTTCATTGTCCAGGAGGGACTGTTGTTTTCCCCAAGTTGTGAACTATGTTGCTGATACATTTGGAGAGTGCTGTAAATTGCTTGGGAGTCGTTTTGGCCATGATAGGGCCAAGAACGACTCAGGAGTTGTTTCCCTATCTAAGCTGTAACTGCCGATTGATTGCATGCATGCAATGGTTGGTCTTCAAACTATGTTGGGAGAAAGGATGGGGGCTTGGGTTGCTTGATAAACCTAGTGTGTTTGGAAACCACACAGACAGAGCTAGAGGGTTGGCTTTCTTCTCCACAACCCCTGAATAGCACTGGAAGGGAAGTCAGGGCCTGAGGGACTGTGTACCAGAGAAGGGACTGATTCCTTGTGTTGGGTGTGTGTGGGTGTCTTAGAAGTCAGGCTAGTTCTGGTGTCAGTGTCCCTAGCTCTGTAATGAGCTCACCAACTTAGCATTTAGCCTTTCCGAGCTCCTGGATGGCCTGATAAACCCAACTGTGTTGCCTTGGCTGTGTTTTGTGTATCCTTGGCTATGTGTAAGCCTGCTTGTTCCTTATTCCTTGGAGAATCATGCCCAGCTCAAGGGTGGCAGCGTTGCCGAGAGATTAAGGAGCATGGCGGCCTATGGTTGGGTGGAACATTACAGCGACGTAGCTGGTTGCGAAACGAGTTCTTTATAAGATAAGTAATCTTGTATATTTTACTTCTGCAATCCTATTTATTGTTAAAGATTTTGATGAACATGTTGAATGCTTTTATGAATGTATGTTTCCTTCCATTTTGTATGTAATGATTATGCATCTTAGCATGTTTTATGTTCAATCATTTCAATTTTTATGAATGCACATGTTCATGGGGCTGGTAGCCCGGATGGTTAACACCATGGTAGCGTCCTCTTCATCGGTCGGAGGGTCGGGGGCATTACAGGTTTTGTACTAACATATTATGATAATTTTCCTGAGAAAATAGTCTTCCCTCGTCGTCCCAGAAAGAAGGGAGGTTGTCTTCAAATAACTCCTTAAAAGCACGCTTGAAATCATTTATCTGTGAAGACATTGCATTTGATTTATCTTGCACCACCTTCATGAGCTGATGTTTGTTAGTAAATTTCTTTGACCATAGCACAATGGCTACTCTGTCTTTAATCTTGATTTCCTGCAACTTTTGATATGTTAGAGAATTTAGAAAATTTAAAGCATTTTGAGCTGTGTTTAAGGGCTTCTTCTCGGCATGGTCTCGTTTGCCAATTTTAATCTCTGAGTAGCTAAATTAACCAATGCACTCTAATCATCAATAAAATTTAGATAATGTCTAAACTTAGTAACTTCCACAGATAATGTATCCCAGATTATATGCTTAGCTCCTTGTAGAGGAGCCTTTCCTGTATTTCTTTCTTTCAAGTTATTAAACTTTTTCTGCAACTGACTTTTATCATTTAATATTTTATTCTTATTTTCAATCATTCTAGCTAGTTTGATTTAATCTTCTCATTCTCTTCTTTCAATTCCTTGATTTCGACATCTTTAAAGCTCACCTGTGACATTGGCACTAACAAAACTTAAGCAGAACTGGGCTCTGCACTACCCTCTCCTCCAAAGGAAAATTGATACATTTGTACTGACTTCTTCGGGAACAAAACTATTTTCTTTGAATCTTCTGAGACTATTTCTCTTGAAACTTGATCATCCAGAGAATGTGTTTTAATCTTTTTATATGAACAATTTTCATCCACATCCATATCCTCTAGCTCAGAAAGACTTCTCTTATTCAGAATGCTAGGATTTTCATGTGCTTGAACTGCTGTAATCAACCCACTGCTCCTACTTTCATCGATTCCTGAACTTTCTACAAAACAAGACAAATTGGCTATTTCCTCTAAACTTTCAACAACCTGATGATCAAATGGTTTGTTTTTATTTGATTTCTTCCCTTGATAAATTATATGTTGTGGATCATAATTGATTCTTTGTTCTTTCTGGAAATCCATAATTTCTAATAACTTTTCCACAATCAGCAAGGCACTTTTGTTTTTGAATATAAATGGACCAAGTTTAAGGGGAAATTTAATATTAGAAGACTTCTTGAATGCTCCAAAATTCTCCTCCTCTGCACATAATATTTTCCTCATGAACTCAAGTGCAAAAATTCTAGGAGTTAGAAAAATAGGTAACTTGTACGGTTCCCTAGTGAAACCATACACCCTCAAAACAGTAAAATATTTGTATAAAAACCAGTCTCCTATTCTGTCCTCTGAGGATGATTGTAGCATGAGTTTCATTTCTTCTAGTACCCTTGGTAACACTTCATCAAATAGCAACTTGTACATCTCGGACATAATGGAATTTACAAACTCAAACATATTGATTTGCTTTGGAATATCTGGAGAGAAAATAGTGGACAGGAATTGTAATTCTGATACATTTGAACACAACAATATGTTCAACAAGTATGACTGATATTTGAAAAACATGACCTTTGGAAACTCGACTAACTGGAGATGGATGACTTCCGCTAAATACTCATCTAGACTGAAATAATGGACTAAATGGGACTCAGGACTAATTGAACTCATTCTCAATAAAAAACCTAACACAACTTCACTGATATGAATGTCATCATCTAATCCTAAGATTTGACAGACCAAATACATAACCAATTGCACTTCTTCTTTGAAAATTTGAAATTTGTACGATAGAAAAAGACCCTCTAATGACTGGACTTCATTAAGGATACTGGACAGAAACCCACATCTAATTTTGGTTTTACAACTTTTGTACATTTCGGCTAAGACAGACTCATTCACAGACTCACAATTGTCAGGGAAGCTATCAAGTAAATTAATTATTCCACAAATGGCTTTAGCATCAATATTACAAAGTATTTTAGATGTGGTATGACTCATGATGACTCTTTCAAAAGGTGAATAACTATTTGCGCACCATTCAACAAACTCTGGAAATGGTAAAGTCTGTTCAATGGTGAAATAATACGAAAAATACTTGCAGAAACTCAAAACGTCATTTCCTTGCAAATTACGCTGCCACAACCATTCCTTAGAGACTGATACATTTCTAATTGACAAAACCGGGTCACATACATTTCTGTCTCTATCAACAACAAATTCCTCCCTTTCATCCAAAACTCTGCTTAAAACTCCTATCCCCTATTCTCTTTCCATAACGGACAATGGCGATAATTCTTTGAACGAAGCTTAAGTATTTTAAGGCTTACCTATGACTGTGACTGTGACTGTAGATAGGTAAGGTTGACTTAAAAAAGATGGTGGGTTGTCTCCTTCACTTGTCCGCAGCATGCAAATAAAAATGATTTTTTAAAACCAAGTCAACTTCACCGTTATATAACGGTCTATTCTAGAGCCTCCAATAAGTGGTTTTTCCTTAACTGATTTCTCCATGGAATTCACTTCGAGCCACCACATGTACCATGGTTTACATTTCGCTACCACCTTTCCATTTTAACCATCTTGAAACTTTATGCCCCGAAACTACTAACAACCGTCGATGAGTTTTCACCTTTTCCTTAAACCGTCGGATTGATATTGATGTACACATTCCGCTGGCCCTTTTTATTTTTTTAAACGTGCATATTTACTCAACAAAGTATTTCTCAACAGTAGATTTCATACACTTTATTCCATCACCGTTGATCTTCAAGCTTCGTTAACCACATCTGCTTCTCCTTATCTCATGCACATCTTTATCTAGCGGATTTATTTTAACCCGTAGATCTTCACCTCAATCACTCTATACCATCGGATTACGTTCTAAATTGACCATTATGTGCCATTTGATAATAGAATCAAACTATTAAACTTATTCAAGTTTCATGTATCCTTTTATTAGTCCTCCATCAGATTCTTCCTCAGCTGTTCAAAATAGAGGTGCTAACAGGTCTTCTGAAAAAACCCTTAGAAAAAACTCATGATTGACAAGGCGTGGCATAAATCAAAGAAAACTTCTGATATATCGATGGTAAAAGCTAATTTTTTGCAATGGTGTCGGCTACAAATGTTGATTTTTGGCGATACGTTCGACGGAAACTCATCAAATTCTTCCGATGAAACACTGTCGGCAAAACTCGTAAAAGTCTTCCGATAAAAAGCGTCAAATGCAAAAGCTAAGTTTCGTCGAAAGTGTCGGCTACAAAAGTTGATTTTCACCGATAGTTCCAGCTGCAAAAGTTGAGTTTCGTTGATAGTGTTAGTAGAACTCGCTGAGTTCGTCCGATACGTCAACAAATCTGGCTGAGTTGATCTACTATGTCGGTGAGATTGGAGGAGTTCTTCCGACACATCGAAAGAAAAACTTGAGTTTTTTAATGTAGACAAATAAATTTCTTTCCCAAATCAAAGAAAACTAAGTGTTGGAATGAAACCTTCAAGAAGTAAAACTTCTATAAAGAAGGCTTAATATCAAAAATGGAAGGAGGCTCCCTAAAAATGTAAAAATTTTGGGAAGCGATTGCAGCAACAACAAGTCCACCTGACTATAGCCGTGATTTATTGTTATACGTGGTCGCGTATCTAGGGAGGATTGGGATAGTTCTAATTCAAGAGGACAATGAGATCTAAGAGAACATTCTCTACTATCTTAGCTGAAATCTTATTGATGTTGAACTTCGATATAGTCACGTCCATAAGCTATCCCTAACGACAGTTCATGTTATATCCTCCTTCGCCAGACTACGGTTGTGGATCACATCAAACAATTTCAGTTTGTTTTGACAAGATGAATAATAGGGGGGAAGTATAATCAATGGATTGTCATTTTGCAAGAATTTGATCTCGAATTTGTTTCAGAAAAATCAAAGAAATCGTTAGTTTTTGCTGAGCTCATGTCAAATCTCCCTAGTTTGGATGAAGAGGAGATTCACGAACATTCCTTTTTGGATGAACATATCCTGCTTATTTCAACCGTGGATCCTTCGTATGGTGACATCATCATATATTTACATACTTTGAGGGTTCCTTTTCACCTTTCACGGGATGAACATCGACATTTACAATATAATGCTAAAAACTACCTTATTATTGATGAGACATTGTATCTTCCTGGGGTGGATTCCATTTTGCTTCAATGTTTATGCCATGATGAGGTTGAGACTGTGTTGATTGATTGCCACAGTGGGGCGTGTGGTGGTCATTTATCTGGTCTTGCTACAACCCAAAAAATATTGAGAGTGGGTTATTACTAGTCGTCAATCTTCAAAGATTGTGTTAATGTGGTCAGGCAGTGCCACCCTTGCTAAGTGTTTGCACAGAACATACGCTCGCATCCTGCCTCATTGGACCCTATTATCATCGCTGATCCCTTCTGGTATCATCAAATCTTCTCTAACAAAATTTCAGTTTCTGGAAGCATCCAAATGTCAAAGTGACCACTCAGGTTTCAATTTGAATACCGAGATCAGATAGAAAAGCAATCATGATGGCATTCATGTGGAAGAAAAGTTTAAAATTTGTGTGTTTGAACGGGTTGCCTCAAACTCTCAATGGACCCCCTTTGACGCCCTTTTTGTTGATGTCAACCTATTTAAAGTGTCCAAGGAGAAAGCATCCCAAATGTCTAAAGATAAGAGCCTATTAATAAATCATGTGGAGTCTAGTTTTGGAGAAAGGATGTTTGAGCACGATGACTTGGCTGATGAAGCTGAGAATCTAATGATTAAGTTGAAATTTTTGACATACAAGCTTAGGAATTTCTTGATTCGTAACGGTATATCAACTCTTTTCAAAAATGAACCTGCTACTTATAAGGAGTACTACTTGAGGCAAATGAAGATCTGGGGCACATCGCATGCAAAGATAAAGGAATTGAGTAAGATTTTAGATGAATGGGTTGTATACATATGGAGAAAATATGGAAACGGATTGAAGATATGAGTAGGAGCACCAAGGCAATAGCAGTTCCAGTGGTTCCCGATTCTCAAGGCACAGATACAAATCCTTTTGATCTTGATGCTTTGACAGTCTTCATGTTTCGTGTTCTTCAACGAGTCAACCACTCAAGTAGTCTGGATAAAAGCTCGAAGAATGTTGGCTATGTTCTTCTAATGTTTTACAATCTCGATGAGGGAAAGAGTAGGAGTGATTTTAGGACAGAACTACGTGAGTGTTTTGGCTTGCTTGTTAAAATGCCATTGTTCAAATCTTATAGGGATTCTTTGCCTGATTCAATAAAAGGTATCTTGAATGAAGGATTGAATTTATTCTTCAAAGAATGAGTGGCCTCATTTGACAATCTAGACAGGAGCTGGAGCTACTCCAGGAAGCAGCGATACTCGCTCTCAGTTCTTCACATTTTGTCTTCATCTTCTACTTGTGAAGACTGAATTGCTGTTTTTTTTTTCATTTAAGAAAGCCTGAAGTTTCATGGTTTTATGTGGTGTTTTTGTTGATTTCGTTTGGAGAGTTCAATCAATTGAAGCCGGTGGATTTCAGCAATGAAATCAAAGCATTTGACTGGTTTTTATTTGTGAAACGAACAGAATTCAATCGGTTGATATCCAAAATCAGAATCTGAATTGAAACAGTCGAAGCCATAAGAAGAAAAAAAATGCATAATTGATAGAGAAATATGGCACTGGAATGGGTTGTGTTATGATATACTGCAACAACAGAAGCCATAATGATATTAATGTTAACAATGCCCGGATTGCATCACCTAGGAAAGGACCTCACAATGGTAGCCCGAAGTGCACTAAATCCATTGCTAGCGGTAGTGCCTTTCTGCGCCTTTCTATTGATGGATATATACTAGAAATACGAGGTGCGGCTCGTTTGTGATGGACCCGTTTGCAGCCCCGAAGAACATCTTCACCACCAGAAATCACCGATGAAAAGCGAGAGGAATGCACTGCTTATTGTGACGTCTCTCTTTCTCTATTTTTGGTCTATGATTCATAGAATTTAATTTTTTCTGAATTGGGTCTGATTAGAGGACGGTTGTGGATAGAGATTGGTGGCAGAGTAATGTTATTCATTCAGGAAATATTGGGACAGCTGGAAAATATTGGTTCCGGAGTTTAAGCCAACGACTTAAGTAGATCGACATCTTCAAAGAGATAAATTATTAATCATAGGAGTAACCCCATATTTTAGGCATCATTCGATCCTTCAAATACAAGTGGCAAAGAATCAAGCCAGCAACTCCAAGTTATAGTGGTCAATCTAGAGGCGGTTCCATATTTTTGTTGCAATATATCTTTAATTCCAATGTAGTACATCATGTGGCATTCGAAGATTTGGTAAAAGGATCACTTCCAGATTTCCAGGACACCTGGTATCAATAGTTGGCAATTGAGTTATCAAATGGCTTTATTATTTCTAGATTTTCAAGCATAAAGTTAGCAGCCAGAAGAAGATTCAATGCACAAGTGGAAGGGGATTCATCAGTCAAAGATAATTCAGTGAGATCTGACTTCAACAACTCCATCAATTAGATATTTTGATAGTTTGTCCAAATTTCTTCTAGAAAATAGAAATAGCTTATTCTTGGTATTGAGCTTTTATAAATACCATAATCTGTAATATGGCAGATGGTGGCAATTGGAGTTATGGAAATCCAATTTTGATGATATGTTGTATGACATGAAATGCTTTGCATCTTCAATACAAGTTCTGCTTTGATATGATTATGATTTTGAGTTGACTTTGTATCTTATGAATTGTATTTTTTGTGATTTCTCCTATATATGGTCAATTAAATCCCATTACATGATTCTTATGGTGAAATACAGTTATCTTTTAAACTTTTAATGACAGAGTCAGTCTCATTTCATAAATTCATGCTCATAGTTTCTTTGATATTGAATTTTGTATTCTATTTTATGTTGTACAGATCTTTAATGGTTATATGACTTCCTTATATCTTTGATTACATACCAGCCCAATTTTTATCTTGATTTCATTGAATTATATTTTTGAAAAAGATTTCTTTAAGCTTGAACCCCTGTAGTCTAGGTTCAACTTTAGGGATAACATCTTCTAGTGCCGTTACCGGGGACAAAGGAGTGAAGATATATTCCCTGGGAAAGAATGACAACGATCAGATCCAGCTCTTGATGGTGGATAGGAGCAGGACACTAGTTTGACTACATATTTATTCACCAGGCGACTCCATGTTTGAAGAATCCAGAGGCGATTTTATAATTCCAAGATGTCAAAGGGTTTTAATACTATGTTGGCACAAAGATTTGCTCTGCTCAATTTCTTAGTTGTTCCTGGCTTTCCAAATACAGTACCTACCATGGACGAATGGGTAGATTTTCTTCCCTGATTTAGAGAAAAGGAAGAGGACAATCTGGCACATCATGTAATTAAATTTCATCAATACATGGATCAGCTGAGTATACATCATGAAGATGTATTGATGAAAATGTTTATGTATTCATTAGATGGTTGTGCAAGACAATGGTACAGAACTCTTCCTGCTTCCAGTATTTCCTCTTTGAAAGATTTTCATGATGCCTTTTATTCATATTGTAAGAGGATTTACCCAGCTGAGTGTCTTTTTGAGCATTGTTGTAGGGGATATGCATTATATATCCATGGTTTAGAAGTAGATTCTTCCAGTAGTAAAGATTAAGCTGGTGGTTATGCTATGAAGAAGGAAGAAGATCTATTATCTTCCTCTAATTCTATTTTACAACAAGAAATTTTTCAAAATTCTGATATTAAAGTTGATGATAGCATCATAGAACAGAAATCTTCATCTTTAGAAATCGATCATAATGCTCCATTTTATGATGAAGACATTGAAGTTCTAGATTGGGATCAGCATCAACCGATTCACTCTGAAGATATGCCAATCTATGATGAGTATTCAGATGAAAAAGAGCAGATCCCTACATCACTTTTTATTGATTTGAGGAGCAGCCAACGAATGTATGACAACTATGAATCAAATTTTGATGAGGAACAACATTGTGTGGAAATCAACCATCCTAAATTCGTAGAAGACATTGAGCATCCATATTTGCAATTCAGTAAGCCTGCATTCATCATGTTTCATACTGGATTTGCAAAAAATATCAAACCTATGATTAGAAAATAAATCAATCTGCAGCCATGATTAGATTTGCAGGTAGCTGAAAGTGGCAGCCATTATGAGGAAGAGGATATACAGAGATATTTTGATCTTCAACTTAAACAAAAACAAGAGGTATTTCTTTATATCTTCATTGATCCATTTGTTGATTATATGGAGTCTTTGAGCAGCTCAAATGTCAAATTGTTTTTGTCAAAAGAAGGTTGGCTTTTCTCTTCTTTTGAAATGAATTTTGATATTCCATGGCTCCTTTATTCATCATCTCCAGATCAGAAGTTTTACCAGTTAGTCAAATATTTATATGGCTTCATTGGAAGCATGATTTTACCTAATCAAAAGAAAGCAGATGATTAGAATGGGAGCTGTAAATAAATAAGCTTGATGCTTCAAGCAGTTCCTTAAGTTTGTAGTATGAACAGTTTGAATTTGTAGTTTGTTTTTGCAGTATAAGAAGAGCAGGTTTTCAAAGATTGAAATAGGTTAGGAATAAGATAAAAAGACTCCAACCCAATGGAAACAAGGCACTAGTATTTCTTATTTTCAAAGCATTGAATGGCAGGACAGGGTGTAGTTATCAGAGATGGTTTCATTTGAAAGGCACAGATCTACTTATTCTTGGCAACTCACAGGGAGCATGCCATCCCCAGACGAAGCCAGATGTTATCATCATATCCACTCCTACAAAATTTCAGTTTCTGGCAGCATCCAAATGTCAAAGTGACCACTCAGGTTTCAATTTGAATATCGAGATCAGATAGAAAAGCAATCATGATGGCACTCATGTGGAAGAAAAGTTTACAATTCGTGTGTTTGAATGGGTTGCCTCAAACTCCCAATGGATCCCCTCCGACGCCCTTTTTGTTGATGTCAACCTATTTAAAGTGTCCGAGGAGAAAGCATCCCAAATGTCTGAAGATAAGAGCCTATTAATAAATCATGTGGAGTCTAGTTTTGGAGCGAGGATGTTTGAGCATGATGACTTGGCTGATGAAGCTGAGAATCTAATGATTAAGTTGAAATTTTTGACATACAAGATTAGGACTTTCTTGTTTCGTAATGGTATATCAACTCTTTTCAAAAATGGACCTGCTGCTTATAAGGAGTACTACTTGAGGCAAATGAAGATCTAGGGCACATCGCATGTAAAGATAAAGGAATTGAGTAAGATTTTAGATGAATGGGCTATATACATATGGAGAAAATATGGAAATAGATTGAAGATATGAGGAGGAGCACCAAGGCAATATCAGTTCCAGTGGTTCCCGATTCTCAAGGCACATATACAAATCCTTTTGATCTTCATGCTTTGATAGTCTTCATGTTTTGTGTTTTTCAACGAGTCAACCACTCGGGTAGTATGGATAAAAACTCGAAGAATGCTGGCTATGTTCTTCTAATGTTTTACAATCTTTATGAGGGAAAGAGTAGGAGTGATTTTGAGATAGAACTATGTGAGCATTTTGGATTGCTTGTTAAAATGCCATTGTTCAAATCTGATAGGGATTCTTTGCCTGATTCAATAAAAGGTATCTTGAATGAAGGATTGAATTTATTATTCAAAGAATGAGTGGCCTCATTTGACGATCTGGACAGGAGCTAGAGCTACTCCAGGAAGCAGCAACACTTGCTCTCAGTTCTTCACGTTTTTTCTTCATCTTCTGCTTGTGAAGACTGAATTGCTGGGTTTTTTTTCCATTTAAGAAAGCCTGAAGTTTCATGGTTTTATGTTGTGTTTTTGTTGATTTCATTTGGAGAGTTCAATCAATTGAAGTCGGTGGATTTAAGCAGTGAAATCAAAGAATTTGACTAGTTTTTATTTGTGAAACAAACAGAATTCAATCGGTTGATATCCAAAATTAGAATCTGAATTGAAACAGTCAAAACCATAAGAAGAAAAAAAATGCATAATTGATAGAGAAATATGGCACTGGAATGGGTTGTTTTAGGATATGCTACAGCAGTAGAAGCCATAATGATATTAATGTTAACAATGCCCAGATTGCATCGCTTGGGAAAGGACCTCACAACGGTAGCTCAGAGCGCACTGAAGCCATTGCTAGTGGTAGTGCCTTTCTACGCCTTTCTGTTGATGGATATATACTAGAAATATGAGGTGCGGTTCGTTTGTGATGGACTTGTTTGCATCCCCGAATAACATCTTTTCCACCAGAAATCACTGATGAAAAGCGAGAGGAATGCACTGCTTATTGTGACATCTCTCTTTCTCTATTTTTGGTCTATGATTCGTAGAATTTAAATTTTTCTAAATTGGGTCTGATTAGAGGACGGTTGTGGATAGAGATTGGTGGTGGAGTAATATTATTCATTTAGGAAATATTGGGATAGCTGGAAAATATTGGTTCCGGATTTTAAGCCAATGACTTAAGCAGATCGACATCTTCAAAGAGATAAATTAGTAATCATAGGAGTAACCCCATATTTTAGGCATCATTCAATCCTTCAAATACAAGTGGCAAAGAATCAAGCCAGCAACTTCAAGTTATAGTGGTCAATCCAGAGGCAGATCCATATTTTTGTTGCAATATATCTTTAATTCCAATCTAGTACATCATGTGGCATTCGAAGATTTGGTAAAAGGATCACTTCCAGATTTCTAGGAAACCTGGTATCAATAGTTGGCAGTTGAGTTATCAAATGGCTTTATTATTTCCAGATTTTCAAGCATAAAGTTAGCAGCCATAAGAAGATTCAATGCACAAGTGGAAGGGGATTCATCAGTCAAAGATAATTCAGTGAGATCTGAATTCAACAACTCCATCAATTAGATATTTTGACAGTTTGTCCAGATTTCTTCTAGAAAATAGAAATAGCTTATTCTTGGTATTGAGCTTTTATAAATACCATAATCTATAATATGGCAAATGGTGGCAATTGGAGTTATGGAAATCCAATTTTGATGATATGTTGTATGACATGAAATTCTCTGCATCTTCAATACTTGTTCTACTTTGATATGATTATGATTTTGAGTTGACTTTGTATCTTATGAATTGTATTTTTTGTTATTTATCCTGTATATGGTCAATTAAATCCCATTACATGATTCTTATGGTGAAATACAGTTATCTTTTAAACTTTTAATGACAGAGTCAGTCTCATTTCATAAATTCATGCTCATAGTTTCTTTGATATTGAATTTTGTATTCTATTTTATGTTGTACAGATCTTTAATGGTTATATGATTTCCTTATATCTTTGATTACATACCAGCCCAATTTTTATCTTGATTTCATTGAATTATATTTTTGAAAAAGATTTCTTTAAGCTTGAACCCCTGTAGTCTAGGTTCAACTTTAGGGATAACACCTTCATCAAGTGGGGGGTAGAAATTATGGATTGCAACCCAGCCTCTACTGGGGGGAACCATCACATCATAGTGGTCATATATTATTCCAAAAAATGGGCAAAGCCTATGCTTACTATTAAATCTGATGTTAATATGGTCACTCATTTTTTGTTCAATCAGAACATCACTTGGTTCGGTATTCCGAGAGAGCTTGTCAATGACCATGGAAGGCACTTTCAAAATAAGATGATGGATGAATTATCTTCAAAACTGGCATATAAGCAATAGTACTCATCTTCTTATTATCCTCAAGCAAATGGATAGGTTGAAGCTGTGAACAAATCCTTTAAATCCATTCTGCAAAGAATTGTTGCAAAAATCAAGACCAATTGGCATATTATGTGTTACCCTCCTTTGTGGGGTTACTAAACCATTGTTAATACTGCCACTATTTTCTCTCCATATCAGTTAGTACATGGGGTGGATTTGATTTTTCCGATTGAATGTGAAATTCCCTTTTTGAAACTAGTCACAGATCTCTTACCAGAGACTTGTGAGTTGGAATAACATGTAGTCCACTTAGAGCATCTTGATGAGCAGTGTCGGTATGCCATAGTGGCTCTTGAGATTAATAAGCGTCCTATGAAGGCTCGGTATGATAAGTTTGTCTGTCCCTATAGATTTAATGAAGGTGACTTGGTTATCTTGTATGACCAAGCAGTGAACCATTAGGGGTAGGTAAGTTTAACCCCATGTAGCATGGGCCTTACGTAGTAAAACATGTCTTGGAGAAGGGCTCCTATGAGCTAGAATATTTTGAAGGGGCAGCCTTAGCGAACTCGAGAAATGGGCTCTATATTAAAAAACACTATGCCTAATTCTCAGTCGAGGCTGACATATTGTATATTAGAGTACAATTTCATAGTTTACTTTTAGTTCCCTTCTAGTGATTCGGTTTGTTTACATGCGTCCCTTTGTTGTGACAGATGTCGACGGAATATTTGATTTACCTAGGATACACTGATGGTGTTAGTTGCCATACGCAGAACTCAACTTTGGTTGCTTCGTTCATCTATACGTATGAGGGTCATGTAGTGTCTTTAAGAGGTGTATGTTTCCAGCCATCTTCCAACAATGTTGTTGAATATAGTGTTGTGGTTGAGCTACTACAGGAAGCCATCTCTAATGGGATTCGATATCTTGAAGTACATATTGACTTGCAGCTGGTTGTATCGCAGTTAAATGTTGTGTACCATATCATGGATTCAGCTTTATTGCGAAGGATCTTACATGTAATATTGTTAGAATGACAGTTGACTACATAACATATATTCATATTCCTAAACTTTACATTTATGTTTCCAATGAAAATTATGATTTAGTCTGACATTTGTTACATCAATGATGAAGCATACACATTTCATTCACATTTAAATATATCAAGCCAATCTCTTTAAATTTTTCATTTCCAAAATATAGTTCAAAATGTTGACACGGTACAAAATATCATGATACAAAATTGGGGATTTAAGCCACCAAAACACTATACATTTAGTACAAAATGTCTATCTAGGACTCTATTCCTGTGGACCAGGGGGATGGTCATGATAAAAAAAAACTTCCGTTTCCAACCATTGAAATAATATAACCAACATATGGGGTACTCCTACTACATGTCTCTGTAATAGCCTCCAGCAAGTCTTTAACTTGCACCATGGGTACCATGTGTGTCATCCTGACGAAGTTGGTATGTATGCTTTGGAGCGTACACTCTCCATATGCACCTAGTATGGCATCCCCTAGTCCTGTTAGAGAAATAATCCACCTTATTACCATGATCATAAACCTAGGACACACTTCATTAGCCTTCATGCTATATTCTCTGGTCTAGACTTAGGCTATATTGATCATATACTGATAGTTGAGGCGCTCCACTTTGATCATTCTGACAGTTGAGGTGCTCCAGGTTTATCATTCTGACAACCACAGAAGATCATGAGAGGTGCCATGCCTTGAAAGTTGGCCTTACTCGGTCGAAAGCTTACTTGATAGATTCGTGAGCATCCAACCCCATGGTTGTCTCCAAGGATTCCTTCACCACTCTCAACCTCACAATAGGGCCTATTATTCATATGGGTGATGACTCTCATATCCCAGCAACAGGAAGAGGTTCCATTAAAATCCAGCATGGTGAGTTCAAGAATTTTCTCTATGTGCCATCTCTTGCAGAATATTTGTTGTTTGTATATCATATGACTCACACTAGCTGACCAAAGCAAGTGGTATTTGGCCCTGACTCAGTAGAGATCACATAAATCTCAACTAGGAAGACTATAGTGAAAGGAATTTCATTTAATACCTCCAAGGAATATGCTTTCTCTCATTTCATGCCATACTCAGATCCATTACAACCACAACTTATATTCGAAGCCGATAAAGGTATCAAAACTCCTTTAATTCCTATTGCAGATACAGATTTATTGTCTAACATTTCAGATTCATATTCAGAAGAAGAGGAATACCAACATGATTTTGATTTTGAGTTTACACCTCAAAGAGATATAGATCCATCATCCACTTCATATCAGTAGCCTAAATGGGCTCAGCAGCTCATTAAAACAGCTGGGGATGGTGCTAGGGATCCATATGATAAGAGAAGAACGAGGTCCCAGTATCAAAAAGAGTATGATGGACTTTCCCACACAGATCCACTTCTCCCTGAGAGGTGCTTCATGATGTTGGGGTCAGATCCTCAAACATTCAAGGAAGCTTGTCATGACCCAATATGGCAGGAAACTATGGATGAGGAATTTGATTCGTTACATGACAATAAAACTTGGGATTTAATCTCCTTACCTTCAAGGAGGAACGTCTTCAGTGCAAATGGGCCTACAAGACCAAGATAGCCTCTAATGGAACCACAATCAAGTACAAGGATCGTTTGGTGGCCAAAGCATACTCATAAGTTCAAGGTTTGGACTATAATGCGACATTCACTCCATTAGCAAGAATGGATTCTATCAGACTTGTCTTGGCAGTTGCAACTTCAAAGAGATGGGAGGTACATCAAATGTATTTGAAAAGTTCCTTCCTCCATGGTGACTTGAAGGAATATATTTACATGAAACAACATGAGGGGTACATTGAGGATCCTTCCTTAGTTTGCAAACATAGAAAATCACTTTATGGGCTCAAACATGCCCCAAGGGCATGGTATTCCAAAATGGATTCCTTCTTCATGTCATGGAAATTTGAAAGATGCAAATTAGATCGCAATGTTTACATGTAGAATAAAGAGGGATCCATACATGCTCAGAAGATTCCACATGGAATACTACAAGGCAGCCCCTTTTCCTTTCCTCTATGGCATCATGCTAGAGGACGGTGGCTCTACACCATTGGTAGACAACACTCTTTACATATATCTCATTGGGAGCCTTCTATATCTCACACATTTGAGACCGGACATATCCTATGTTGTGAGTGTTGCTGCTAGGTACATGTAGGAGCCACATGAGCTGCATTGAAGGCAGCAAAGTGTATCTTGCACTATGTGTAGGGTACTAGATATTATGGGATTCATTATGAAGCTAGTGCATAGCTTGATCTCATAGGATTCACAGTTTCATACTGGGCTGGAGATGGGAATGATAGAAAATCCACTTCAGTTTTTGTGTTTATGATTGGATCTGGGCAAATTTGTTGGTCCAACAAAATCAAGCAACACTTGCATTCTCTTCAACAGAAGTAGAGTAAAGGGGAACTGCGAATGCAGTTATTCAGGCAATTTGGATGCATGGCATCTTGACAGAATTTGAGATTCACACTTCACCTTCCATGGACATTTATTGTGACAAAAAGAGTACCATAAAAATTTCTAATGATCCTGTTCAGAAGTAGAGGACGAAGCACATTGAGGTTCACATGCATTATATTTGGGAACTAGTGCATGACAAAACGGTCACACTACATTATAGTCCCATAGAGGATCATATTGTAGACATATTTACCAAATCCTTCACAGAAAATAGATTTGTCTTTCTCATATATAGTTTAGGTGTAAAGGCTTGATTCATGGTTCTTGTTCCTGCATATTTTGAGGGGGGTTCTCCCATGAGGTTTTTCCCCGTTTCCTCAGATTATTAAGCAACTTTTAATTCTTTTACATTGTAATGGGTGACTTTTGGCCTTGTTTCTAGGGCCCACAATTTTCCAAGTTATGATTAACGGGGGGTGTTAGGATTTATAATCCTCCCTTTTCCATACTTAGTCTATTAGAATATGTTTTCCTAACTTATGAGGCATTACTTGATATTGGGTCCACTTGGGCTATTGGTGCCACCACTACCAACCACTAGAGTGTGGGGAACACATATAGAGGTTAACTACAACTGAATTCATGTTCATGCATCAGTTGATGTGCCTTTGATACCAATCCCCACAATTTAGGAGCCACTCGGAGTGCCACCACCAACCTCCTTTAGTTGTTTGTAGTTGGTACCTAGTTAAGCTAAGTTATGATCCAGTTGCATTCAGTTAGATGTCCTCCAGTTCAGTTAGTGCTAGTCTTACATGGCTTCATGGGGGTAGGTGCCATTTCTCACCTACCTGATCAATTTAACTGATTGAGAGTGTGAATTAGACATCTGGAGTTCAACTAGTGAGCTCTGATAGTGATTTAGACACTTGTAGTTATCCATCCATCTAGTATTGAGTTGGTAGATTCAAATCGTATCCACATGATTCAAATTCTCCTTTATGTAACACTTTTGTATCCTACTGGGATTAATGAAGATAATATTGTAATTCTACTGAGCAATTCTTATCAATTTCTTGTGAAATTTGTCTTGTTCAGTGTATATTTTTCATTCCATTACACTGTACAATTAAACCTTTCAATTGCACTCATTTCTTGTAGATCAATGGCACAATAATTCAAACATGGAAATAGAGCCTATTCATGCAAACAACAAGTATGTCCAATCTCTATTGTACACCAGAAGTAGTTGGGTTTCCCTGTAAGTCCTGCAAAGTGTGAATTGGTAACTTTGGATTCGTCCAAAGAAGACTCTGCAGGCATGACGGAACCTGAGAAAGTGTACATGTCGAGATGGAAGGATTGATTCTTACATAATTTCAAATTGATTGTGTTTTTACAATGTTTATTACAAGTACTACGGAGCTTGATTTAAGAATCAACTGTTCGGAAGGAAAATTGATGGATTCTATAGCTCTAGTACCCCGAATCCTTACACCCTTCAACTATGTTGATTGGAGGGTAGATATGCAGGTCTCCTTGTGTAAGCTTGGCATGTTTAGGATGACCATGGGAAGAGAGACAGAACCTCATCATCATACTGAGAAAAATAAGTTCTTGAATTGGTGTGATGAAGCATTTGGATTCCTTTGCACACACATCTCCAGGGATCTCCTCTTTCACCTTGAGGGATTGAGCACTCCAAAAGAAGCTTGGGAGAAGATTGAATTCTTGTTTGGTAAACAAGATGATACTCGAGGGCATATATTGGAGAACGAGCTAATTGCATTGCAACTCAGCAGTTTCGAAACTATCCATCAGTTTTTCACAAAATTTAAGTCTTTAGCACTACAATGTAAGCAATGTGGAATAGAGAGGAAGGATGAGCAGCTTATTCTCTATGTGCTCAACAAATTTGGTTCTGAGTACTCTGTCTTCGTCTCTACCTTCCATTTTGGAAGATATTCCATCCATAATTGGAATATTCCTTCACTAGATTGCTTTTACGAGTCTTTAATATACTAGCAAGATAAGTTGGTCCAAATGGGAGTCCTCCAAAATTCCAAGAACCAAGCTCTTCTGATGTCTGACTCAACCAATGCACAAGCTAAATGGAAGCACAAGGGGAAGGAGCCTAAATCCTATGATTCGAAGAGAAAATAGAGTCAAAAGTATTCCAAAGGAGCCTCGAGCTCCAATAAAAAGAATAAGTGTCCTTATTGTATGAGGGGATTTCATCCTGAAATCCAGTGCATGAAGAAGACCCTCGACCAGTTGAAAACACTCCTTGAAAAAAACAATATTGCCCTTCCACAAGGTGCATAGATGTCTGATGCTGGAGAGAAGAATGAAGAATTTGAGAGGTGCAGTTACTTGAAGGTAGGCCTCACTCCATCGAAGTCTTACTTGATAGATTTTGGAGCATCCAACCACATGGTTGCTTCCAGGGAATCCTTCACCACTTTCACTCTATCAGGAGGACCTAGCACTCATATGGGAGATGACTCCCAAATCCCAGTTGTTGGGAGAGGTTCAGTTAAAATCCAATGATATGACTTGAATAATGTACTCTATGTTCCCTCTCCTACATTAAAGAAAATTATTCAAGATGAATAAGAAGAAGAATCTTCAACACAGTCAATTCGAATTGAAGAAGTTCTCCTTGGAGTGACTCCTTCTCTAGATGCTCTGGAAGTTTATGAGATATTTGCTATCTTAGCTTCTCATATAGGTAATCCAAAATAAGACATTTGAATCTCTGTTATTGAGGAAAAAATCTCCTTCCATTCTATGCAAAAATTCTCCAGTGATTCTTCCATTTTAAATTTTGTGCATAGTTTACCAGTGATTGCTTCAGAAAAAGAAGTGGAATTTGATTTCTCTATCTCTAATTATGTTGTTGGTGAGAAAAAGAGTAATACCTTGTATATTTTGGAAATAATATCAGATTTTAGGAGTGATCCATTCACTCTCATTGATCTTGATCTTCCAGGAAATTTCTACATGATTGAATGCACCAATAATTTTAAAGAAGAGAAAATTGTGCATCTACCATCTCGGTTAAGCACTTGGATTTGTTCCAAACTCTTGGATATGATATGAACTTATTTGGATCCGATGTGATCTTATTTGGTTCAAATTTTGAGTTTCAATAGCTTCCAGTAGAGCCTGTAGTTGTTCTCATCAATTTTGGTGTGAAAAATCAAGTACCGCAAATCTCATTCAAAATTGATGCTAGGGATTTGATATTAGTTTTGTCTTATGAGTTTGTTTATATTCTATTTTGTGAATCATTTGTTATTTTTTAAGCTATATCAGATTATGGAGCTCAAGCATTCGCTCTCCATATTCGCAGGGCTTCTCTACCCTTATATGTGATCACATGCTCATCTCCTCACAGAACTAGTAAAGATGGAGACATTTTGCATTCGCCAGGACACTTGCTCCTAATACTTGGAGCTGTTTTTACCTCACATGGTTTTATTTTCAAGGCTGAAATATATAAGCTTCTTGGGATTTCCTCACATAGGTTTAATTCTCAAACAGTTTTTCTCTCTCATCAGTTCATTTCAGTTTCTCTACATGGGTCCATTTTTCATCTTGTAGTTGTCTATGTTCCCGATTTAATTGAGCACTTACTTTTTCTTACAAAGAGGAAAATTCCTCCAGACATAGTCATTAGTTTGGAGAGGTTCATATGCATAGCTTCAGGATGTTGTTGCACAGAATAACTGTACTAATGCATACTGTTGTAAATTGCAGCATATTTTTTGCAAGTTATTTCCCAAAGAGGAATATTTTTCTCCTAAGAATAGCTTGTATTTCATGTTCATGTTTATTTTGAGGGGGGGTTCCTATGAGGTTTTTCTCTATTTCCTTGTTTGATTAAACAAATTTTAATTCTTTTCGATTGTAATGGGTTACTTTTGGCCTTGTTGTCAGAGCCCACAATTATCCAAGTTAGGATTAAGGGAGGGTGTTAGGATTTATAATCCTCGCTTGTCCATACTTATTCTATTAAATTATATTTGCCTAACTTAGGAGTCATTACTTGATATTGGGTCCACTAGTACCTTTGGGTCCACTTGGGATATTAGTGCCACCTATACCAACCACTAGAGTGTGGGGAACATATATAGAGGTGAACTGCAACTGACAGCATGTTCATGCATCAGTTTATGTGCCTCTGAGACCAATCCCTAAAATTTAAGGGCCACTCGAAGTGCCACCACCAACCTCCTTCAGTTGTTGGTAGTTAGTACCTATTTAAGCTAAGTTATGCTCTAGTTACATTCAGTTAGATGTCCTCCAATTTAGTTAGTGACAGTCTTGCATGGGTGCATGGGGGTAGGCACCATTTCTCACCTACCTCATCAGTTTAACTGGTTTAACTGATTGAAAGACTAAATTAGACATATGGACTTAGACTACTGAGCTCCGATAGTGATTTAGACACTTCTAGTTAGCCAATCAGTCAAGATTGAGTAGGTATATTTGAATCATATCCACATGAATTGAATTATCCTTTATGTAACATTATTTTATAGTGTTGGGATTAATGAAGATAATATTGTAATTTTACTGAGCAGTTCTTATCAGTTTCCTGTGAAATTTGTCTTGTTTATTGTATATTTTTCAATCCATTCCACTGGACAATTAAACCTTTCAATTGCACTTGTTTCATGTAGATCAGTGGCACAATAATTCAAACATGGTATCAGAGCCTATTCAAGAAAGCAGCAAGTATGTCCAATCTCCATTGTACACCAGAAGCAGCTAGGTTTCGACATTAGTTCTGCAAAGTGTGCATTGATAACTCTGGTTTCATTCAGAGAAGTCTTTGCAAGTATGATAAACCCTGAAAAAGTGTACATGTCAAGATGGAAGGCTTGATTATGACATAATTCCAAATTGATTGTGTTTTTTTAGTGTTTCTTACAATGTAGCTTGATTAAATAATTGATTGTTCAGAAGGAAAATTGATGGATTCTAAAGCTCTTGTACCCTGAATCCTTACACCCTTCAACTATGTTGATTGGAGGGAATATATGCAGGTCTTGTTGCGCAAGCTTATCTGTTTAGGATGACTATGGATAGAGAGACAAAACCTCATCATCCTACTGAGAAAAATAATTTCTTGAATCAGTTGGATGAAGCATTTGGCTTCATTTGCAATCACATCTCCAGGGATCTCATCTTTCACCTTGAGGGATTGAAGACACCTAAATAAGCTTGGGAGAAGCTCGAATTTTTGTTTGGAAAACAATATGAGCTTCGAGGGCACATATTGCAAAACAAGCTAATTGCATTGCAGCCCAACAGTTTCGAAACTATCCAGCAGTTTTTCACAAAATTCAAGTCTTTAGCACTACAATGTAAGCAATGCAGAATAGAGAGGAAGGATGAGAAGCTGGTGCTCTCTGTGCTCAGTAAAATTAGTTTTGAGTACTCTATCTTAGTCTCTACCTTCCATTTTGGAAGAGATTCCATCCCCAATTGGAATATTCCTTCACTAGATGGATTTGGCGAACCTTTAATACAAGAGCAAGATAATTTGGTCCAAATGGGAGTCCTCCAAACCTCCAAAACCAAACTCTTCTGATGTTGGACTCAACTAATGCGCAAGCTAAAGGGAAGGACAAGGGGAAGGACCCTAAATCCTTTGATTTGAAGTCAAAAGAGAGTCAGAATTCTTCTGAAGGAGCCTCAATCTCCAAGAAAAAGAAAAAGTTTGAAAATACTAAGTGTCCTTATTGTATGAGGGGATTTCATTCTGAAAGTCAGTGCATGAAGAAGACCCTTGACCAGTTGAAAAACTCCTTGAAAAAAACAATATTTCCATTCCACAAGGTCTAGAGATGTCTGATGTTGAAAAGAAAACTGAATAATTTGACAGGTGCCATGCCTTGAAGGTAGGCCTCACTCCGTCGAAGGCATACTTGATATATTCTGGAGCATCCAACCACATGGTTGCCTCCAGGGAATCCTTCACCACTTTCACTCTATAACAAGGACCTGACTCTCATATGGGAGATGACTCAAGAATGCACTCTATGTTCCCTCTCCTACAACAAAGCAAATTGTTAAACATGAAGAAGAAGCATAATCTTCAACACAAACAATTCGAATTGAAGAAAGTCTCCTTGGAGTGATTCCTTCTCCTGCTGCTCTAGAAGTTTATGAGATCTATGATATATCATCTTCTCATATATTTGATCTAGAATATTACATTCAAATCTTTTTTATTGAGGAAAAACTCTCCTTCCATTCTATGCAAAAATTCTCCAAAGATTCTTCTATTTTAAATTATGTGCATAGTTTACCAATGATTGCTTCATAAAATGAAGAGGAATTTAATTTCTCTATCTCTAATGATGTTGTTGGTGTGCAAAAAATTAATACCTTGGATATTTTGGAAATAATATCATATTTTAGGAGTGATCCATTCACTCTCATTTATCTTGAGCTTCCAGGAGATTCCTACATGTTGAATGCACCAATACTTGGAGTTTTGAAGAAGGAGAAAATTATGCATCTACCATCTCGATGGAGCACTTGGATTTGTTGCACACTCTTGGATTTGATATGAACTTATTTGGATTTGGTATGATCTTATTTGGTTCAAGTTTTAAGTTTCAAGAGCTTCTAGTAATGCTTGTAGTCGTTCTCATCAATTTTGGTGTGAAAAATCAAATACCGCAAGTCTCCTTCAAAATTGATGTTAGTTTTATCTTATGAGTTTGTTGTTATTATATTTTGTGAATCATTGGTTATTTTTGAAGCTATATTATATTATGGATCTCAAGCATTCGCTTTCCACAATCCTAGGAATTCTCTACCTTCCTATTTGATCACATGCTTGTCTCCTCATAGAACTAGTAAAGATAGATATATTCTGCATTCGCCTGGACACATTAGCATAATAATTCAATTTACTGTTTCATAAAAGAAAATACATCAGCATAATAATTCAATTTACTGTTTCATAAAAGCTAGTTGGGCTTCATCAAGGACTAGTGTTTGAACCGTGCTCTGATACCACATGTCAAAACCCCAAATTTCACAAAAATTTAAAATTTTGAGATAACATAAAATGTTGAATCTGCGGTTTACTAATAGCTAAAGGTTAGCAGAAAAAGAAATAGTCAAATGATTAGTATTACATGATCTCAAATTACGTTAACTAAAAAGTTTCCTTTTTGTAACATGAATAAGGTTTGCTTGCATATTGTTTTATTTCAGTTTATTGATGAGTCTTCTTTATGACAAGTAGGTGGAATCTAAATTTGAATCCCGGGCTTACTTAGCAATTATGATAATGCAGAAAGATTACTGGATCTTATAGGTTTACAGGTATGATCAAACAAGTAAATGTTTTAAATTCATAAAGTATCAAGAAGTGTTTCTATTTGCAATTAAAATGCTTAGTAGATAAGCTGATAAATTCCAAGCAACTCAATGAGGTAAAGTAGTTTGTTTTCTTCAGTTATTCTTTGTAAGAAAGGTTCAAATAAAAGAGTTCCTATCTTTATCAAACCTAGCGATAGTAAAGATACTTACTGTGAATTTAAACTTGTAATCTTTGTTACATAGTAACTTCTACTTTGATAAGCATATCTTGCAATGTTATACTTATGTTACTATTGGTTTATGTACATGGAAGAGCTGCTTTTAATACTGATCTTAAAATTCTCATTAGAATATAGAATTTGATTTCCTTTTTATCCTACTAGTATAGTAAGTATCAACCTATTACTTCTACCTATTACTTCTATGTACAAGTTAGTTGCTCATTAACAGGTTTTAGCTTCCTCGTCAAAGTCGTACTGCATGTACTATTGTATCATATACCTTATCGTATTATTTACTTGAGTATCAAGCTTATCGATATTTGCATTATGAAGGGAAACTTTCAGCTTGTAAACTTCTTGATATTATAAGTTTGATTAGTGTAAAACCACTAGATCATTTCACATGGAAAACTGTTTTCCTTTACTTCTTAAACCTAAGTCAATCCTTGTTGTTCCAATTGATTATGGACTTGAGTAGGATTATTCCATATAATTTTCATTATTACTATAACGCCTTTATTTCATTAAGTTATTGTTTATAACATCTTTCAAGGTAGATATTTCTATAATGATCAACATTTATCCTATCCTAAGTTCAATTTATCTTGTATAAACACAATATTAACATACCCATAAATAATCATGGTAAAATTACTATCAACTCACATGTTGAGAAACAACTAGTGACTATGAAGATCTAAACCAAATTGAACATTGTAAAAGAATTTATGAATATATATTCCTTTACTATGCTATCCAACTCCTTTCGTTTTCATAAATTATAACCATTCGAGTGTTGGTTTATAATTAATGAGTTTAGATTGCATATATATTATGGTTAGGTAATTATATGAGCCTACTTGTTGTAAGCATGATCAAATTTGGGATTAACCAACTTTATAATTACCACCACTTGAGTTGTTATTTTTAAAGGATTATAAAACGTGCATACCAATGATTTGTTAGCACATACCCTTACTATAGTTTTAAAGGGTTTTATACAAGGTTGAATTCGGCTTCGATCAAATAGTTAAGTGATAACATCTTGCACTAGGTCAACGTCATCATAATGTGGTTTATCCAAACGCCAAACAATGCTAACGACCTTACGATATACATGTGTTATGATAACGTTGGGATATATATATATATATATATATATATATGAGTCTATATCATAGTTCTTGCATCGTTGTTAATAAATCATTGCATAAATAATTGGTTATTATTGGAATACAAGTGACTATAGAGTTCGACCCATGCATGATTTTTGATTTTCTTGTGGCACGTGGTCATCTCCTGGCCATGCATTAGAGATATATAATCGGTGCAACCCTAATCCTTTGTTATTCTTTCTTCGTAGTTCTCCCTGGCCTTCGGGCTGTCTGCAAGTCTCATGGTTGCCGTGAGTATTCTCTCTGCTCCATCTTGCTCCAACGCTTAAGTGTAATGTGCTATAGCCTCCGGTGTTCGGTCTTGTTGCCATTTCTTTGTGTCTGTGAGTTTATACTTTGCAAGAGCCTGTTGGTTCCATTTGCACTTTGGCTTGCAGCCTGTTTGTAACTCCATTTGGCTATTTTCATAGCCTATCACTATTATGCGAAGCTGAGGCTTCTCTGGTTGTTGGTTGAGCTCCTTCTTTGTTGTAGGGTTTATAGAAATCGTGTCCACACCTTGCTACTAGTGACAATCCCGTGGAAGGATTGTTCAACATTCCTATTTAAGGTAAATGTTTAGTTCTCACTCCATATTAGAATGCTCACAGTAATATTGTTTACATTTAGTTTATTTTTTTCTTTAAGTAAAGGAGTTATGAATATAAAGTAGTACCTTGCTCTCACTACAGGTACCCGAGACTCCATTTGCAAATCATAAAGAGGACAAAGTTGGCTGCCTTCGAATGTCGTGGCTTCAAACGGGTAAGCCCTGTGGTCAATGTTTGGGTTCTTGCCCTACTTGTATCAGGGTTGTTGATTGGAGAAGCCCTGATCTTGGAAGCTTTTCTAGCCTCGCCATTTGTTATGTAGTCTCTTTTTAAAGGTTGTTGTTGTTTTTAACAAGTCTTCAAACCCTCGCTAGTCGATGGGTAGACGCCACCGTAAGTTGGGTGTTGTATTTGGTTTAGATTTTCAGCCTTATGGCTCATTAATGTAAAACAATGTTTTTTTTAAGGATTTCTTTCGAGCTCAGACTCGCATGCAGTAAAGCTATTTTGTAACTCCGTGTACTTAGGGTTTTAACCCTATTCGACTATGAATGAAGTTATTTACTGTTTAATATACTTTGTGATAGATTACTGTTAATGTTTTAAGATCAGTCAGTCATAGTTAATTTATAAATTTTACTCGTTCTGCTCAAAAATACGAGCTAGGGTTTTTCTGTAGGAAACCTTTGTTTAACTAAATCTTTAAATTTAGTTAAGTAGGTTCTGTTACTTGTAAAACAAATATTGTTTTAAGTTAATTTTATTATCAGAGTATAATGAGAATTTCTTAAATTTGTATTTATTCATTTATATGTTATAAGGGTTGTAACCAGACTGTAATAAATTAATTGCTTACTGATATATAATGATATAACCAATGGATTATAGCTTAGTTGTTTTTATTTGAAACAACATATTTAGATTAGGGTTTTGACCCTGTAGTTTTCTTTTGCAGGAATAAACCTATTGATAAATATAAAACAGTTCTTTACATAGATATGTATTTTATTTATATTAATCATTAACATTTCTATTGACTGAAAAGATAGAAGAAAATTTACTAGAGTTATTTGAAAAGATAACATACACTCTGTAATTTGGTTTGTCCTTTATAATTTAGATACTATTCATATACCCTTCTTGTTTTTAGTAACTGTTAGTCTTTGTTTAGTTAATAATTTAAGTATATAACTATATGAATAGTAGTTGTATCTTTATTGAACTGAATGTAAACAAAGTAGTTTAACTGTATTTCTTCTACTACATATGCAACGGGTTAATAAATAAACACAAAGAAAATATATATATAGCATAACACAGTTTACCCTCCTGCATATTTTAATTTCAATAAAAAGAATAATGTACTATTTATAAGCATAACATCTTATCTACTAGGGTATTTTCTTAATATAATAATCCTTCTACCTGTACTGAGTTATTGTTATTTATTTTCCAGTATATTTACATAAATAAGCTGGTTAAACAATAAACGTAAATAAACATGTTATTGTTCTTCTGATAGTAACCTATATACTGCATTAATTTACTCTGCTCTTATGAAATACATAATACATATATTCATTCCAGTCTCTTATCATTTTCTTCATCTACTTTAAATACTCTGTCTATGCTGGACTACGGTTTGGTCCTTCCAGACGTGGAGAAACACAGATTAGAATTATTTTCCATCTATTTCAGATTTATTCTTTCAATGATCTAAAAGATTACTAATTCTAACATTTTACAACTAAATATTTAACAGTCAAATTTACATTTAACTATCTAACAAAGTAAAACAAAAGAATGTAGAACCTGATTAGGATGGACAAAAACAGCATTAGGAGGTCATTCCTCCCTACCAACTCCTAGAGAGCGCTCAAACAATGCTTCCTTAGGACCCCTAAGCCTATTCCTGGTCTTCTTAGCTGAGAACTAGTGGAGAAAGCAAACAATAGACTAGTCCAATGACTCAATAATCACTCTAGACTCAGCAGTAAGATCCTTTAGCTGAAAAGTTGCACTAGATCACTTAGCAGTTAACCCCTCAAACTCTTTCCACAAATTCCCTTGCCATTGAATTTCTCTGAAGTACATTCATCTGAATGATCACTTCTCTAGAATGAGCAACCTCGGCTCTCTTCAATGGGCATTTTTATAAAGATTGCCTAGGTATTTTGGATCAGTTGTCATTAATTGAGCCACCTGCTCTGATCCCACTTTCTTGGGGGATCATGATGCCAAATGTAGGGAGGTTGCCACCTGCAACAGTTGGAAGTGGTTTGAGGATGCTGCCACATGTATGTTTTCTCTCCACCCATTTTTCTCCACCAATTTAACCAGTAAACACTATTTTAATAGCTCTCCTAAGCTGTTGTTTCCACCTTGATTTATTTATAATTAAAATATTCAGAATTACATAAAATATCCTTGACTCTGCTGAGTCATCAATTACAACTTAGCATAAAATTTAACATATTGTCTTTAAATAAAATCAAATAAGATAATATTGTTTTTGAAAAATTGGGGCATGTGACATACACACCCCCTTAGAAAATAACAACGTCCTCGATGTTATTTATTCTTCATCCTCAGAATTCCCCTGGAACAGAATTGGGTTTGCCTCTCGCATATTAATTTCCAATTCCCATGTGGCTTCCTCTGGACTAAGGTGCTTCCATTGCACCTTCATCTGTCCAATGGTGCGGTTCCGAAATGTGATCTCCCTCTGCCCGAGGATACAGTCTAGTTCCACCAAAAAATCTCCTTCTGGTTCCACCTATACATCATTCCAGTTAACAACATGAGTAGCATCATGAACATATTTCTTTAATACATAAATGTGAAAAACATTATGTACTCTAAAATTGGGTGCTAATACTAATTGATAAGCTACTTGTCCAATCCTTGACAGTATTTCAAATGGACCATAGTAACAAGGTGCTAGTTTTGCACAACTCCCCAATCTCAGAGAGCTCTTTTTGGGCCTCACCTTGATGAACACATGCTCACCTACCTGAAACTCCTTTTGAGTTCTTTTAAGGTCTTCTTGACTTTTCTGTCGATCCTGTGCCACTTTTAGATTACCTTGTACCTGCTTTACAATTTCTTCCATTTCTTTTAACAATTCAAGACCTAATACCAATCTATCCACCGGATTACTCCAAGAGATAGGAGTATTACACCTCCTTCCATACAGAATCTTGAAAGGACTAAATCTGGCTAATGCCTGATAATTATTATTATAAGCAAATTCTACCAGATGTAAATAATCCTCCCATTTACCTCACTGGTCTTTCACATACATTCTTAATAAATCTTCCAGTACTTGGTTCACTCTTTCAGTTTGTCCATCTATTTGAGGATGGAACAAAGTAATAAAATTTAATGTAGTGTTTAATCCTTTAAATAGAGATTTCCAAAAGTTACCTGTAAATTTAGGATCTCTATCTGAGATTATGACTTTCGGTACTCCATGCAGTCGAAAAATCTATTTTAGAAAGATATCAACTATATTTGCAACTTTATATGTAGTTTTAACATGTATAAATTGAGTTGCTTTACTTAACTTATCGACCACTACCATGATAGAATCATTTAGATTCTGATTTCTAGGCAGTTCAGTAACAAAATCAAGACTAATTATCTCCCATTTCCACCTAGGAATGGGTAATGGCTGAAGTAATCCAACTGGGTGTTGATGTTCATTTTTCACTTGCTGACATTCAAAACACCTAGAAATATATGCTGCTACTTCAGTCTTTATATTTGGCCAAAAATATTATTTTCTTAACATAGTTATAGTCTTTTGATAGCCTGGATGACCTGAGTATGGAGTTTTATGAAGTTCATCCAAAATTAACAGCTTAACTTTTGGTACGTTAGGTACATACATTCTGTCTTTATACAGTAAAATTTCTTTTGCATTCAAACTGTACCCTTTACTTAAGCTTTCTGTTGGATTTTCTTTAGTTTTAGCTTGAAAATTTTGGTAAATTTCATCTTGCTCTATTCCTTCTTTAAGCTGTTCATCCAAATCTATAGTATAAGTGCTGATAACTACTGTAAAATTCAGCCTTGCATTCCTACTTAATGCATCAGCAACTTTATTTTCTTTAACCTTAATGTGCTGAATTTTGAAATCATACTCACTTAGAAAAGCTAGCCACCTAGCTCATTTGGCATTTAGATTAGGCTGATCTAACAAATACTTTAATCCTTTATTATCAGTCATTAAAATAAATTTTCTGCCAATTAGGTGATGTCGCCACATTTTTAGAGCATGTATAACAGCTACTAATTCCAGATCATAAGTTGCATAATTATTTTCATGAGTTTTTAATTTTCTTGACTCATAGGCAATAACATGCCCTTCTTGAGTCAGAACACTGCCTAAGCCATCATTGCAGGTGTCAGTGCACACTACAAATTCTTTATTTTGATCAGCTATTCTTAAAATAGGTGCGCTGGTTAATAAAGTTTTTAAATTTTTAAAGCTTTCCTCGCATTTCTGATTCCAATCAAACTTTTTTTCTTTCTTCTGCAAAAAATTTATTGGATTCACAATCCTCAAAAAACCTTTGATGAACCTCCGGTAGTAACCGGTAATTCCCATGAAAGATCAAACATCAGTTACATCCTTAGGAACCAGCCAATCTTCGATCGCCTTTATCTTTTCGGGATCTACTGAAATCCCTTCCTTGATCACCACATGACCTAAGTACTGAATCTTATCCTTGAAGAAATCACATTTACTAAACTTTGCAAAGAGTTGATGATCTCATAACTCTTACAAAATAATTTTTAAATGTTCTTTATGTTCTTCTTCAGTTTTTGAATAGATTAAAATATCGTCGATGAACACAACTACAAACTTATCTAAATACGTATGCATAACGTTGTTGATTAAACACATAAAAATAGTTGGGGCATTAGTAAGCCCGAATGGCATGATAACAAACTCGTAATAGCCATATCTAGTTCTAAAAGCCGTTTTAAAGATGTCTTCATCTTTAATCCTAACTTGATGATATCTAGACCTTAAATCTATTTTCGAAAACACCGTGGCTCCATGTAGTTGATCAAACAGATCATCTATGCGGGGCAATGGGTATCGATTTTTAATGGTCATCTTATTTAAATTACAGAAATCTATGCAAAGTCGCATGGTCCCGTCCTTTTTCTTAACGAAGATGACAGGTGCCCCCTAGGGAGACACACTAGGTCGAATATACTTTTTATCAATTAGTTCTTTTAATTGAGACTTTAATTCATTAAGTTCAAGTATGTTCATTAAATAAGGGGCCTTTGAGCTAGGTACTACACCAGGTACCAACTCAATGGTGAAATCCAGTTCCCTTTTCAAAGGTAGTCCTAGAATTTCTTCAGGGAATACATCAACATACTCTCTTAAGACTGGTATGTCTTCCAATTTTAATTTATCTATCTTATTTAGACTCTTCTCATCAGCTATTATTACTGCATAAGCTTTGCAACCACTCCTAATATCTCTCTTAAGCTGTAGAGCAGAGATTTGCCTTATAGTGGTTTTTCTAGGAATTCATCTTACACTTACAATTTTTCCATCACTGTTTAGACATGTAAAGGTTTTATCGTAACAGTTTAAAATTACCCTATGTTGTTCTAACCAATCCATACCAATGAGTAAATCATAAGAACCAAGAGGTAATACATTAAGCTTCACAACAGTTTCTAAATGATCCATAACTACTGCACATTCTTTTACAAAACAAGTTACCTTTCTTTTAGCACCAGTGACTAGCGGAACCAACCAAGAATTCTCAAATTTTTCAACAGGTAACTTACATTTTTCTACCATTTTAGGTGCAATATAACTGAGTCTAGCTCCTAGATCAATCAAAATAGTTACAGGGGTTTGATTTATCATACCTTCTACTTCCACCATGGAAGTTTGATATTATGCTTGTCGATTCTCCAAGGGTGCATTGATTCTAGGCATAGTCCTCGCTAATTCTCCAACAGTCATCTCCTCCTGTATGGTATGAATATTGCTGACAACCTTTTTTTGATTAGGACAGACTGAAGCATAGTTTGGGCCATTACACTCCCAACACTTTATAGGTTCTTTGCGCTCAAAGTTCTTGGTATAATTACCATGGTTATTAGCAAATTCTTTACCCTTGGAATTATTTTGATTGTTTGAAGAATTATTCTTATTTCCTTGGAAATTCTTATTAGGATAATTTCTGGCCTTATTGTTCTTAGAATTTATATTGGGCACAAAATATTTCTTCTTTTGTTCATACTGGTTATTATTTTTCTTGGCCTTCAGTTGGCCATGCTTTCCTTCTTCTGATTATGTTCAAAACAGCAGTTAGCTTTCCTCATAGCTTCTTCCAAAGTCTTTGGATTGTCATATTCAATCTTGTCCTTAATATGATAAGGTAGACAGCTGAGGAATCGTTGTACCTTTGGTTTCTCATATACAAGGTATGGTACATACCTAAGTAGACTTAAAAACTTGTTGTTTAGATATTTCATTGTCATTGATCCTAATTTAAGCTCATAAAATTCTTTTGCTCTCTCTTCATAGTATTGCTCAGATAGAAAAAAATAAAAATTTAAAGTACCTCTTAAAGGTACTCCAACTTACATTCTTCTCTTTTATTCCCTTCACTCTCTTCAAATCCTGCCACCAACTGTCAACCTTTCCTAAGAGATTGTAAATAGCCATTCTAGCCTTTAATTGGTTAGAATAGTTATATATTTGGAAGTACTTCTTCATCCCAGATAACCAGGATTCTGCTTCCTCCCCCTTCTCAGTCTCTCCATTGAATGTTGGTGGTTTTATCTTTTTGAATTCCCCAGAAATTTCCTCATAAGGTTTGTATTTCCTCTTTTTAGTGTAATGGTTGGCATCACTACTATCACTAGTAGAATGAAAATTGTGTTGTTCACCAAACACCTCGAAAGATGAACTGCTTTCATTTTTAGTATGTTTCATCTTTTTAAGTTTATGTTGATGACTTGTATCTTCTTATTCAGTTCTTCTACCCCTACCCTCAGTTTGAAACCTTTCTGTTAAGATCTGATTCAGCTCCTCCTGAGCCCTCAGAATCCTTTCATTCTCCCGTTTTACAGATTCCATTTCAGATTTTAGGTCTTTTACAGTTTGTAACAGTTCTGAGGAATTGGTAGTTAAATATTCTGGTATAGGATCTCTTGGTAAGTTTTCTGGTTCAGTAAATGGAGATTCCTCCTTTGCATATTCTTCCATCCGTTCCATACATGTTCGTTAAACTTCAAAAATAATTTCTCTATTGAATAACATTTAAAAGAAAATACATCAGCATAATAATTCAATTTACGGTTTCATAAAAGCTATTTGGGCTTCATCAAGGCCTAGTGTTTGAACCGTGCTCTGATACCACATGTCAAAACCCCAAATTTCACAAAATTTTAAAATTTTGAGATAACATAAAATGTTGAATCTGTGGCTTACTAATAGCTAAAGGTTAGCAGAAAAAGAAACAGTCAAATGATTAGTATTACATAATCTCAAATTACGTTAACTAAACAGTTTCCTTTTTGTAACATGAATAAGGTTTACTTGTGTATTGTTTTATTTCAGTTTACTGATGAGTCTTCTTTATGACAAGTAGGTGGAATCTAACTTTGAATCCTGGGCTTACTTAGCAATTATCCTAGCGCAAAAATATTACTGGTTCTTACAGGTTTATAGGTATGATCGAACAAGTAAACATTTTAAATTTGTATG
>LPNX010565342.1:230513-389315 GCA_001517045.1 Pseudotsuga menziesii | reverse complement strand
AATGTCTATACCAAGAAAGTAGGAAACCATCTCATCATACTTGTTCTTTATGTTGATGATCTTATCCTTACTGGTAGTGACCCTAACCTTATAACCCATAGGAAATCCAGTCTTAAGCAAAATTTTGAAATGTCAGACTTAGGACATTTGCATTATTTTCTTGGTCTCCAAGTCTTGCAAACCAAAGAAGGAATCTTTCTATCCCAGTCTAAGTATGCTTGTGACCTTCTTCGTCGCTTCCACATGGAAGATTGTAAACCAGCCCCTTCTCCCTTCCAGTCTGGAGTCAAACTTTCTGCCACTTGTACTTCCCCTGAAGTAGATGCCACCTTATATTGTCAGCTTGTTGGTATTTTTTTATACTTGACTCATTCTCGTCCTGACATTTCCTTTGATGTTGGTCATGTTTCCCGTTATATGCAAACTCCTCATGAAAGTCACTGGAAAGCGCAAAAAGAATACTTCGATATATTCGAGGTACAATTCAGTTTGGGATTCATTACAGTACAGGGGGGGAACCTTTGTTGGTTGGTTTCACCGATTTAGATTGGGTCGGCAATCCTGATGATCGAAAGTCTACTGCAGGTTATGTTTTCAGTCTAGGATCTGGACCTGTCACTTGGGCTTGTAAGAAACAACAAGCACTTGCTCTTTCTTCAGCAGAAGAAGAATATCGAGCCGTAGTTAATGCCAGTCAGGAAGCTTTATGGCTTTGACAGATCCTTTCAGAGTTTGGATTCGAGCAGCAGCAGCCTACTCCACTTTGTTGTGACAATCAAAGTGCCATCAAACTTGCCAAAGATCCAGTTCTACATCAGCGCAGCAAACACATTGAGCTACACATGCACTTCATCAGAAATCTTGTTCATGATAGTGTTATTGAAGTTCTCTATTGCCCTACAGATGATCAAGTTGCAGACATCTTCACCAAGTCTCTTACAGAAGCGAATTTTTCTAAACTTCGACCTATGTTAGGAGTTCAGGAATGTGTCCTTAAAGGGGGATAGGCTCTAATGCCTCCTTCCTTCATCTAATAGTGTCACTTTTGTAAATCCTTCAATCCTATCCCAAGTTGTTCTTAAGGTGGGATGTTAGGATATTTAGACACTTAGGAGTTAGTTAAGATCAACTTGTGTAATATATCCGTTAGGTAAAAGTGTGTTTCTTTAGTATGCATTAGTATGCATTTGTAAATATTCTAATCCGACGGTCACGATATGTTATAGACATAGAGTGATCCGACGGTTCAACTTCTCTTAGATCATACCTACCATTGATCCGTGGCTTAACACCCAATTGGTCTATGATCTCTATTTAAAGAGCATAGAGGGTCCTTGGCTAGTTGATCGATTATGAGAAGCTCATGTAACTTTCTTTATTTTGCATAATAAATTGCTCCAAGTAGCTATTTGGCTGGGGCCATGGACTGTTTCCCTCTCGATATTTTTAACCACGTGACAAACATCGGTGTGTTGATCTATGATCTATTTGTGTGAAGCTGTTTCTGAAGGTGTTCAGTCTTTTGGGAGTACCCTGTGTACCCGAACAATTTTGTGAGTTGTGTGTTTGTCCATAGATCTATGTGCTCAATTTATATGGTATCAGAGCCTATATTGTATCAGAGCCTCAACAAACAAGGCACCTCTCCTCCTCAGATCTCCAGCTGGATCATTTTTTTTTAGAAAATTGCTCCTTCCAGTACTGCACCAGAAGTGGAGAATTTACCACTTAATATCCCAAGTTAGGAAATTGTTGATCAAGCTTGCTAGGTGTGAAGGAAATTCCAAAAGTGTAGACTGTCGACCTTACTTTGTATGTTTGATTGTGTGACAGGTTATCAGTCATTCTTACAGCATTCACTACAAGCAGCCTCTTCTTCTCACTGCATTCACTACAGCAACTCAGTCCTTCTTACTACATTCAAAATGGCTCATCCAATGGAGCCTCTCAGTCCCTTCAACTATCACCAGTGGAAGGATAACATGGTGGTAATGCTCCACACCAAGCAGCTCTCCAAACTCATAGAAGAAACAAAGGAAGAGCCAGATTCAGATAAAGACAAATCTAAGTACATGAATAGGCTTGATGAAGCCCATGGACACTTGCTCTCCTTAGTCTCTAGAGATGTTCGATTCCACATCCAAGAATTGAAGACTCCCAAGGAGGTTTGGGACAATCTTTCCTCCTTATTTGATAAGCAGGATGAGATGAGGATCCATCAGCTAGAAAATGATCTGATTACTCTCAATCCATCCAATTTCGAATCTCTGAATGAATTCTTCACAAAGTTCAAGAACCTGATATATCAGTTGAAGCAATGTAAAGTGAAGAAGGATGGAGATCAGCTCATTCTTTCCCTTCTCACAAAGCTCAATACAGACTACTCAGTCTTTGTATCCACCTTCCAAACAGTAAGGCTTACTACTCCAAATTGGAAGATGCCCACTCTTAATGCCTTCATCCAATCTCTTATTTCTAAGAATGATAAATTGATCCAAATGGGGATCATTCGATCTTCTAAAGATGTAGCTCTAGTTGCAAGAGGAGATAAGGTAGCAAATGACAAATGGAAGCAAAGGGATGAGTCCCCTGTGAAGAAATAGCAATCAAAAGAACCTTCATGTTCGAAGAGAAGCAAGAAGAATGGAAAAGGCAAGGTCCTCTACTCTTACTGTGGAAGGGGCTTTCATTCAGAAATCTCCTGTATGAGAAGACAACTTGATGAAATGGCTCTTCTTTTGAAGAAGCATAACATTTATGTACCTGCTAGCACAAGGAAGGATGTGTTGCGTCTGCAACAATTTCCCAAAATTCTAAAAAAATTTGGACCCTCCTTTACTTTGAATTAGTCGGTTTTTTTCTTGGTTTCAGCCTATTGATGTTTGGCCTATGGATTTTGAAGCGTCTTCCAGCACTTTGGGTTGCTGTCAATTGATTGGTTCTTTCTCATTTCATGCTTAAGCGAATCCCATCCTTAATTAAGTTCATCGTCGTTTTGCATACCTTTCAAAGCCTTGTTGAATCGGGAGGTAAGTCATTGGACTCTTCGCCGTTGTGGGTGGATCTTCGATCCTACCCAACGATGTTGTGGGCCTTTTCTGGGTTTAGACTTTCCTTTTCACTCCAGTCGTTGCGCGTGAGTTTTGATTCTTCATTGGGTGGTTTTTGATTCTTCATCGAGCGGGTTTGGATTCTCCCTCGTCCGATGCTGCGGACAAATCTCCTTTTCGAGCGTCCGTCGTTGCGGATCATTTTGTACTTAGACTTTCTTCTACGCCCCGACGTGTGCTTCATTTTCTCCCGGTTTCGTATCGGAGCACTTGGCCACCACATACTCCACCATTGCGGGCGGCATCGTGCTCTGAGGATTCGTCGTTGCGGAGGAGTTCGGATTCTCGGTCCTCCGATCAAGGTATCTGACGACGCCCGATTGTCGTTCACGCGTTCTATTTAGCCGTTGCGGGTGAGTTAGTACTGGGGACCATCCACTGTTGCGGAGGACCTGAGGTATTAGCCGCCCGACGCAGTTTTCATTTCCCGCCGGATTTAAATGCTCTCGCACGTGTGGCATTTTTTAATATATATGGGGCGACGGTTTGGGTTTTGTATTGTTTTTTCGAGCACTGTCGCGGTGAGCATAGCGCTGAGCTATCGATATTTGGAGTGAGTGAAGGTCCTGCTATCGCTGTACCAGCTTCCAGGTGGCAAGAGTATAATTCCAACCGCCATCAGCTCGCTCGTTTCACCGGATTGCCAGGTAGGTTTATATCGTCTTTTTCCCAGTGCGTTTGAACAGTTATTGGTTTTCTCCCATGGTTTAGGCATCCCTGGCATTGTCCCTCGTCCAGCTAGCACTCAAGCTTGTGGGATCTATCTTAAACTTGGGTGGGGGGAGCGTTTTGACCATTTAAGCCGTTTTATTTTCTCCTTTTCAGTCGATGCCTCGCGCGCACAAGGGTTGAAGGGTTAGGCGCAGACGGTCGTTACGCCGTCTACGCCAAACCTCGCTGCGCGGCCATGAAAGACAGGAGGGGATCAGGGTTTGGGACATTGCCTTGGGGGTTTGGTAGGCTATCATTTTCCGTGGTGTTTTCCCAACCTATGAACCCTAGCAGTTTCGCTTGCGTTTTTTTTTTGGCAGCCTTGACGAGGCAGAAGGCCGGACCTACAGTTGGTAGGGAGGAATTAGGTTTTTAAAGGTTTTCACGGACGAACCCAGCCTGTGTTTCTCGTTTCATCACGCGGAGCCCTATGATGCTTAACTGCCTAAAGCTCTAGCCGTTTGAAGAGGGGGTGTATCCTTTTCGTTGCGTAGAAAGCAGGGCGGGTAGTGTGTTTATGGAAGCATCCTGTATAGCAAGTGAAAATGATCCTCGCAGAATGTATAGTCAACCTAATGTATCTTTCCCGCCACGGGTCACATGAGTCACCGTTCGTTATGTGTCTACTGGTTTTATGGTTCAATTTGGACTGGCACGAGCCTTAGCTATATTCACTATGAAATAGATTAATTGCTGAATGTTGCACATTGCACTTAATATTACGTTTTGTTTGTATAGCTATCATGGGGAAAGTGGAATGTTGTAGATTAATGTAGATTCAGCACTGGCATAAGCATGATTGATAGGCTTGCTGCATATAGGTCAGATCATAAGATAATGCATCCATAGTCTTAAGGCATTATACGTATTGGTTGCGCTGAACCTTACCATACTGGGCATGGGATAATAGCACATTTGCACAATATTGCATACTAGTTCAATTCTTCAAACTAAAGGACTTATGTCTGAATAACCATGATACATTTGAGAAAGAATAAACTGCTGCACAATGTTCACAAATTCAAACTGCTTAAATGTCATAATGTTTTTACATTGCAGGAAGAATTTACAATGTCCAAAAGGCAGAAGAAGAAGGCCCCTATGGTAGAAGAGCAATCAGCACTAGAGGTCGTCCCACAGACAGAATATATATATGAGGACACCCAGTGTATCTCTGGTATTGAGCCTGAGTATATATGGGGTGAGATATACAGACTGATTTCCCGTAGGGAATTCCCAGACACAGGTCTTGAGGAAGAACCCATTTATGCCAACATTGAAAAATCCGCCATCATGAAGGTGGCTACCAGACCAGAGTTGTTCCCTTGCTCTGATGTAATGAGATGGATTCTGCCACACACCAACAACAACACTATGCTTATAGGAAACGTCGAAGGATAGGGCTATGCTGCATTTAGCCCTGGATATGTGGCATTAGCTTACCACCTGCCAGAGCCTCAAGTGTTCCTTTCAAACGATTGGTTAGATAACCTCAGGATGGATTTAGTGGAAACTCTGAGAAGAATGTTCTTACCAGGAAAGCTTTATAGACACAGAGCAACTGAGGATTATGATACAGCGAGCTTAAGAGCTCCTTACAAGTTTATAGCCCTGATGCTAAATCGGATTTTTGGTAGAGCCAATGGTAGACTCTTCAAATTGGAGTGGATACCCCTTATGTTCCATGTGGCCACAGAAGGAACAATTTTTAACTGTGCCAACCTAGTATCAAGTAGTCTCTCTTCTTGTGTAGCTGCAGCCTTGGGAGGAGGAGAATCCCAAAAGAAATCTAAGTTCTATATGAGTTCCATTCTTATAGACTGCATACTATGCCACCAGCCTTTCACCGGTCTCAAGTGTGCCTGGGATAGGGAAAGAATGCCCGTATATGCAGCCTACAAACCATTGTGGGCTCATCAATACCACAATTATTACAAAGATATCTATGAGCATTTTATTATGCCACTATACACGATGTTGTAATCTCACAGATCACATAAGGTTACCAATAATACATACAAAAATATACACAAATATACACAAATACAAGAGACAAGAACAGATAGGATGAACAGATTATATTATTCTCAATAGATCGTACAAAGCCAAGAACTGAACTGAGTTCTTGTGAGGCTCAACAGCCTAATATATACAGGTTACAAACAGTTACAAAAAATAACTACCTGTCGGTTCGGTGAACCGACACGACTATTAGTTAGCAGACTTAATTACTGTGTTTGCTCGGCCGACCGACTTAGTCGGCTGATCGACCAAGTCGGTCTTCATTCAAGTCACTCGCTCCTTCTACATCTCCCCCACAAACAAAACATTTCTTCGTCCCGAAGAAAAAGGTAAGTACAAAAATGAAGTCCTGTCAAACCTTTCAGACTTGCTCCTGGTGAGGACTATGTAGTCGGATGGTCAGTCGTCTCTGAACGCACACTTCGACGATGGAGGGAGCTGCGATGGCAAGTTGACGCTGGAAATCTGTCCATGTCTGCAGGGCTTTCTGGATGTCGATGGTTAGAGTTGTTACACTTGATAATACCGACATCTTTTCGGCCATGGGCATTTCTGCAATATTTTCCATGCTAGGGCCCAACAGTTGGGTTTGTTCGTCGGCGGCATTAAGGAGTCTTTTCATCTGCGGACAGATGTTGTCAACCTTCTCCGAATTTGGTAAGGCTTGTTGTACCCACTGATGAGCTTCTCGTTCAAGTTTTTGCAGCTTGCTACTCTCCATCACAATCTGCTCTTCAAGGTTCTGCCTCATTTCTGCCTCTGTCATTTTCTGACTTTCCAAGGCCTGAATGCCTTGTCGTGTCTGCCTGCTCTGATGATAGACCTGCCCATAATGAGTCGGCCAATCTCTTAGCACGTCTTCAGTAACAATGGATTCCTCCATATGGTCCTGTAAAAGTTTGTAAGCCTCCGAAAAGGCAATATGCTGGGTCAGGAGCAGTCGAGCAGTCTCTTCCTTTTGTTCTGCTCTAGTCCCTTGGATATGTGTCTCGATAGTCGACACCAAGCCTTCAAACAGCTGATATGCCCTTTCGAGTGGTCGGTCCGTAGCAGTTTCGACTGGTCCTGGGGTGACAGTTTGTGCAAGAGACCTACACTTGCCGAGAAACTCGACCTGTTCAGCCTCCTTATCCCTGAGTTGTTTCCTTACTGTTTTTGTCCTCTTCTTTGCTTCTTTTGCTAGAGTGTTTAGTAGTTGGCCGACCTCTGTGTCGGTCAACCAACTTGCATCCTTTAAACTTATCCGTAGCCTGGATGGTCGATGCTGGTCTGTCTGTTTCTTTTGTTTGTCAGCATATTGCTCTGGAGTGCCTGCAGTAGTAGAGGTCGGTTCTGTGGTCTCCTTTTGCTGCTCTATTGCCTTGTCTTGAGGACCTGCAGAAGTGAAAGGTGGAACAGAGGTCGAAGGTGCTTGTGTCTGAAGGGTTGGTTCAGTGTTCGGGGGTTTTTGTGGTTGAGGAGGTGGTATGTCCACTTCCGGCTCTGAAGATGATGGTGGTTTTGGTTGTGAATCAGGGGGTGGTGGAGGTGGTGGAGATGATGGTGGTGAAGGTGGGGATGGAGGGTTTCCTGATCCTGGTGGTGATGGAGAAGTGTGTTGTGAACTTTGGTCGGAAGACATAATGTCTTCTTCAGGTGGGAGTTGATAGTCGGTGAATGTCTGTTCATGCCCTGATATGTCGCCACCGTCGCGAACCCTTGTAAATACTGTTGTTTGCTGGGCATATGTCTTTTTGCTTGCCTTCAGGGGAGTTGTTGTCCGTATTGTTTGTGCCGACTGGAATAGTGCGGGTAGCGTTTGAAAGAAGGCTTTGAGTTCAGCATCCGTGCTGGCCCTGGCCCTGAGTGCCTCTGGGATAACTCTTTCAAATACTTCTGGGGAAACGTCGGCCTGCTGCACCGGTGCTTGCTCCTCGACTATGGTGGTCGGGGATGGAGGGGGAGGGGTCGACACAAGGTCAACTATATGTTTAGGGGTCGACTGTGTTTTGGCTTTCTTGGGCCGACCCTCTGGAGCTCTGGCTTCTAGATATCGTTGAAACTGGGTCTCAACTGATACCTTATTTTCCTTGGCATCCTCAACAATGTCGACAGCTGAGGCTGCTAGTTCATCCTCATCATCGGTCGAGTCGGCAAGGAGAAGCTTACGCTTACCCTTGCCTTGCTGTCGTTTTTGTGCCTTGATTTTTCTTCTGGCGACAGCTATCTCCACGGCAAACATTTTGATGACACTCCTGGAGAGTGCATATTCAGGTTTTTCGGCCTCCTCGACTTCACCTGTCGGTACCTGCAGTGGGTCGGCAGCTGCTGGAGTCAGAGGAACTAATTGTTGTATTGTTGGTGGTGCTTGTGCTGTTGTTTGTTGTTGTTGTTCTGTCGACGGGGGGTCAACTACTGGTGCAGTTGGATGCTTTACTGTTAAATGCACTCGACTAGTGGCCACAGTCAGAGTATCCTCCGACACAAAAGTGCTTATATATAGGTTAAGTTCATAATCTTCCTCCTTCTCCTGGTCTGTAAGAGGTTCGACTATGGAGAAATCAACCTGTTTGGCGGCCTCCGGAACTGGGATTTTTGTTTTTGCTTGGCGTGTCAGCTCTCTGAAGATCTGGTCGACTGTTGGATAATAGTCGAGGTCCTGTGCATTGGGATCCTGACCTCACATGTACCATACTGATGTATGGTCGAGTTCCAGCTGGATGTGAGATTCGGCTGGGAGGTTTTGTCGGATGATTTGGGGCACCCTCCACCTCGTCGTGCGAACCTTGAGCTGTTGAAACCAGTTTTCAAGGAAGACTTTGCCCTGTGTCAACTCATGCAAGGTTCCTTTTTGGGAAAAAGGTTTAAACCTGTACATTTCAAATCTGGTCGGCTCTCGAAAGATTGGACTGCCTTCCGGACAGATATGATACATGACAATCCAAATGATTAAAGAGGGAAATTTTATAATACCTCCTGTCTCCTGGCAGCGTTCGCATATGGTTTTGACCAGGTCGGTGACATAGTCTCCCCATCTGTAGACTTTTCCATTGGTGGTGATTGTGTTGACCACCTCCAGCATCTCTAATTTAAGATCGCTGCTTCGACCGGCCAAGGTAGGAGTGATGGCGATGATTTTCGCCACAATTTGTGGTGTTCGGGTCGCAATCTGTCCTATCATTAGTCCTTTAGAGTTTTTTCCAGTCGGTGTGCCTGTGAGTTCTTGGATGAGTCCTTCCTTAATCCCAATTGGGACAGGGTCGCCTCTGTTCGACAAACCCATAAGCACCGAAATAACATCCCCGGTGATGTCAAGCAGTTGGTCGAAATAAAATCGGCCGTTGTGGTAACGACTGATAATAAATTTTACAGCGGCTTCCTTTGTCCCGCCGAAACTGGCCATCAATGGTGAGTTAGGGTACTGGAGAATGCTAGTGTTCCGGACTTTTTCCGTGGCCTGTGTCATTTTACTGCCTTCATATGCCCAATCTTGAATTTCGGCCCAGAGTTTCTGAAAGGGACCCTCCTGGACTTTTGCATTCTTGATGTGCTTCAGTCTTTGGACCAATGGTGTGTCCTCTGCCTGGAATTCCTTTGCTTTAGCTGCGGCGCGGGTGAGTTTAGGTGCCATGATATCAGACTGGTCGGACTGGTAACAGGGTTCGTGGTTTCTGGTCGACGGGGAATGCGAGTGCTCTGTGTATAAGGGGTGCGGTGAATGAACCTTGGGCGGTCCATTATTTATAGGAGTGGGTGTGGTGGAGTGTCGAACTGGTTGTATTAATGGCGGACTTGACAGTCCAACTATAATACTCGAGTGCGATTTGGGGGATCTGGTTCGGTGCTCGAGGCCATTAATATGTGATGGGACTCTCGAGGTCGACGGTCGGTGTTGGTGGTGAAAATGGTCGGCATGACTGGTCGATGAAGATGGTCAATGGAAGTGATGTCGGTTGTCGGAGGGGTGAGTTGCTATCATGCTGATTGTTTATGAGTGTACGGTTTTGATTTTTGGAATTTTCTAACTTTTTATAGGGTTTTTGGTGGTCAGTTAAGACCGTTATATGATTTTTTATTTTTTTTTCAGTTTTTATATCGTTTAAGTCGGGCTCCATTAACGAGCTTCCGAAATACCAGGCCCTGTAATGTTTTTAGTCGGACCGACCCATTGGGATGTATTTCTTCGACCATGTACGGGCCCATCCATTCTGTGTGCAATTTCTTGGGTTTTCCTTTTACTCGGCTGTTATAGAGTAAAGTAAGGTCACCGACCGACAGATTTTTGTTTTTGATATTACAGTCGTGCCATGCTTTCTGCTGTTGTTTTTGTATTTCCTGGTGTTGGATGGCCATAAGTCTGTGTTCTTCTAGTTTATTAAGTTGAAAGAGTCGATCCTTCCTGGCCTGTTTGGCATCGACATGTAGTATTTGTGCAACTATAGGTGCCTGTTGTCTGAAGTGTAGAGGGACGACTGCTTCTTGGCCATATACCAGTCGAAAAGGGGTTTGATCAGTTGACCGTTTGTAGGTTGTCCTGTATGCCCATAAAACTGCAGGAATTTTCTCATCCCAGTCGTCCTTGTCGGCACTACATATTTTAGTCAATCCTTTTGTCAGTGTTTTATTGAAAGCTTCGATTGCACCATTCGACTGGGGGTGATATGCTGTACTACGTCGGTGGTCGATGTGAAACTTGTCGGTTATATTTTTGATAGTTTTGTTAACTAAGTGAGACCCTTGGTCACTGATCAAAGTGAGCGGACAACCAAATCGAGTAATGATGTTTTCATATATGAACTTAGCAGCTATCTCACTTGAACAAGTCTCGACAGGTTCTGCTTCTGCCCATTTAGTAACATATTCCACTGCAGTGATGATATATCTTGCACCTGATCGTCGGGTTGGGACAGGGAATGGTCCTATGAAGTCTATAGCCTAGATTTCAAAGGTGAGACTAGGGTTTACAGAGATCAAGGGCATTTCTATGCTTGGCAGTGGTCGACCGAGTCGTTGACATCTATCACATCGACTGACAAAGTTTTTACAATCTCTATGAAGTGTCGGCCACCATAATCCAGACTGTTGGATTTTCTTGGCAGTTGTGTCGGCCTGAAAATGTCCTCCTGCTGGTCCATAATGTGCTTTGTGCATGATTTTCTCTCATTCATGGTCGAGTACACATCTTCTAAGAACATCGTCTAACCCCATTTTGTATAGAAATCCATTGATGAGGCTGTATGGAGCAGCCTTCATAGCTAGGATTTGCTTCTTCTTAGTGCTCAGACCTTCTGGTGCCTGACCTATCTCTAAGAACTGAGCAATCTCCTCCAACTCTTCTGGTATTGCTTCTATATGAAATAGATGTGCATCCGGCAAGTCGTCATCGACTCCGGTCGGTTCTTCTCCTGTGTCGATTCGGGATAGGTGATTAGGTCCGACATTGAGCTTTCCTGGTCGGACCACTACTTCAAACTCAAACTCTTGAAAGAGAAGTAGCCATCGACAAATTCTCCCATGGTGAAGAGGTTTTTTTACGAGATACTTCAAATCTTGATGGTCGGTGTAAAATATGAAGGGGTTAGGTAATAGGTAGTGTCGATACTTTTGAAGTGCAAATACCATTCCTAGGGCTTCCCTTTCCATGGTCGAATAGTTCGTTTCAGCCTTATTTAATTTTCGACTGCTGTAAACTATAGGGTAATCCATCCCATCATCTCCTGGTTGAGTCAGGATTGCTCCAATTGCTATTCCTGATGCGTCAATATGCACATGAAATTTGGTCGACCAATTTGGAAATTTAAGTATGGGTGCTTCGACCAGTTTTCGCTTTAATTTGTCGAAGGAGATCTGGCATTCTTCTGTCCATTTAAAGTCGATATCATCCTTCAGTAATTCTTCTAGAGGGTAAGTCATATCAGAATAATGTCGGATGAATTTCCTATAATACCCAGTATGACCAAGTAAGACCCTAACTTGTTTAGGGTTTATTGGGGGTTTTAGGTCAAGAATAATCTTAATTTTAGCAAAGTCAACCTTGATTCCTTCTTTGCAGACAATATGTCCTAAGAGTATTCCTATGGGAGTCATAAAGATGCATTTCTTAATATTGAGGGAAAGTTGAATCTGTCGACATCTTTCCAGCATAAGTCTAAGCCATGTGCAGTGATCCTTTAGTGTGGAATAAATAGTCCAGTCGTCGAAGTAGACTGCCATAGTTTTATAGATGTATTCCTGGAAAGTTTTTACAACAATTCTGGAGAACACTGCAGGTGCATTCTTTAGTCCAAAAGGCATAACCCTATAAGCAAAAGAGCCAAATTCACAAACAAATGTTGTCTTCTTTTGATCCTCTTTTGCTATGGGTACCTAGTTATAACCTGAAAACCCATCTGTAAATGAGTAACACTCATGTCCTGCAACTTCATTCAGGATTTCATCAGCATAAGGTGTGGGAAAGGGATCTGTCAGTGTGACTTTATTCAGCTCCCTGAAGTCGACACAGATTCTTAATCTGGTCGGGTCGTGTTTCTTAGGCTGTACGACCATGGGATTTGCCCATTCCGACTGGTCGATAGGGTAGATAATCCTTGCTTCCAACATGTTGTCGATCTCCTTTTTAACTATTTCCTTATACTTGTGAGCTAGTTTGTAAGGTCGTTTCTTGACAGGTCGGACATCAGGTTTAGTGTCTATTTTCATCTCTCCCATTTCTTGAACTAATCCTTTCAAATCTTTATAATCCCTTGCAAAGACATCTTGGAATTCTCTAAGTAAGGTTATTATTTCAGCAGTTTGTTGTTCATTCCAATAGTCACCAATCTTGGCTATTTTTGGTCGGTCGTCATTTGAAATGTCTACCTCCTTAGTTTTTACTTTGGCATCTAACCATTCTGGAGCTTTAGCTTCATTGATTTATCGACTTCCTTCCTTGAACTGTGAGAATGTAGCAGGGAAGTCGGCTGTAGTCATTCGGTCGAGGTCTGGTTTATCGGTAGTCGCGACCCTTAGCACAGAGTGGATTGGTTTTGTTGTTTCAGCATGGTTTGATTTCCATCTGACGCTTTTACCTTTGGTGTGTTCATTCTCCAATTGTAATCGGGTCGACTCGACTTTTGATCCTATGTGAAGACTATTGCAGTTCTTGACCTGTCGAGGGTCTTTGTAAGGGTGTGTTTCAGTCGGTTGAATGAAATGTTTAATTTGTTGTGCTGGCTCGACTAATTGTTTATCTTCAGGTATAAAGTTGAAGGCTTTAATGAAATTTGCTTTTAGTTCATTCCAGAAAAAGGTTTCACCTTTAGCTTCCTCCATCTTATACCATTTGCTAGGTAAGTCATCGAGGGTTGATGGAAACAAGTGTGGCCAGGCTCTTTCATCCTTATGTCCAAGTTTTGTCCATTCGTTTTCACAAGTTTGGATGTGTTCTTCTGGGTTTTGTCCTTGGGTGAAGATAGGGATCTGTGCTTGTGAGGTTAACTTCCTGCCACCAAACCTTTCAACAAAGTAAGTTGCAACACTAGTCCAGGTCTGTAGTTTTGTCTGATGGGTGTCCCACCATCTAGCTGCCTGACCTGTGAAGGTTTCTACTAAGCTCTGTAGTCGGCCATGTTCTCCAATGTTTTTAGACACTTGTTCAACATGCATGACTGGGGATTCCCTCTCCTTATACCTCGATTGTTGCCTGGTGTTTTCGCTGGTCGGTTGTAAGGTAGGGTGTTCTCTTATTTTTCTCTCAAAAATCTTGGGGATAATTGAGACTATAAAGCACTGTCGGGTGGGTTTTTTCTGTACTTTTTGGATAGTCCAGCACCCTCTTGCTTGTGTTTCATAATTTTCTATCTCCCAGTCATATAGTTCAGCATCTGAATTATAACCAACTGAGTCTTGGTTACCTAAGTGAAGTTCCCCATAGATGTTTGGTTCAGTATAGTCAGTATTATTGTGGATTTGGTATAGCTATCTAACATCAACCTCCTCATCAATAGGTTCTATCCAAGGCTTTCCTTGGGAAGGGTTAATGGGTACAATAAATTTTTGGCCATTTCCTTTGAGCTTGATCCTTTCTTTATCTAAGGAGATGGAGGCTTTCATCTTTCGACCCCAAGGTCGACCAACAAGGGAGGGGAAGGAGCTAGATCCTTCCTTGGGGTCAATAATTTCAAAATCAACTTTAGTTGATATGTCTTTAATAGTTGTGTCTACATTTTTCCAAACCCCAATAGGTTCAATGAGACCTTGGTCGGCCATTTTTAGGTAGATGCCTGACTCATAGAGTCGAGGTTTGCCCATTTGTTCCCATGTATCCCTGGTCATAATATTTACTTGTGACCCAAAATCCAGAACAACTTGTCGTATGTGGTATCCTTCAATTTCTAGGTCGACCAGTGGGTCGACATCGTTTTTGTCTTTTTTATTTAAGCTACAAATGTTCTTAGTTTGTTTCTCAAGGTTAGTGGTTTTAATTTGATGCAATAAATCGATGAATTGACCTACAGATTCGTCTGTTTGAATGACACGGGTTAACTGCTGGTTCGAGCTAAGTCGACTGTTACTAATGTCTTTTTGCTGTGTAATGTTTTGAAATATGTGTGTGGCTTCTTGATATGTCTGTTGTTCCTTGCTAGGGTCAGGGTATGCATTTGTGTTTTTTATTTTGCTAATCTGAGGGTTATCAGGCCCGGTTTTGGTGCCTTGTCGAGTGACAATGTGCAAGTTCTTAGTAGTTATTATATCATTCTTCTGGACACAAGACAAGACATTAACATTCTTTTTATTGCTGATTTTTTCCAACATGGTAGGACAATCCTCCAAGGAGTGATCGCCTACCCCACAGTGTGTACAAAATTTGAGGTCAGTTATGTCCTTGTACGGACAGTCTGCGCATCTGTGCCCTTCTTTGTAACAAATAAAGCATTGTGTGGGTCGACGACTTCGTAATTTGCGATTCCCAATGAATCGACTTGTTCTTCCAAACCCTGGTCGTTGATTGTCATGTCGGCGTTCATAGCGTCGACCGTCATTGCGTTGCCTGTTCTGGTTATTGTTATTGTTTTGCTCCGTGTTCTGTGCTACTGCATTCGTCTGGTAGACGGCCTGGTAGTTCTGTCTATTTTTCAGGTTAAGATGGTAGTCGGCCGTGTTGTGATTTGCAGTTTCACAGATAGCACACCAGGAAGCCTTTCCATTCTTCATATTGTAAGGATAGTCGGTCGTAGAATGGTCTCCACGTTCCTGGCAAATGTCGCAAAACGCCTTTGTTTGTACAAAACGGACATCTTGTCGGCTGAATTGTTGTCGACAATTATCTTTGGAATGTCCGGCTGTTGAACAGTTAGTGCACCAGACTTCTTGGTTCTTGAGTGTGAGTTATTTCAGGGACTTCTGCACGTTTTCCAGCTGTTCCTCCAAATGGTGGTCGGTCGGATATGCAGGGATATCTTCATCCATCTCGGCCTGCAGAGCTTTGGTCAGCGCATCTTCATACAACTTGAAAGTTTCCAGACTGATGTGTCGGGGAACCTTCTGTGAGAGTCCTGCAAGGAACCATTGAATCAGTAATTGTTCGTCAATAGTATAGTCTAACTGGCTCAATAGATCCTTCCATTGTTTATCGTAGTCGCGGACTGTTTCTCCTGGCTTCTGTGATGTCGTTTTCAGCTTCTTGGCGGCCAGGTGTTTGGCGTCTGGGGTCTTAAAAAATGATAGGAATTGCGCTTTTATCTCGGCTTTTGTTGCTCTGGGCTGCCGTTCAGAAAATGTCATATACCATGTTAGTGCTCTTTTCCTTAGGGCTCCTGCGAACTGGGCCATCTGGCGATCTTCTTCTGTTACCTTGTTTGCCTCCCATATCGACTCACAGACGAACCAATGTCATCTGGGGTCTTCGTCTCCCTCATAAAGGGGAATCTGAGCAGATCCGTGACCCATGTCAGAGTCACTATCACTACTCTCGGAAGTTGGCGGGGTGGGAGGTGTGGGTGGGGGTGAAAGAGGTGGGGTCGATGATATAGTCGAACTTGTGGGGGTGACGATGGGGTTTTGGTCGACGAAACTTGTGCCTCCGTCGGTGGTTGATTCTTTCTCGCAGTACAGCGGATTGTTGATAATTTGTCTTCTCGATGACCCACTGTCACTTTGCGTGCTCAGGTCTGACTCTTGGTTATCTTCGAAAGTTGTATGTGGCGGGGGGGGGTGCTCCATCATGTGTCGGCAGGAGCAAGTGGATACTACAAAAGGAGGGTGTCGTTTGAAAGGTCACCCAGTTCCCTTCGATCGATCGACGTATAACAAGATGTCGACCCGGATACGGTTCATCACCTAGTCGACTCCAGATTATGATGTCACCAGCTCTCAGTCGGAGGTCGTCTTCAATAATAGTCTGTATTACGGTATGGGAATTGGCGGGGGACAAGGTTACTTCATCAGGAACCACTATTTGAAGAGCTTCTTACTGCTCTATCCACACGTCCTCTTCCTTAGGGGCCGTCTCTTCGTCTACACCTTCTTCGTGTCAGTCATGACCCGACTCTGGCGAATTCTCATCTCGGTCGGTCTCCCTAGGGTTTTGTTCTCGACACAGCTCGTCGGCTCGTTCACGTCTGGCTTCCCATCTTTGTTGTCATTCGTCCCACTTGATTCTCTTAATGTCCGACATACTTTCATACAATACTATTCCTTCGAATCCTCTTCGATCGACTGTTCATTACTGGCTTGGTCGACTGGTATCCACTATGCTCCCTCTTCGACACACGACTAGCTACCCCCCCATAGCCTACCCGACGCTTTTTAGAAAGCTCAAATAATGCTGTCTATTTACTCAGGAAGTATTCCCACTCCCTTTCAGCGACGAATTTTTCCCATTGCTTCTGTTTCTCCGCCCAGTTAGTATTTGAGGGTGGTTCGCATAATAGTGGTCGAGCTTCGACAATATGGCCTGCTCCTTTTTCTATTAAAAACTTGAACAGCAAAGTCGGCAAGGAACACAAGAATTGATCAGTAAATTCTGTGAAAAATTTCTGTCGAACAGTTTCCACAGAAGTCCTGTCTTCGACTGCTTGTTCCTCACAGAAGTCGTCGGCTATCTTTTCGAACCACTCCGATAGATTCGTACGTCCTCCTCGGATCAGTTTCTGGAGTAACTGTTCTTCTTTAGTCTTGTCCGGTTTTCTCATCCAAAAGCTGCTTCAGTAGGTGTGGCATGGATTCGACAAAATTTTCCTGAGTCTCAGTGAAAAATCTGGCTTTTGCTTCTGTGACTGTCAATCTGTTCCTTCTCGCGTAATTTTGTAGATAGTTAGCAATTTTTCGCTCCCACCAGTCCTTTATCTCCTGCTCTAGTATCATATGTGAGCATATATTCTAGTTATGTACTACCGGCAACGGAACCAATGTTGTAATCTCACAGATCACATAAGGTTACCAATAATACATACAAAAATATACACAAATATACACAAATACAAGAGACAAGAACAGATAGGATGAACAGATTATATTATTCTCAATAGATCGTACAAAGCCAAGAACTGAACTGAGTTCTTGTGAGGCTCAACAGCCTAATATATACAGGTTACAAACAGTTACAAAAAATAACTACCTGTCGGTTCAGTGAACCGACACGACTATTAGTTAGCAGACTTAATTACTGTGTTTGCTCGGCCGACCGACTTAGTCGGCTGATCGACTAAGTCGGTCTTCGTTCAAGTCGAATTATGTCGACTCGCTCCTTCTACACACGCTTATCTTCCAGAAGGAATGTGACTGCATGTCTGAAGAGGCTATGCAGGTAATAGAGGAGTATGGAGATTATTTCTTGACAAAGAATGGTATGTACCTTAGAATGTTTGGAGGATCAAAGACACCTTATCTGCTGCCAAAGTATCCAACAAATTATATAATCCATAAAGAGGTGGTTAGGCAGGTGTTTATTGACGGAGTTGGTCATTTTTTGTTCCAGCACAAGAAAACTGCATATCCCCCTTTACCATTCAAGCTGGGTAGCTGTAGATTCACCAATGTGAAGCAAGCTCCAAAATTTATAGAGGAACTAGGGAAGTTCCATTTTGGGGAAATGCCTTTCCGACGCAATGATACTCATGGTAGAATGGTCGAGCACTGCAAGAAGCACAAAGTGTTTTATGAGTACACCCACCATTTTCATAGAGATGAATCTGTTTTCAGGAGCGCACCAAACATGACGGCACTTAGTAGAAGATTCAAACCGAAGTACCCCACCGAGGGTGGAAAAGGGAGTGAACAAGATAAAGCTGAGCAGGCTAAGGCTGAGGAGGTCACCAAAAGGATAAGAGAGGAGGCTCGGAGGCTGGAAAATGAGGCTGCAGAATGGCTGCAGAAGGGAGAAGAAGAGAAAAGGAAAGCTGCCCAGGAAGGAGCTGAACTAGCAAAAGAAGCAGCCAGAGAAACAGAAGAAGCTGCTAGGCAAGTAGCCGAAGAAGCACAAAAGAAGCTAGAAGAAGAGCTTCAGGAGCAGGAGGCTGAGAAGATAAAGTTGACACAGGAGCAAGCCTCGGAAACCCCATCAGGGCTGAATCAGGAAGGGGAAAATCCTGAGGTACAAATCCTTCAAGTACCTACTACCATCACTCCCTCAACTCCTACGCTCCATCTAGTGCCCTTCGTCCAGAAAAAAGGGGAAGAAGTCCCTGATTTCAGTACTATTTATTATGATAGGGCCTCTAAAAGAATCATGAGGAGAACCAAAAAGAAGGTGGAGGCGAAGGACCTATCAGGGAAAATGGTCACAGATACAGCGGTCATGTTAGGGACAGACAAGGATCCTTTGTTCACGATAAGAGCAGGGACTGCACTAATCGATGCCTCCGCTGATAACATTAACAAGTTAATGATTGACCTGGAGACAGTTAAAAGAACCTCTGCTCGGCTTAAGGATACGCTGAGACAAGAAAGAAATGAAGGTAATAGACTAAAGAGGAAGTATGAACACACGCTAAGGGAAATGGAATCAACAAAGGGAGAAATCCATGCCCTCCAGATAGAAGCGCAGGCCAAAGAAACAACCCAAGAGGCTCTAGAAAACACGCAGCAGGAAGTTCAAGATCTCAAGAATGAGAAAGATAAGTTGAGGGCAAAAGTGGAAGAGCTGGAGGCACAGCAGACTGTCATTTATGAGTCCAATACCTCATACACCCAGGAACTGCAAGCGAAGCTAGTCTCTCTGATTGCTGAGCTGGAGAGAGCAAAGGAACAGCAGGTCGATCTGCAGCCATTTAAGGAATATATAGTGGCTCAGAAAGTTAAAATGCTACAGCTGCAAACGGCTTTAGAAGAAGAGAGATGCAAGGTCCTACAGATGGATAGCAGGTTAGAAGAGATCATAGAAACTTCCTCCTTTTTTGTAGACAGGTCCCAGGATGTGCTGGAAGTTTTGAAGGCCAGAATAGTAGGACCAGAAGATGATGCAGAGATCCTAGAAGGGCTAGTAGTCAAAGATCATCAAACCCTTAGAAAAGATCACAGCCTGGTAGAGTTTTCCATAAGCACCGCTGAAGACTTTAAGAAGACTGTCAAGAGGACACAGGTGGCCTGCTCGAAATATTTTAAAAGGTTCCTCAATGCTTACAACCGATGCCAAACAGAGGCTGAACTTAGATTTGAAGAGTTCCCGGATCATGAGACCTTTATGGAAGTATTGCAGAAAAGGTATCAAGATGCAGAGGCCAGGACGCAGCAGATTCAATCCATTGATGCCATAGTACTCAAGAATGAGGTGGGCCATGCAGCCGTTAGCATACAAGTTCTAGAAGACCAGCTTCAGTTGAGCCCAGCAAGGATCGAGGCCATCAAGAAACAAGTCGACAAGTTTGAAATTAACATCCAGTTCCTAGAGCCGTGCACTTTTGAAGGCCTCGCTGCTGAAGCAACAGCATGGAAAAAATTCCTTGAAAGCCAAGCGGGACTCTCCTCATAGAGGACCGGTCCACTTTGTATTAATTTAATATTTTGTAAAAGATTTTGGGAAAAATGAAGTGATGGGAAAACCAAGGGTTGGGAAGCCCAAAGGTCACTTTGGGCAGCCCAACCAACTTTTTCCTTTTGTATAAAAGTAGGAAACGTAGAGAAGAAAAGGGATTTTTTCCCCAGTAAGACTGGAAAGTTGTTGTAAGAAGAACTACTTCCTTTTGCAATAAAAATTACAGTTTTCCTGTTGAAAGAAGATTGGTGGGATTTCAAATGTTTTTGACATGGATAAGCGAAAGATGAACTACTTTGTTTTTCAGCATTGTATCCATGCATCGTGAGATCGTTCTAACTTTATGACCTATGTCTTTGTTTAATGATTTCTGATTTATCTTATGAAATCTCTACCATGAGTAATGTATGCTTTCCATAAACAATTAGCTATCTGGTTGTGAAATATCTTTCGCTGTTCATGTGTGTAAAAGATAATGTCAGCTATCTGTAATTACTTTTATTACGCGTGCACATCCACATTACTCATATATGTTCATTACAAGTTGGCTCTTCGGGGATAGGATAAGTAGATAGATAGGTAGGCATATAGATAGGTAGTCATTTCATTTCTGCATGAGTGTTTCAGATGCATGGTAAGCCTAAGATGAGAGGTAAGAATCTGCGCATCACTTTGTGAATGCTCTTTGCATCCTTCACCACACTGCATTTAGTTGGATATTTGCATTTCATATTTAAGTCAAAAATACAAATTCCGGTGGACCGGGCCCCAACCGGTAAAACCCCTGTTTGTTACTTTGACCTACGGTAGCCGGACCGTAAAAACCGGATGGATTCCCTATACCAAACAGTCAACGAGCTAATTGGGAATGTTGATTGGGGAGAATCCCTTACTGTTGCCGCCTGCAAATTTCCAGGCCTCAATAGTTTTGGTGCTAGAAGGAGGGCCGCCAGTATAGACTGGCCGTGGAACTTAATTTCCCGAGATTATCCTACCAGCAGATATTTGAAGCTTTCGACCTAACCCAAGTGTCCACTGTTTCCGATACCATCCTTGAGAGATTGTTTTTTCCAGTGATTTATCTGTTTACCTTTGCTTATGGCTGGCAATCAACCCAATCCTTTGTCGGCATGGAGAGACAGGTCGCCTCTGAACCTAACTCCTCCTTTGCATAATTTACCTCAAGCCTTTGACAAGCTCTTGCCTAAGTTTGACCCTGAGGAAAGGATTGTTGTAGAGGATCACCTCCAAAGCTTTTACCTAGCATTAGAAGGGCTAAGGGCTGGGGAGTATGAAGATGTGGTCTGTAGATTGTTCCCTCACACTCTGAAAGGAGCAGCAGCATCTTGGTATTTCAGTCTGCCTGCTAACTCCATTCCTAACTGGGACACCTTTGAAAGCGTTTTCAGAAGTAAATACACAACTCAAAAGACACATGCCTCATTGATGAAAGGGCTTGGTTTGTTAAGAAAAGAGAAGAATGAAAAGGTACATAGTTTCACTCAGATATTCTCATTGTATTTAAAAAAAAAATTTGCCATAGACAGACCTTCAGACAAAGTTTTAATTGAGTATTATACCTCAGCCCTAGGTCCTGAGCTGGCTATGTTTACCAAAATGAAAGTCAAGCCTACATTGGTGGAAACTTATGAGGAGGCCGAAAGAATAGAGGCAGAAAGTGAGAGTATAGAGGATTACCCTGATTCATGTGAAAAGAAGACCACTGTAAGAAGAAGCTCACTGTTGTTTAAATCTAGAGAAGATCAACCACATGATTATCATGAGATGATGAAAGTGCTTCAGAAAATGTCCAACCGAATCATAGATCTGGAAAAGGAGAGGGACATTCAGAAAACCAACAAGCCACACTACCCAAAAAAGGAAGATAATGACCAATGGCAAGTCCCACCTCCTAATTTGGCATCAATAAACATAACAGAAATAGGAGGGGATAATTTATGTACCTTTCATCAACAACCTCATTCTGAGAAGAAATGTCCTCAATGGTTACATTCAATGACATTGGTAATGAATAAGTTGTTGGATCCAGAATTGACTAGGGACAGTGGTGAGGAAGAAAAAGAGAAACAGACCATAGTAAAACCAGGGGATGATACGATGTTCTCATGGAATGGAATTTCACTGTTTAACATTGAAGATGACACTCCTAAATCTGAATGCACATCCATAACTAGAAGGGACAAAATTTGCACCAGCCACGACAATGCAATAATTTCTAAGGTTAACAATTTGCAGGAGAATGTTAAGAAACTGGATGAAGGCAAAGAGCATCAGAACAATACCCTCAACCAGAGGACAGAACCAACCACTAAGACTGTCGATCCCGTAGAAGAAAAGATAGGGATCAGTGGGAAGAACTCTGATGAGACTCAAGAGCTAGCAAGGGATATACCTATTCAAAACCAACCAGGAGAAGAAGACCAAGAACCAGGTTGGAAAGAAAACCTGGACACCCCTCCTTTTCTCTTGACTCTAGAGATATTGAATTACAATGTGCATAATTGCTTAGTAGACTCTGGAGCAGCAGTAAATGTGATGCCCCTTGAGATTTGTAAAAGGATTAATGGACAACTAGAGTCCACACCTCGTGAAGTAACGCAATTGGATCGTACAGGAGTCAATGTGGTGGGTGAAATGAAGAATGTCCTCATTCGTTTGGCCGCAAACAACAAAATATGTCAATTTATTGACATAATAGTGGCTGATATACCAAGGGGATATGGGCTCATTCTCAACCGATATTGGACTACCAGGCTGAAAGGCTATTTTGCTTCAGATTGGTCTCATCTGTGGTTGCCCCTCAAGGGTACCCAAAGTCATATAAAAATTTTGAGAGAACCGTATATGAAGTATATTGTCACTAAGTTAGGAGAAGGTAGTGAGTCTTCTGATTCTATCCTGGGAAACTATCTCGTTGAGCTTAAGCTAGACCATCATACCTCAAAAGGGGCCATTCCTATGACGGGCACTCAGCCTGAGCTCCTTCAACTCCCTCAGGCTGATAGAAATGACGGCAGGGTCTTAGATATGGGTTCCATTTCAATAGCAGCACAGTTAGACCATGGTTAGGCAATCCATGTCTAAATCCAGCTCATTCCTCAGTTTCTTGATTTATAATTTTTCAGGAATGGGCAAAATTTTTGTTTCTTTTGTACATAAATAAATTGCTTTGTTGCTTATGATGTTTCCTTGTTTTAATGCTTTGATGTTTTCCTTCTTTTGATTTCTTGCTATGCTGCTGTTTTGTTTATAGCTTTGCTAGTTTCCTTTTGATTTGAATAAGAGGCAAACTTTTGGCTGCAATGGGAGCATCAGGGTTCTTTATTAACTAAAATCTTGAGTAAAAGACTGTGTGTAAAAGCATAGAATGTCTTTTAGGAACTGCTTTCCTAACTGGAAGAGCATTCATTTGAGGTCTTACTTAATCCCTGTAAATAACTCAGAAGTGAAAAAAGGTCTGAAGTACTATTTTGAGGCTCCATCTATTTCACATCTTAAATACCCAAGGGAGTGACAGCAAAAGACCCACGGAAAAGAAGAAGAGTGGAACAGTTTATCATATATAAATGATCCCATGCCATAAATTACAAGAAAAGGCTAAAAGATATTAAGAGTCAAAGCTCCTGAAAGAAACAAGACATATCAAAGCAAAGCTCAAAAAAGCATTAATTTCAAAGCACAAAGTACCAAATGGCCACAAGATCCTCTCCGTCCATGAATTGAAGTATGAAATGTATCATTCACACAAAAGGACACTATGGGATAGAGGATCCTGAATTAAAGTTCAGTAAGAAAGGCCTACAGGAAGACTCATATCAAAAGAACTAAAGTTCAGAAAGCACAAAGTGCAAATTGGCATGGGAATGAGGAACAAAAGGATAATACGGTTACCCTCTGTCACAGTCCTGTGGTGTCTAAGCGGTAGCTACCAGGGGGCAGATAAAATAAGCCTCATCCATTTGGCCTCAGAAGAGTTATTCAGACCTGAAACACCACTGATGTTACCTTTCCCCGAGAAAATGGGCTTCTTATAAGTAATTTGATGCATAATCCGGTTGGCTTAGGAAAGAAGACAGTTAGAATATTTCGGTTTTATTCATACAGTTTTAAGCTTAGAAAGAAAGTTAATTCAGATATCTGGGTTTTACCAGGTAGTCGCCAATTGTTGCATCTGCAACAATTTCCCAAAATTCTAAAAAAAATTGGACCCTCCTTTACTTTGAATTAGTCGGTTTTTTTCTTGATTTCAGCCTATTGATGTTTGCCCTATGGATTTTGAAGCGTCTTCCAGCACTTTGGGTTGCTGTCAATTGATTGGTTCTTTCTCATTTCATGCTTAAGCGAATCCCATCCTTACTTGAGTTCATCGTTGTTTTGCATACCTTTCAAAGCCTTGTTGAATCGGGAGGTAAGTCATTGGACTCTTCACCGTTGCGGGCAGATCTTCGATCCTACCCTCCGAATTTGCGGGCCTTTTCCAGGTTTAGACTTTCCTTTTCGCTCTGGCCGTTGCGCGCGAGTTTTGATTGTTCATCGGGTGGTTTTTTATTCTTCATCGGGCGAGTTTGGAGTCTCCCTCGTCCGATGCTGCGGACAAATCTCCTTTTCGAGCATCCGCCGTTGCGGATCATTTTGTACTTAGACTTTCTTCTGCGCCCCGACGTGTGCTTCATTTTCTCCCGACTTCGTATCGGAGCGCTTGGCCACCACTTACTCCGTCGTTGCGGGCGGCATCGTGCTCTGAGGATTCGCCGTTGCGGAGGAGTTCGGATTCTCGGTCCTCCGATCAAGGTATCCACTGACGCCCGATTGTCGTTCACGCGTTCTATTTAGCCGTTGCGGGTGAGTTAGTACTGGGGACCATCCGTCGTTGCGGAGGACCTGAGGTATTAGCCGCCCGACGCAGTTTTCATTTCCCGCCGGATTTAAATGCTCTCGCACGTGTGGCGTTTTTTAATATATATGGGGCTACGGTTTGGGTTTTGTATTGTTTTTTCGAGCACTGTCGCGGTGAGCATAGAGCTGAGCTGTCGATCTTTGGAGTGAGTGAAGGTCCTGCTGTCGCTGTACCATATTCCAGGTGGCAAGAGTAGAATTCCAACCGCCATCAGCTCGCTCGTTTCCCCGGATTGCCAGGTAGGTTTATATCGTCTTTTTCCCAGTGCGTTTGAACGGTTATTGGTTTTCTCCCATGGTTTAGGCATCCCCAGGGTTGTTCCTCGTCCATCTAGGACTCAAGCTTATGGGATCTATCTTAACCTTGGGTGGGGGGAGCGTTTTGACCATTTAAGCTGTTTTCTTTTCGCCTTTTTAGTCGCTGCCTCGCGCGCACAAGGGTTGAAGGGTTAGGCGCTGACGACCGTTACGTCGTCTGCACTAAACCTCACTGCGTGGCCATGATAGACAGGAGGGGATCAAGGTTTGGGACATTGCCTTGGGGGTTTGGTAGGCTATCATTTTCCGTGGTGTTTTCCCAACCTGTGAACCCTAGCCGTTTCGCTTGCGTTTTTTTTTTTTGCAGCCTTGACGAGGCAGAAGGCCAGACCTATAGTTGGTAGGGAGGAATTAGGTTTTTAAAGGTTTTCACAGTCGAACCCAGCCTGTGTTGCTCGTTTCATCACGCGGAGCCCTATGATGCTTAACTGCCTAAAGCTCTAGCCGTTTGAAGAGGGGGTGTCGCCTTTTCGTTGCATAGAAAGCAGGGCGGGTAGTGTGTTTATGGAAGCATCCTGTATAGCAAGTGAAAATGATCCTCGCAGAATGTATAATCAACCTAATGTATCTTTCCCACCGCGGGTCACATGAGTCGCCGTTCGTTATGTGTCTACTGGTTTTATGGTTCAATTTGGACTGGCACGAGCCTTAGCTATATTCACTATGAAATAGATTAATTGTTGAATGTTGCACATTGCACTTAATATTACGTTTTGTTTGTATAGCTATCATGGGGAAAGTTGAATGTTACAGATTAATGTAGATTCAGCACTGGCATAAGCATGATTGATAGGCTTGCTGCATATAGGTCGGATCATAAGATAATGCATCCATAGTCTTAAGGCATTATACGTATTGGTTGCGCTGAACCTTACCATACTGGGCATGGGATAATAGCACATTTTCACAATATTGCATACTAGTTCAATTCTTCAAACTGAAGGACTTATGTCTGAATAACCATGATACATTTGAGAAAGAATAAACTACTGCACAATGTTCACAAATTCAAACTGCTTAAATGTCATAATTTTTTTACATTGCAGGAAGAATTTACAATGTCCAAAAGGCAGAAGAAGAAGGCCCCTATGGTAGAAGAGCAATCAGCACTAGAGGTCGTCCCACAGACAGAATATATATATGAGGACACCCGGTGTATCTCTGGTATTGAGCGTGAGTATAAATGGGGTGAGATATACAGACTGATTTCCCGTAGGGAATTCCCAGACACAGGTCTTGAGGAAGAACCCGCCATCATGAAGGTGGCTACCAGACCAGAGCTGTTCCCTTGCTCTGATGTAATGAGATGGATTCTGCCACACACCAACAACAACACTATGCTTATAGGAAACGTAGAAGGACAGGGCTATGCTGCATTTAGCCCTGGATATGTGGCATTAGCTTACCACCTGCTAGAGCCTCAAGTGTTCCTGTCAAACGATTGGTTAGATAACCTCAGGATGGATTTAGTGGAAACTCTGAGAAGAATGCTCTTACCAGGAAAGCTTCATAAACACAGAGCAACTGAGGATTATGATACAGCAAGCTTAAGAGCTCCTTACAGGTTTATATCCCTGATGCTAAATCGGATTTTTGGTAGAGCCAATGGTAGACTCTTCAAATTGGAGTGGATACCCCTTATGTTCCATGTGGCCACAGAAGGAACAATTTTTAACTGGGCCAGCCTAGTATCAAGTAGTCTCTCTTCTTGTGTAGCTGCAGCCTTGGGAGGAGGAGAAGCCCGAAATAAATCTGAGTTCTATATGATTTCCATTCTGATAGACTGCATACTATGCCACCAGCCTTTCCCCAGTCTCAAGTGTGCCTGGGATAGGGAAAGAATGCCCGTATATGCAGCCTACAAACCATTGTGGGCTCATCAATACCACAGTTATTACAAAGAGATCTGTGAGCATTTTATTATGCCACTATACATGCTTATCCTCCGAAATTAATGTGACTGCATGTATGAAGAGGCTATGCAGGTAATAGAGGAGTATGGAGATTATTTCTTGACAGAGAATGGTATGTACCGTAGAATGTTTGGAGGATCAAAGACACCTTATCTGCTGCCAAAGTATGCAACAGATTATATAATCCATAAAGAGGCGGTTAGGCAGGTGTTTATTGACGGAGTTGGTCATTTCTTGTTCCAGCACAAAAAAACTGCATATCCCCCTTTACCATTCAAGCTGGGTAGCTGTAGATTCACCAATGTGAAGCAAGCTCCGGAATTTATAGAGGAACTAGGGAAGTTCCATTTTGGGGAAATACCTGTCCGGCACAATGATACTCATGGTAGAATGGCCGAGCACTGCAAGAAGCACAAAGTTTTTTATGAGTACACCCACCATTTTGATAGAGATGAATCTGTTTTTAGGAGCGCACCAAACATGACGGCACTTAGTAGAAGATTCAAACCGAAGTACCCCACCAAGGGTGGAAAAGGGAGTGAACAAGATAAAGCTGAGCAGGCTAAGGCTGAGGAGGTCACCAAAAGGATAAGAGAGGAGGCTCAGAGGCTGGAAAATGAGGCTGCAGAATGGCTGCAGAAGGGAGAAGAAGAGAAAAGGAAAGCTTCCCAAGAAGCAGCTGAACTAGCAAAAGAAGCAACCAGAGAAACAGAAGAAGCTGCCAGGCAAGCAGCCGAAGAAGCACAAAAGAAGCTAGAAGAAGAGCTTCGGGAGCAGGAGGCTAAGAAGATAAAGTGGACACAGCAGCAAGCCTCAGAAACCCCATCAGGGCTGAATCAGGAAGGGGAAAATCCTGAGGTACAAATCCTTCAAGTACCTACTACCATCACTCCCTCAACTCCTACGCTCCAGCTAGTGCCCTTCGTCCAGAAAAAAGGGGAAGAAGTCCCTGATTTCAGTACTGTTTATTATGACAGGGCCACTAAAAGAATCATGAGGAGAACCGACAAGAAGGTGGAGGCGAAGGACCTATCAGGGAAAATGGTCACAGATATAGCGGTCATGTTAGGGACAGACAAGGATCCTCTGTTCACGATAAGAGCAGGGACTGCACTAATCGATGCCTCCGCTGATAACATTAACAAGTTAATGATTGACCTAGAGACAGTTAAAAGAACCTCTGCTCAGCTTAAGGATACGCTGAGACAATAAATAAATGAAGGTAATAGAGTAAAGAGGAAGTATGAACACACGCTAAGGAAAATGGAATCAATAAAGGGAGAAATCCATGCCCTCCAGATAGAAGCGCAGGCCAAAGAAACAACACAAGAGGCTCTAGAAAACGTGCAGCAGGAAGTTCAAGATCACAAGAATGAGAAAGAGTAGTTGAGGGCAAAATTGGAAGAGCTGGAGGCACAGCAGACTGTCATTTATGAGTCCAATACCTCATACACCCAGGAACTGCAAGCGAAGCTAGCCTCTCTGACTGCTGAGCTGGAGACAGCAAAGGAACAGCAAGTCGATCTGCAACCATTTAAGGAATATATAGTGGATCAGAAAGTTAAAATGCTACAGCTGCAAACGGCTTTAGAAGAAGAGAGATGCAAGGTCCTGCAGATGGACAGCAGGTTAGAAGAGATCATAGAAACTTCCTCCTTTTTCGTAGACAGGTCCCAGGATGTGCTAGAAGTTTTGAAGGCCAGAATAGCAGGACCAGAAGATGATGCAGAGATCCTAGAAGGGCTAGCAGTCAAAGATCATCAAACCCTCAGAAAAGATCACAGCCTGGTAGAGTTTGCCATAAGCACGGCTGAAGACTTTAAGAAGACTATCAAGAGGACAGAGGTGGCATGCTCGGAATATTTTAAAAGGTTCCTCAATGCTTACAACCGATGCCAAACAGAGGCTGAACTTAGATTTGAAGAGTTCCCGGATCATGAGACCTTTATGGAAGTATTGCAGAAAAGGTATCAAGATGCAGAGGCCAGGACGCAATAACAGTAAAGTCAAAACAAAGGCGAAGGGCTCTATCAAACTTGAACATGGAAGGTTCAAAAATGTGCTATTTATTCCCTCCCTAGCTTCAAACCTGTTATCTATCTATCAGATGACCCATACTGGATCTCCAAAGCGAGTGATCTTTGGTCCTGACTCAGTGGAGATCACAGATATCTCTCCTGGGAGCATCATAGCAAAGGGTACTGCAAATCATGCTTCAAAAGCATATGAGTTCTCACATTTCATGCCTCCTTTAGAACCAATGCACTCTCAGCAGCCACTTGCAAGGGGAGGTAAAATCATTGCACCTACTTCTTTTACAACTTCTACTAGTATTGCAGATCCATCTTTATCAGTTTATGAGATTAATATTCAGGGTGACTCAGATCTAGATTCAGTCCCTACTTCCAAACTGCAAGCTAGGAAGATGACTGGAAACTCGCCTAACACTCAGAAAGGAAAGACCCTTGCACTATGCCATGCAATCTTACCTCCTTCAAAGAGATGCAATAGACTCCCTGTAAGATGCTATATGGCAAGGGCTCAGTCTCACTAATTAAGAAGAATGGATATGATAATACACCTCTTCATTCAGTAAGAGACAAAGGTTACATTCCTCCTTCCTTCCATCATCATTTTTGGAGAAGAAGGAGAAGTCTACATGCCATGCCCCAGAATACCTATGCACAGCACACCATGCATGTTGCTTCGCTACCTCACAGAGATGAAGATTGCAGTAACATATTTTCAAGTTTTTCAAACTTGAGACCTGATTCTACCTGCTTAGATAGAGGGGGGGATTTTTTCCCATGTGGTTTTTGCCCCAACTCCTTGTATTAAGCAGTTACTTTATTTTACTTGATGTAATGGGTGACCTATGGTCTTAGTTACCAGGGCCCATAGTTTGTCCAAGTTAGCGTTTAGGGGGAGTGTTAGGATTATTAATCCTCCCTTGTTCAAATTTGGTCATATGTCTAAATCAGGAGCCATGTCTAAATCGGGAGTCCGTCTAGTATATTTATAGTCATTAGCACCATTGGGTCCACTTGGCTTAATTGGGGCACATGTTTCAGTTACTAAAGTGTGGGAACACTAATTGAGGCTTACCGCCACTGATTGCACTTAATTGCATCAGTTTAGGAGCCTCCTAGACCAATCCCTACAATTTAGGAGCCACTGGGAGTGCCAAAACCAACCAAGGTCGATTCAATTGAGTTAATGACTAGTCAAGCTAAGTTAGGAGTCAGTTACATTCAGTTCTAGTCCTCTACATTCAGTTAGCACTAGGTTTACTTGACTGCACTCATGAGGGGTGCATTTCTCACCTACCATAGTCAGTTAGCCTTAGTAAACACTAAATGTAACACTTAAGTTGTGTTTTAGAGCTCTGATAAACTCCGGTTAAGGTTTAGATAAGTTTAGTTAACTACCGAGTCCTTCGATAGTGATCTAGACAAGGTCTTAGTTACCTACAGTCAAGTAGAGTCTATCAATTTGAATTTCTCATGTGGATTCGAATTTCATGTGGCTATTAAATCCATTGTACTTCATTGTAATTATTATTCGATTACTTTTTGATTAATGAAAGCATTCACAGCTACAAGCCATTTTTGCACTATTTCATTCTCCAATTGTTGAGTAAATTGTGTGATCTATTTTGTGAGTTGTGTGTTTGTCCATGGATCTATGTGCTCAATTTATATGTTGGTAAACAAAAACTTGTGTCTTTACCTTTGAAGCCTATTGTTGTTAATGCTCCTTTTCAGTAGTGGGGTTTGGACTTCATAGGTGAAATAAATCTTTCTTCTTCTGGGCAACATAAATCGATACTTACAGCCAATGACTTTTTCACAAAATGGGTGGAGGCCATTCCTACAAATAATGCAATTTATAAGGTGATAATCAACTTTATTCAAGAAAATATTCTAAGTAGATTTGGGTTCCCTAAGAGATTGATGATTGATAATGCTAAGGCCTTCAAGTCTAAATCCATGGTTTCATTTTGAGAACAAAATGGAATTGTTTTGAAACATTCCACACCCTATTACCCTCAGGGAAATGGATTGGCAGAATCGACTAATAAGAACCTCATTCAAAGCATTAGGAAATTGTTAAACCAGAACAAGATATCATGGGATACAATGTTAAAATATGCACTCTGGGCTGACAGAATAACTACCAAGAAAGCAATTGGTTCTTCTCCTTTTCAATTAGTATATGGCACTGATGTTGTTTTTCCAATCCAATTAGGTATCCCATTGATGAAGTTTTTTCAGGATAGCCATGAAGAACCTAATGATATTCAAAAAAGAATCTTTTCATTGATTGAATTGCAGTAGGAACGTGAGACTTTGGTTGAAAAAGATCAAGATTACAGAAGAAAGATTAAATAAAAATTTGACAAAGAGGTAAAAGAAAACACTTTTTCTTGTGGAGACATGGTACTTAGGTGGGATGCTAGAAAAGAGAAAAAGGGTAAGCATGGTAAATTTGACAATTTGTGGCTTGGTCCTTTCATAATTTCAAAAATTTTGGAGAACAATACCTTCATACTTGTTGGATCAGGGTCCCGCAGCTACAGAAGAAGCTGCTAGTTTTGGTGGAAAGATATAAGTTTTGGCAGAAAGAAGACAGAGCAGAGCTACGACGCCGTAGCACATTTCCAGCTGGAGAGCAGAGCCAGAAACTATGACTTTTGGGATAGAAAAGTCAAGAAGGAAATGGTACCCGAGCGACCGAGAGAAGAAATCTCAACCACTGTATTGAAGGCAGCGGCGGAAGACAGGAGGGCTTAGCGACCCTCATAAAGAAGAAGGAGCAACGAGGCTCAAGCATTGAAGGCGAAGGACAGAAAGAGAAGCGGTGCATAGTACCCATGGTCAGTGCCGAGAAGCATGGAAGACTGCAGAGAGCTGTGGTGTGATGGGAAGCGGCTACCTCAAGGATAGAGAGGACCGAATGTCACTAATTAGGGTTTGGGTTACTGTTGGGACAGGCCCACAGTGTTGTAATGGCGAGACCTTCGGGCCGCCTATAAAAGCTTGTATTTTGTATTGTAAAGGGTTGGTTGGCGGGTTGGTTGGTTGATTCATAGGATTGAGTCGTTAGTTGGTCAGTTGATTATTTTCGTAGACTCAGGAATCAGTGAGACAGACTGTGTTGTAACGATCCAGACACCTAGCTTGTCTGTGAGTCATTTGAGTCTGTATGTAACCATCCACAGAGAGAGCAGAGAGGGAAGGATATATTGAAAGAAAGGCAATATAGAGATAGAAATAGACCAGAGATCTAGAAGAGATCTCATGCTGCAGATGCGGTGAAACAGACTGTGCTAACTTCCCTCGAGATATATAATAGAAGCACAGTTTGGTGGACGTAGCTCCCATCCTGGGGGTGAACCACGTTAAATCTGCGTGTTATGTGTTGCATGAATGTGTTTGTATTTGCTTATCGTTACTGGTTATTATGCATGTAAAGTTAGTTGCAGTAAGTGAATGTATGTATTGTTCAGCTCATGATAATACAAGAAGATAGAGATAAGTTGAAGTATTTTAGTAAGCTGCTTAAAAGACTCCTTTACGTCTATTTCTAATGACCATTTAATCACAATATAACTTCTGGGAAGTAGAGTTTTGCACATCGGCACAGTCAACGCTAAGAGCGCAAAGTCGTAGTGGTAAGATATCGCAGAAAGGTGATATCGCACCGGAAGAGGAGCTGCGGTGCGTGATACTGCGAGCTGAGGGCTTAGCGTTGAAGAGAGGTTGGGTGTTCCGCGGTGCGCAGAGATGCGATAAGGTTGGAAATATTGTGAGTAAGTGGAAGTTGTGTGATGCAGGAGGAAATCGTGCGACTTGCACGGGGGTAAGAATCGCACGGGTAAAAGCACTGCGAGTAGAAGGGGATGTGCGATGCGCAGAGCTAGTTGATCTTGTGGCTCACAGGAGCGGGAAAGAAGAAGTAGGATGCGCAGAACCTGGTCCAAGACACTTGAGTCTTGGCCAACCCATTAGATTCACTTCGGGTGAGACTTCAGATCGCTTCGCAGTCTGTCGCCGAAAGGGCTAGTGAGTTTGGGGTGTTGTTGATTAATTATAGTAAACCCGGGTCTGCCCATGCAATCAACAAATGGTTCCATTGCCGGTTTGAATGACTGGGATTCAATGTTCTGTTGGAATCCTATGAGAGAAGAGTTTCACCAGTCGCTAGATTCAGAGTTAAGGGAGTTCGCCAAGAAAGAGAATAGGAGTCCAAGACTGAGCACAGAGGCCTGGTTAGTAAAGCATATTGCTTCAGACATACACGCTATATTCTTTACAACCTACGGAAACGAGCTTTTCGACTGGTTATCCAAGTTGACAGATAGGAACACATTCAAGAAAAAAAGAAACATCATCTAGACACCGGAGCTAATTCAGACCGTACAGAACCTTGACAATCCGATTACGAGAGCAGTGGACTTCTGGCTTACCAGTGTGCTAGAAGGCTACGTTAGAGAGTTTGCAGTTGACCAGAGAAAGAGCTTCAGCGCAACCGAACGATACTTCTTCAGAGGATATCGCGGTAAGTACCTAAGATCTCTAAACTTGTCCCTTAAGATGCTGCTATATGAAAAAGGAACAATGGATCTAGTCTCAGATGAATAAGTAAAGCTAGTAATGTCACAAGAGTTTGAAAGTGATTTTGACGACATTGGACGAACACGTAGTGGAAAGAAGTATAAAGTAGATTTTAGATCTCCTATATTTGAAGACAGTTTAGACAGTATTAGACAACAGAGCCCTAGCACCACAGAAGAACCAGAGGGGGGTATCCCTTACCACCCCTATACTCCACAGAAGCAGACAGGGACTCAGAATAACCCCGTAGGTACCCCATCTAGTAGTTCACAGTCAGTACCTACTCCCGTCACAGCACCTTCACCTACACCACTGAGTGGTAGTACCCCAGTCAGTCAGAACCTACCACAGAGAAATAGAATGGGAGACGACATGAAGCTACCTATTTTTAAAGGTATAGGAGCAGAAGACCCGGAACAGCATTGGTTCCTATGCGAGGCTATGTGGACCATTAAAACAATCAACGATGATAACCTTAAACTTGTATAGTTGGTTACCACACTCAGAGACAGAGCCTTGACATGGTACATAAAGTATACTACATTACCCAAGACACTTTCCCAGGTCAAGAACGCCATGATAAAAGAGTTTAAGAAACCTAAGTCTGAGTCTCAGTGCATCACAGAGCTTAAGGATATTAAACAGCTACCATCGGAGTCAGTATGGGACTTTGACCAAAAATTCAAAGCTCTTATAGACCAAGTCAGTTTTGAGTTTGCGCCGGAGCAGCATAAGGAATGGTTTATTGCAGCACTGATCCCTCATATCAGAATGCCACTAATGCAGCAGAAACTCACTACTCAAGATGAAGCGCTGGAGATGGCAATGAAACTAGAGGCTTCACCTTGAGCAGAAACCAGTACAGGCATGACAAATCTACAGACCCAGTTGGCCAACCTCACATTACAGATACACGAACTTAAAAAAGGGAAAGAGGTTATGCAAGACATATGGTGCATAAAGTGTAGAGCACAGGGCCACAGTAAAGATAACTGTCCATTCTTTGCAGAATATTTAGCATCAGGGGCTCCTAACCCCTTACCATGAACACAAGGGCCATGGTGTGAAATATGTAGAACACAAGGTCATCCACCTCAGCAATGCCCCTTGCTCCAAAAGTATGTACAGAAACCTAAAAACCTATATTGTATCTTCTGTAAGTCCGTCGGGCACGATCCACAAGACTGCCAAGCTTATGATCTCATGTCAGAAAGAACACATGATGTGTACAGAGTCCAAGCAGACACACAGGGTCCAGCAACAGGACCACAGCCGTATCAGGCTTACGAAGGCCATGGAGGAGGCTTCGCACAAGGAGAAGGCTTTGGCTGAGGAGGAGGTTTTGGCCAAGGTCATGGACCAGTCACTTGTTATAATTGTGGAATTGTAGGACACTATGCTAGGGACTGCCAGAACGCCACTACTACTTGTAACTACTGCAAATCTTATGATCATACTATAGAAGAGTGTCCCATCTTAATAGCTAAGATCAGAGACCCTAAACCAGCCGCACACCAAAACATCCAACTTATCATTGCTGAGAAGGCAGAACCAGAACCAAGAGTCAACATTGTGACTTGGAGCGGTGCTTCCACCAGTGGCACATCGCAGGAGACCAGAAAGAACACAAGTCAGGAGTGGGTGCGCAGAGCTCCTACTAAAGCAACAGCACTCGACCTACAGAAGAATAAAGAGACCTTTCATGAAGCTAAGGCTTCCTTTGATGAACCTACACTATTAGGACCGCAGGTACCACCATCTAGGGGCGTACCGCAGCAAGTACCTTGTAGCGATAGCCCTGAGCAGGCACAGCAGGCTACCACATCGGGAAGATGTGACGAGGACGAATCGACAGGAAGTGTACAAGCCTTCCTGCTCAGTTGCTTGAAACTCCTGAGAAATGATAAAGCTGTCGATGAGCTACATCGTATGATAGATCAGTGTCAGCAATCCTCTCTCTCGGGCAGTGCACATCGCGCTGTCCATAATATTACAAGACATGCACGGACAGGAAGAGAGATGAAATTCACAGCCCAGATCGGTGAGTTTGAAATGGATGAGGTTGTCTTAGACTTGGGATCAGAGATGAACATTCTAACCAAGCAGACATGGGAACAGATGGGTAGTCCTCAGTTAGCCCTATCACCTATCCACCTGAGATTAGCTAATCAGCAGCGAGTATCACCATTGGGTTGACTATCGCAGGTGCCAGTTGATATTGACGGAGTTCGTACTTTTGTGGACTTCGAGGTTATAGAAATCATTGGTGACAGTCGACCATATCCAGCACTATTAAGTATTGATTGGGAAATTGGCAGCAAAGATGTCATTGACCTAAAGAAAAGACAAATGACCTTTGAGGATGCGCAGATCCGGGTCATCACACCGCTGGATCCTTACCAAGGACCTAGATATATCGAACCTATCTGAGCAGAGGAAGAGGTACATAATATGGAGAGTCTCTACCAGATGACAGCAAACCAGAATGACTATATCAATCCCACTGCAGAAGGGCATATTAGCTGGCGATGCGACAGCTCATGCGCATCGGATTCGGATGTTGGTCTAGAAAACTGGCAGAACAGACTTTATGAAGTCTCATCGCGCAGATGTGCATTTATAAGTAAGTCACTGCGATGGATTGGCGCTGAGATCTCTGAGACTCCATCATATCATGGTCTGACGGATATCCAAGATTTTCTTGAACAATTTGAACAACAAATTCCTCCTGAGCAGAGGATCGCAGCTATGGACCTTGCAGTTCGAGCCACACCTGCAAGATGGTGGTATGCGCATAAAGAAAATATTGCATCATGGGATAATATAAAAAGACTGATGGTGATCAGATTTTCTGACGACAGAAGGTATGTTCAGCACAAGTACACAGGAGAAACTGACCCCAGGATACACATTCAGACATGTGAACAGAACTGATTGGATATTCCAGAGGATGAATGGGTTCACAGATTCATTCACACATTGGACACAGTTCCAAGGAACTGGTATACAGAGACCGAGCTGCGCAAAGGAACAACCATATGGCTACTTATGACAGACAGCTTCCTACTCACCTTTGCGTTTGAGTCAGAACATCTAAGTGTTGCTCAGGCCCTAGATATAATCAAGACAAAGATTTTTGAGGATTGCACCATCTCAGTACCAGTCCAACCTGAGTGGACTATCCAGATAGAAGAGGCGTTGGAATGCTATAATTTTACATCAGAATCAGAGGAGGCGGATGAGGATCCTCGCAACACCAACATTCTAGAATCAGAAGGCACTCGCGATGTAGAGGGACCACAGTTAGAGATTCCAGCAATCACCGAGCCCATCAAGATTAAAAAGATCAATATTGGCACAGACGAAGAACCTAAGTTTGCCTCTATTGGAGACTACTGGAATGATGAAACAGTTGGACAGATTGCAGATCTGCTACATGATTATCAAGACCTATTTCCCACCAAGTTCACAGAGATGAAGGGAATAGTTGGAGACTTGGGAGTCATGAGGATACCATTAAAGGAGGATGCTAGACTAGTTAAGCAGCGCCCATATAGATTGAATCCGCACTACAAAGAAAAAGTAAACGACGAAATTGATAAAATGCTAGCAGCAGGCATCATTGAGCCAGTAGAGGAAAGCGAATGGGTTAGCCCTATGGTAGTGCAAGAGAAGAAAACAAAAGGGGACATCAGGATCTGTGTTGATCTGCGAAAACTCAACGATGCATCACTTCATGATCCATTTCCAACACCGTTCACTGATGAAGTATTAGACAACGTGGGAGGACAGGAGGTTTACTCCTTCACCGATGGGTTTTCAGGCTACCACCAGATCAGAATACATCCAGAAGATCGATCCAAGACTACCTTTGCAACAGAATGGGGCTCGTTCCAGTATACGGTAATGCCCTTTGGTCTTAAGAATGCACCAGCTATATTTTCTAGAGTAGTAGTTGCTGTATTTAAAGAATACATTCATAAGTTTTTAGAAGTATATTTCGATGACTGGACTGTATTTGGGTTAATCGATAAGCACATAGGCGATCTAAGACTGATGTTAGAGAAATGTAGGCAGTACCAGATTTCTCTAAACTTGAAAAAATGTATATTTTGTGCACCATTTGGTATCTTGTTGGGTCACATTGTTTGCAGACAAGGCTTGATGGTAGACCCCGCCAAGATCGTTATCATTGTAAACCTTCCAGCACCTAACTTGGTCAAACAACTAAGGACAGTACTTGGTCATACCGGGTACTACAGAAAGTTCATCAAGGGCTACGCAAAGATTACAGCGCCGATGGAGAAATTGCTCAAGAAGGATGTAAAATTCCTATGGAATGAGGAATGCCAGCAGAGTCTAGACATACTTAAGGAGAATATGGTTACAGCACCCATCCTAGTATTTCTGGATTGGACTAAGCCTTTCCATGTGCATGTGGATGCATCGGGCATCGCATTAGGAGTCGTCTTGACCCAGCCAGGAGAAGGGGATCTTGACCATCCCATCACATATTCCAGCAGAAAGCTATCCACAGTGGAAAAGAACTACACCACAACAGAAAGGGAGGGCTTAGCTATGGTATATGCGCTGCAGAAGTTCAAGCACTATCTATTGGGCGCCTCGTTTAAAATGTTTACTGATCATTCCGCATTGAAGTACCTAGTCAACAAACCAGTGTTAGGGGGAAGAATCTGCAGATGGTTACTCCTCTTCCAGGAGTATGATTTTGAAATCATTGTGAAACCAGGAATACTGAATGCAGGACCGGATCATCTGTCGCGGTTAGACTCAGGAGAAGAGCCCAGTAACCTAGAAGACAATCTGCCAGATGCGCCATTGTTTTCCATACAGATTGCAGATGAGTACTACACCGACATTATTCAATTCCTCACCACAGGAGTAGCACCTGATGAGTCTACTAAGTAGCAAAAGAAACAGTTGGTTGTTAAGGCAGCAGACTTCACCCTCATTGCAGGATGCCTATACAAGTTAGGTCCGGATGAAGTTCTGCGTAGATGCGTGATGCCGCACGAGAAAGACACTATTATCAAAGAGGCTCATTCAGGAACCGCAGGAGGACATTTAGCAGGAAAACCGACTGCACAGAAAATCCTAGAGGTAGGCTTGTGGTGGCCTACATGGCATAAAGACACTAAGGACTTCTGCAGACGCTGCGATATCTGCCAAAGGCTAGGAAAACCCTCGCGACGCAATGAAATGCCGCTGCGACCGCAGGTCACGCTGCGCACATTCGACAAATGGGCTATCGATTTTGTGGGTCCAATCAACCCACCCGGGAAGCGCACTGGTGCGAGATACATTATTACTGGAACAGAATACCTCACCAGATGGGCAGAGGCCAAGGCAGTAAGAAATTGTGATGCTGCTACAGCTGCACAGTTCCTCTTTGAAAATATCATCAGCAGGTTTGGATGCCCAGTAATTTTGATGAGTGACCAAGGTACACATTTCTTGAACAATACTATTGAGGCATTAACAGAAGAATTCCAGATCCAGCACCATAAGAGCACTCCCTACCACCCGCAGGCTAATGGCACAGTGGAGGCCTTCAATAAGATTTTAGAAAATGCTCTCACTAAGATCTGTAATAGCCAGAGGAATGATTGGGACCTTAGAGTTAACGCTGTCTTATGGGCATACAGAACCACATGTAAGAAACTTACGGGACACACACCTTTTAGCTTAGTATATGGACAAGAGGCTGTTATGCCTATGGAGTATATTCTTCCCAGTTTAAGAATCGCTCAGATTACCGAGATGACTGATATAGATACAGTCGAAGCAAGGTTAGCACAGCTGCTGGCCTTAGAAGAAGACCGGTTTATCACAGGATTCCATCAGAGAGTCCAGAAGGCCCGAGAAAAAGCTTGGCATGACAGACACATTAAGAATAAGACTTTCCAGACCGGAGACCTGGTGCTCCTCTATGACAGCAAATTCATCAAGTTCCCAGGGAAGTTCAAGACACATTGGCTGGGGCCATACCAGATCCAACAAGTCACAGAAGGAGGTGCCGCTCAGCTCAGCCAGCTGAACGGGGAGCTTTTGCCCACATGGATCAATGGCAGTAGGCTTAAGCTCTATAGTGATAGCCACCTCGCCTCTCAGCCCTAGCTTAAACCAGTCGAGCCGGTGCAGATGTCCAGTGTAGTTGAAAGGAGGCATCGCACCGGGAATGAGTCTACACGAAAAAAGAAAAAAAAATCTTTTCACACTGTTTGTTTGCGTAGGTGATGCAGAGTTGCATCGCAGCAATAAGATGTTTCCCCCTGCCACGTACCCAGTTTGCAACCGACAATGGGCTAGTCAAGTCACTATCTGACAGGTAGTTAATCAAGAAATGACCGGTATCCCCTCCCGTAGATTTGGCAGCAGTTTAATAAATTTTTCCAGATTTGGTAAATCCCCGACGACACCGATGCCTGTATATGCACGCTTGGAGGGACACGTGAGCAGAGCTCAGCAATTATGACAGATCAGAATGACGGGTAGGGTCTTGTCCAGGTAATTATGATGACCAACGGGTGTGACCCAGGATAACCATTGCGTCCAGTACTATGCCTTCAGCATAAAAGCAGACATCCTTCAAGCAGGAAGGGTACAGTTGCCAAATCTTGAGAACTATGCAATGCAGTGCTAAGTGTCCCCTGAGCAGAGCCAATTAAGTTACAGAGTACAGTGACTTCTAGAGTTCGAAGCCACTGCACGCCCAGAGTATTGAGCCAAGCAGATTCTGACTAAAAGCGAACCTCTATAAGGCATGTTGAGACGTTTTGACCCTGGTCCTGGTGACCGTAGATCTGCCATGACGACGTCGCCCAGGGTTGTGAAATTAAGTACAGTACAAGTTAGACAGTCGCTAAGGATGAAGACTCAAGCACCAGAAGTAGAAGTTGTCACTAAAGTCTCTGCTAAGGAGAAGAAGAACGTCGAGCCGATCACTGAAGATAAGAAAGCAGAGCAGAAGACTGATGAGAAGAAATCTCCCACTAGAAGGAAGGTGAAAATGAGAAAAAGAAAGCAATGGGAGAAGGTCACTAACCTATCTGATCAGCTAAGAAAAGCATGAAACATGGTTAAGGTACTGAAACAGAAACCTGAGGGTCAGCAGCAGCATGTGGACCTGGACCACTTCGAAGAGAAGAGAAGTGGAAGAAGACTGCAAACCCAGTGGAGGGGAGACTTCCAGAACGAGGACAAAGGCTTGTTCTCGGAGCAGAGTTCATGGGTTGCTTCTTCTCCGTCCACGAGGCTCTAGATGGAAGGAAAGGTTTGAGGAGGCTGGAAGATACAGATTTTCCTTGTGATAAAAGTTCTAACCCAGATAAAAAGGCAAGGATATCTGTGGAACACTTCTCAAACACTAGAGCGCTTATAAAGAAGAAAGAGTGAAGAGAGCGACACCGTGACTATGGGCAGAAAGGATAAGAGAGCCCAGCGGACTAAGTTACCGAAACTCCAGAAAGAACGTGTCGAGGTAATGTAGAACGAAGTCGAAAGACTTCGGTAGAAGTTGCAGAAGACTTCGCAGGAGGCGAAGGATAAGTTGCAGCAGGAGAAGCCTGTTGCAGGTGGCTCGAGGACGAGCCACAAGTAAGTGTTAGGGGACTGTTGGAGCAGGGTCCCGCAGCTACAGAAGAAGCTGCTAGTTTTGGTGGAAAGATATAAGTTTTGGCAGAAAGAAGACAGAGCAGAGCTACGACGCCATAGCACGTTTCCAGCTGGAGAGCAGAGCCGGAAACTATGACTTTTGGGATAGAAAAGTCAAGAAGGCAACGGTACCCGAGCGGCCGAGAGAAGAAAGCTCAACCACTGCATTGAAGGCAGCGGCAGAAGACAGGAGGGCTCAGCGACCCTCATAAAGAAGAAGGAGCAACAAGGCTCAAGAATTGAAGGAGAAGGACAGAAAGAGAAGCAGTGCATAGTACCCATGGTCAGTGCCAGGAAGCATGGAAGACTGCAGAGAGCTGTGGTGTGACAGGAAGCGGCTACCTCAAGGACAGAGAGGACCGACTGTCACTAATTAGGGTTTGGGTTACTGTTGGGACAGGCTCACAGTGTTGTAATGGCGAGACCTTCGGGCCGCCTATAAAAGCTTGTATTTTGTATTGTAAAGGGTTGGTTGGCGGGTTGGTTGGTTGATTCATAGGATTGAGTCGTTAGTTGGTTAGTTGATTATTTGTGTAGACTCAGGAATTAGTCAGACAGACTGTGTTGTAACGATCCAGACACCTAGCTTGTCTGTGAGTCATTTGAGTCTGTATGTAACCATCCACAGAGAGAGCAGAGAGGGAAGGACATATTGAAAGAAAGGCAATATAGAGATAGAAATAGACCAGAGATCTAGAAGAGATCTCGCACTGCAGATGTGGTGAAACAGACTGTGCTAACTTCCCTCAAGATATATAATAGAAGCACAGTTTGGTGGACGTAGCTCCCATCCTGGGGGTGAACCACGTTAAATCTGCGTGTTATGTGTTGCATGAATGTGTTTGTATTTGCTTATCGTTACTGGTTATTATGCATGTAAAGTTAGTTGCAGTAAGTGAATGTATGTATTGTTCAGCTCATGATAATACAAGAAGATAGAGATAAGTTGAAGAATTTTAGTAAGCTGCTTAAAAGACTCCTTTACGTCTGTTTCTAATGACCATTTAATCACAATATAACTTCTGGGAAGTAGAGTTTCGCACATCGGCACAGTCAACGCTAAGAGCACAAAGTCGTAGTGGTAAGATATCACAGAGAGGCGATATCGCACCAGCAGAGGAGCTGCGGTGCGCGATACTGCGAGCTGAGGGCTTAGCGTTGAAGAGAGGTTGGGTGTTTCGTGGTGCACAGAGATGCGATAAGGTTGGAAATATTGTGAGTAAGTGGAATTTGTGCGACGCGGGAGGAAATCGTGCGACTTGCACGGGGGTAAGAATCGCACGGGTAAAAGCGCTGCGAGTAGAAGGGGATGTGCGATGCGCAGAGCTAGTTGATCTTGTGGCTCGCAGGAGCGGGAAAGAAGAAGTAGGATGTGCAGAACCTGGTCCAAGACACTTGAGTCTTGGCCAACCCATTAGATTCACTTCAGGTGAGACTTCAGATCGCTTTACGGTCTGTCGTCGAAAGGGCCAGTGAGTTTGGGGTGTTGTTGATTAATTATAGTAAACCCGGGTCTGCCCATGCAATCAACAATACTGCAGACTATAGAAGGCGAAGAATTGTCCAATCCAGTGAACGGATGATTCCTCAAGAACTTTTATAGTTACTGAAGGTAAGAGACTTGTCATTCATTGTATATACCGGTGTGAAACAAGTTGAATAAAGACTCCATAACCCAATGGAAATTTTGCATAATAGCAAACTGGTTCAGTTGAGACGGTCGAAGGCACTGATCTACAGGTTCTTGAAACCTCACAGGGAGGTTTTCATCCCGCATTAGGAGCCAGACGTTATGTCTACATTTTGTTCTTAGTCAGATGTTATGTCTAGATTTTGTTCCTAGTCTTGAGTGTTTTTTTTTAAAGATTGATTTCTTATTACTTAACATTTTTGAGTTAATTTGAGGTTTTCTTTTTTAGAAATAAGTATATTTTTGTTTGATTTTATGCTTGTAATGGTTTTGATTTATTTCATTTTATTGGTTTTAAAGTTTTCTTTTGGGCTTATTAGTTAATATATATCTTTAAAGTCTGAAAAGCTTATAATAAATTTTCGTCTAAGTTTTAGTTTTATGACCTAACCCTCGTTTTTAAGTCTTCATTCAAAAAATATGCACAAAGGAGATTCTTGTACCGCAGGGTTGAAAGACAGTGAACTAAGGCGCTACAAGAATCTCAAATCATTGAAAATTGTGGCAGATAATCGTGGCTCTTTGCAATCGAGAATAGTGGAAGCCTTTCGACACCTATGAGGAAATAATGATACATGTTCAGACCCCAATGATGATCATGACAACTGTATGAGAAGGTGCAAAGATTATTGAAAGGATCGTGGTTTTACCTGTCATGATTTCATTTGGTATGAATCATTGAAAGAAGTAGTGGATAATCGTGGCTATTGCAGAGGAAAATACTGGAGGCTTTCAGACATCTATTGAAGACATAATAACACATATTCATGACCCCAGTCCATCATCATGACAGGTGTATGACCAAGTATAGAAATCATTGAAAGAATCGTGGTCTGCATTGACACAATTTCAATTCTGTAGGGATTATTGGAAAATCGTAAACCTACTTGTCACGATTTTTGTTTGGTTGCTAATTCTATTGTTGCAGAGAAGGAGTTTAAATAGTTTTGAAGTTACTTAAAGAAATACACACGCTCGGGTTATAGCGCATAAATGAAGAAAGGTGGAAAGACCAATAGGTACGAACCCACTGATACAATTTGGGAAAAAGATTTTCTTGACTATGCAACAATGTTTCAGAGGGATGGATGGTTCACTTTCTTTGAAAGAATCACAAGTTTTAATCCCGAAGTGTCATATCGTTTTGGTCAGGGTTTGGTTAAGGATACATTTACATTTGATACTTTGAAGTTTGAATTGACAGAGGAGTGGATAGCATAAGCTACAGGTATGGCCAGAGATGGAGAGCTGTGGTTTAAGAAAATACCTTTCACCTTTAACCCAAAATATTTCTTGTTACCTAAAATCGAAGCCCTAGATTGGGGAAAAGGTGTTCAGTTGGACAAATTCAAGCCTGAGTGGAGGGAAGTGATTGGCATTTTGTAGAGTTACATTACATGTGAAGGGAGATTTGCTTTAGTTTTCAAATACCATGTTAGGTTCTTGCAACATCTAAATCAACAGTCCGAAATGAACTTACCTTTTTTCTTCTTGAAAATCCTCTAAAAGATGTCTAACAGGATAAAAGGGCATATGGATCATTCTCAGCAGTCTATTTTCCATCATGGATTAAAAAAACTAATTAGTTGCACAGTCTTGCAGAAGAAAAGCAGAACTTGGGATCATTTTTTTGTTTTGGTCAGGTTTCCATAATAAGCAAGAAGACCAAGCTAGGAAAAGGCTGATGAGAAAGCAGTTTAGTTTTGTAAAAATATTTAAGAAAGAGCTAGTTGATGAACTGGTGCAGGATAATGTGCAAGAGAACTTTTCAAGTCAGATATTTGAAGATGGAGGAGAAGCATTAGATGGTAATTTAGAGTAGATTTTGAAGAATGATGAAGAGGAGCACAGAGTTGTTTCAAATCATGAGGAGAAATTGGGTTTAACAGAGCAAAAGCAGAGTTTCATATCAGTACAAGAAAGCACAAAAAGGGTTCTTGCTACAACTAAAATAAGGAATGATACTTTACAAGTCTCAAATGTAAAGTTTCAAAGGAAAGCTCCTGTACAGGTGAAAGAAGTAAATTGGAGGCCGAAAACCAAAGTTAAGAACAAACTTAGACTGAATATGAAAAAGATTCTAAACCCTAAGTTAAGGAAGGAAAAAATTACTGTGATTGAGGATTCTACATTTGAAGAAGATATGGAAGAGGAAGAAGACTTAAGTTCTTAGCAAGTTCATATTGAGAAAGAGCATTCAGTGTTATTAGAATCATTCCTAGGAAGTGATAAGATTTCAGAAGAGCCCATCACCTGCAGCATTGAACGAGGTATGTCTTCAGAAGTTCCTAGTGTACAATAAATAGTTAAAGATAGAGAAGAATATGACCTCATTTTTAAGAAGATAGATATCCCATGGTTGTCTGATAAAAATTCTACATGATAAGGGGGAATGGACATAGATTCAGAAACTTAAAACCTTAAGAAAACTGTGAAGCAATACAAATATCAAATTGGTTTTCTTAGTGAGACTAATGATGGATTAGTAATGACTAATAGAATACTAAGAGAATACCTTGATGATATCAATACCCAATATCAGGAGTTGATAGTTGTCTCCAAAGAGGCCATGAAGAGAAAAAGGTAGATACAGAGCCAGGTTGAAGAGTTGAACCAGAAAGATCAAAATCTGAACCAGCAAAATGAGGTTTTATTAAAGAAGATAAAAAGTTTAAATACAGAGCAAGAAAGAAGGAGAAATTAGTCACATGCTTTAGAAGGAATTTCTATGTTGGCTGAAGCGGCAGAGAATCTATGAATCTTGTTAGTGGTTAGGTGTCAATTAGTTTAGTTTGTTATGATTAATAATTTTGTTATCTTTTGAAATACAACTAATTTTGTAACTAGCTCGAATTCTGACCTAAAAGGAGTTATTGACAGTTATGTAACCATTTTTTATGAAAAAAGATAAAAGTAAGAAATGAGATAGAGGTAGGGTTCTAATTTTTCTCAAGGAGAGGCTGTAAAGCTAATGTATTGCAAGCTAAGACTAATTACTCTAATGTAAGTTTGAAGACTGATACTGAATCTACATACTTATAAGCCCTTATTATCTGTATTGTTGGTTTCATCTCTGATCTGTTTGATCACTTAACATGTAATTTCATTTCTTGTCTAATGTGTTTATTCATGCAAGTGCTTATGTGTTATGGGTGAAATCTTTCTCATGTTTATATTATTTTTGGTTTATATCTCATGTGTTTACAGCTCAGACATTCAAATCATTCCATAATTTAGTATTTGTATTAGCTTGTTGATATTTTGATCTTATTGTTGATAAAATTTCAAACCAAAACCATAAAAATCAATTTTATTTTATTTTATTTCTAAGATTGTGTTAGCTTATTCTTGTGGTAGTCTAGGAACAATTTCTAGCACGAACAATATGTGCTGATGATTGTCCAACTATCTGCTTCGGTTGATCTGTTTGTTTAACATTTCCATAAATAAATCCCTTATATAAATTTACAATCCTAGTTCTTGCTATTAATTTGTCACATTGGTCTAGGAATTGAAAACACAGTCTCACAAAGAATACAGACAAATATGCATAAAATTGGAAAAATGGTGCTGCAATGGAAGTAGCAACTCTGTATAATCAATAAAGAATCAATCATGCAATACAATAATCATGCAAGATGCATGAAGGCCAAGACAATTCGAATTCCAAAGGAGGTCATTCGAACTGAATGAATGGGTGTAGCTTAACTGACTGTAAGCCACAGTAAACACACTAGTTAACCAACTAATCAAGTGTCGATTGACTCAACTGAGTCCTAACTGAAGTCAAAGTGCAATAAATGACTGAGTCTAACATAGATACATGTCACTGCATGCAAACCCTAAACCCTAAAGTAGCTCAGACACATGTCACTGCATGCAAACCAACAAGTGGTAGCGCATCAATAACCCCAATGAACCCCGATGAGGTTAACTGAAGTCAAACTAGCCATCAGAGGTGGTTGGAGGCACCCATGTTGACTCCAATTCATTAAATATTAATTAAATAATCAATATAATGAAAGGAGGTGCCTTCACCACTCATATTTAACTTATTGTAATCATCATTTATCAATTAAGTGCATTTATGACACTCAGATCACCCCCGGAGTGCTCCAGTTAGCCCCCCTGAACGAAGGAGAAGGCTTAGTTGGCCTCCTTGAATGAAGGTAGGCATGGGTGTGCTCATGTTGATGTCATACAGTGCTCCTCTGATGTCAATTAAGTCAATAAAACTTAGGATAGTGGTTTAACTAGGCCAAATTGACCAAATTAAGTGTGCATGGTGGGTAAATTTCTCCAACACTTGTAGCCCCCATAGGCATCTTGGGTGAGACCTCACTTGCATCGCAGGTGTTTCCAACGGAGTTATACTATGTCGGGATGGTGCCTCAGGTTTTGGTGGATAGGCAGGGAAACTGAACCTAGGCTAGTAGAATCAATGCCAACAAATGGTTTCGTTGTCGGGCTCGGTATCATTGTGAAGGGGACATGTTTTGGCACCCTACATAGCCAGAAATCCAAGATTGGGTGGATTGCAAAGAAAGAGGATTTGCACAAGAAGAAAGTAAGGTATCGCGACTGAATTCGACAACATGGTTGGAAATGTATGTTTACTAATATATTCAGAAAATTTTCTTTAGTGAATTTCCTATTCCATTGCATGAATTGTTTGTGAAGTAAGTGACTTAGAAGAAATTATTTCAAGGTGAAGAACCCACAGAGTGGACTCCTCAACTAATCCAACAAATGGAAACAATCAGTAATCCTATCTCTGGGGATATCAGCTTCTGGGTCGATAGGGTTTTGGAGGGATATATTACTGAGATTGTAATTGACATAATCAAATAATGCCTTGAAACAGAAAGGGAGTCCTTCCAAGAACCTCAGGGTTGATACCTAAAATCTTTAAACCTGTGGATAAAAATGTTGGTGTGTGAAAAATGGATCCTAAGGATGGAGTCCAATGAGTAATCCATTGTGCGTAGAGGGCCTGGGTTATGTCGAAGGAAAGGCTTGGACAATATGGATAGAATAAGATGAGACGTTCCCAACCAATGACGAGACTCAAGAAGAGGGTGGTTGCCTAAGGAGTGGAAGAAGATTTCAATTGGGAAAGAGAAGAAGGACTATGACAAGAATAGAAAGTTGCAGCATGACCAGAAGAAGGGATTATGAATTGACACCACATCTCGGCAAAGAATCGTGCGACATAGAGGAGTAATATCAGCTTCTCTCTGAAAACAAAGAGGAATCACCAGATACATACCAGGACTACGACATATCCATAACCCCGGGTACATCTCAAACATCTAAGGTAAGCCCTAAAAGTGCATCGAAGTGTGACTTTTCAAATCATAGTGCCAGTAATAGAAAAAATAGTAGTCAAGTATTTTCTACTAGTAGAACGTTTAATTCAATTTCATCAAAACCCCAAGTACACATAATGTCTAGGAGTGGCATAAAGTTTCTTATATTCAACATAAATGGGTTGGAAGACCCTGAGCAACAGTGGTTCTTATGTGAAGCTATCTGGACAATGCGATGGGTCCAGAATGAAGCTATGAAAAGAGCCCAGATGATGAAAACCTTTAGAGGTCGTGCTCTTGACTGGTACATTAAATATTATGTGGTTCCTACAAGAATCCATCTAAAATGATTAGATTAGCATCAAACTATACTGAGATGGATTCAAGAAACCAAATTCTGAGTTGCAATGTATCACAAAGTTAAAAGAAATCAAGCAATTGTCAACTGAGTTTGTATGGGACTTCGACCATAGGTTTAAGACTCTGATGGATAAAGTAAGTTTCTAGATGTTGAATGTATAGCATAAATAATGGTTCATTTTTGTGACATTGCCACATATTTGTGTTCCTCTGATGCAAAAGAAGACTGCATCCATGAGTGAATATCTTGAGCTTGCTATGAAATTGGAAGCTTCATTGGTTGGAGAAAATGGTTTGAAAATGATGCAAATGCAGTCGCAGCTAGCCAATATAACGTTCCAGATACAAGTTATCCATAAAGGAAAATAAATACAGGATTAAGTTTTGTGTACAAGATGTTGAACCGAAGGCCATCATAAAGATCCATGTCCATCTTTCCTGAATTATCTTGCATTAGGAGCGTTGAACCCAATAAGTTCATAAGGGATGCAATGGTGTTGAATTTTCTAGAAGAGATGTCGTCAATCAGAGGAATGTTTGTATCTACAGAAGATAGTAATTACACCTACTAGTTTATATTGTAAATTTTGTCGATTTGTGGGTCATCAGTAGAAAGACTACCAAGCATACCAGTTGTTGAAAGAGAAGATGGTCGACACATATTTGGTGAAAAATAATGAACAAATGCAAGCTGAGTGAGCTCATCCACAATACCCTCATCCAAGGGGGTAGTCCTTTTAGAGGTCAAAAACGAGTGCCCATAGCTTATTACAATATGGAAGGCCAAAATCATAGGAAACCAAAACCAACCTACAAATGCAAACAAAAATATTCAGAAGATTTATGTTGAATCTCAAGAACCTACTATTGTTGTTGTAACAAGAGGAGGAATTGTGACTAGAGGCGATCAAGGAGCACCACGAGTAAATTTCAGAGTTTGACCAATGACACCAAGGAAAGTGAAGTTTGATGTCCAAAAATAAAAAGGGGTATTCTTTGATGCACTTGATTATTTCGTCAACAGAAATAATGTGTCGACGTCTACTAATGTCCTAGTATTGGATGATGGACCAATCCTAGAAATTCCCATAAGTTTTGATAAGTCATTTCAAATAAAATTGACAGAGAAGGTAAGCAAGTTGAATAATTTATTTAAGATTTTCTTAGTGCTTATAGAGGATAAGGATGCTTTGATGGAACTACCAGCTCTAATAGAGGAACCTCAACCAAGTATGCGACCAAAGAAAAAAGTTTACCATGTTGGTAAAATACTAAAGATTGGTCGAGAGTTATGAATGAATGCTCAAATAGGTGACTAACATATGGATTTGGGGTCATATGTTAATGTTTTAACAAGACAAACATGGTACAGCATGGAAAAGCTGAGACTGGTATGGTCTCATGTTCAGTTGTGGTTATCTAATCAACTGAAGGTCTTTCCTATTGGTCGACTGCCACAGGCTCTTGTAGAGGTGGAAGGACTTCGAACCTACGTAGATTTTGAAGTCATGGATATTAATAATGATACTAATCTATATACAACACTTATGGGGATCGAATGGGATATAGACAATCAAACAGTCATAAATTTCAAAAAGAAAATATTACCATTTGAAGATAAAAAAACTATGGGTGGTCACTCCAATTGATCCTTTGGAAAGACGAGGATATGTCGAGCAAGTAAATGATGAAGGACAAGAAGGATACTTAGATAATATTTACAATATTTCCTCTACAATGGATGACTACATCAACCCTACAGCCGATGGAAAATTAAGTTGGTGAAGCATTAGTTCTTGTTCATTGGAATCAGAAGAAACTATGGACAATTTCCAGAATAGGCTACATGAAGTATCAATGTGGAAGTGTGCAAGGATCACAAAATATATGCGACTGGTAGAAGCTAAGATATGTGATGTACCTACTTATGAAGGACTACCTAACTTAGATGGATTTCTTACATAATTTGAAGACAGAGTATCGGAACCTCAACACCTGTTAGCCTTAGATGTTGCATTGAAAGCTACACCCTCCAGGTGATGGTTTGTTCATAAGCAATCTATTTTAGAATGGTCCCAATGTTGACTACTGCTAGAAATAATATCTGAAGAAAATTATGTCTTATGTTGGCGAAAAATATACAGGATTGAAAAATCATGTCGACCACATTGAAAATTGTCGCTCGACATTGAAGACATCACCACGATAGCAATGGGTTCATCAGTTCATACATACTTTGGACATGATACCAATAAATGGGTATATGTCGATTGAGCTGCGATGAGGAATTGTAGAGTGGGAAGAACTAGCTACTAGTTTCACACAGCCTTTTAGCTTTGTTGATAACAATCCAACAATTGATGTTGCTCTGCAAGTTATCAGAACCAATATTTTTTAAGATGTCGATGTTCTGATGTTAAGTTTTCCTGAGAGAAGTGCTACAGTTCATAATTAGATAGAGTACTATAACATAACCGGTGAGCCTGATGATGGTGATCCACATGATATACATATTCCTAAATCTAAGGGTAGTCGAGCAGTAGAGGGATCAAGATTGTCAAATGATAAATTTGTGAATCCCCTCAAATTAAAGAAGGTGAATATCGGTTCTCTAGAAAACCCAAAATTTGCAAATATTGGAGACTATTGGGATGATGAGACAATAGGAAATATTAGAGATTTATTTCATGAGTTCCAATATCTATTCCCAACTAAGTTCTCGGAAATAAATGGGATTACTGGTGATCTGGGAGAAATGAAGATTCCCATGAAGCTAGATGCAAAACCTGTTAAGCAACGATCGTATAGACTAAATCCGAGATATAAGGAGAAGGTCAAAGCAAGAGTTAAACATAATGCTATATGTAGGCCTCATAAAACCTGTTAAGGAATCCTAACTTTAGGATACCTACTCCCTCATAGATTAGGCAAAGAGATAAGAGGAATCCAAGAAATGCAGAATACCAGCATGTAAGACCCCTTTTCCCAGATAGCTATGTGGATGAATAAGAGGATAATGATGTTATGGATAGTCAAATACATCATTTTGATGATTAGATTCTGAGATCTATCTAACAGAACAAGAACATAGGATGTTTTCTTAGGAGGAGGAGTGTAATACTTTTGAATTGGAGAAAGAACAGTATCAAAGAGGGTATCAAAATGTTGTGAATGATCTCCAAAGGAAATTGAATCTGAGAAACATAGATGTAATTGTAAATAAAGGAAGGCTTCCTTCAAATCAGCCTTCCACTAGTCAAAAAAATAAAGAAAAACAAAAAAGGACATTGTAAAGAAAGTCCCAAAAAATAAAAAATAAATGCCAAAAGAAAATAATAAAACAGCTTCCCCCTTTAGTCTACAAAATGAGATATCAAAAATAAAAATTTCCATTCCTTTCAATGAACTGCTAAAAAATGAGTATAGAGAAAAAATCACTAGAATGGTTATAACTGATGGAGAGTCCCAACCTGATACATTAGAGATAAATGATGATGCCCCAACTATAGTTCTTGGTCCCATAATAGAAGATAGTAATGAGGAAGATGTCCCACCCTTATATGTGAGCATGAATGTTCATGATATGATCCTACACAATGCCATGCCGGATTCAAGTTCTTCACCTAATCTGATTGGAAGAGTGATAGTTCAAAGTTTGGGATTAGAAATCACAATAACTTACAAAGATTTATTTTATTTTCATTCCACAAAGGTTAAGAGTTTGGAGTCGATCAAGGATTTTGTAGTTATTGTTGCCCAGATTCCTGCCAAGAGTGTACTATGGATGTAGTTGTTGTTGACATTCCCCCAAAGTTTGGTATGTTGTTATCCAGATCTTGGGCCTCAAAGATGAAAGGAACTTTGCAAATGGACATGTCTTATGCAACAATTCCACTTTTTGGAGAGAACAGGAAATTATACATAGAGAAAAGACCAGCATGTGTGGTGAGTAATCAAGAAAGACCTGATAATCATCCCATTTGTGCAATTCATATTGATTTTGTTAGGGTTAACCTTGACTCGGGATTGAGTCAAAGGTGGTTTAGGTCTAGCACATGGTTTGGGCACATGGTTTGTTGTAGCCCATGGTATTGTCCCATGGTATTGCATGTGATTAAGCCTTTATAATGCTTGAGGAGGCTCCATTGTAAAGTGGCCTGGAGGTGAGCGGTGGCTAGCTCAGTTGGCCCGGATGGCCGGTTTTGGCCATGTAATGAAGATCTTGATTGGTGCTGGTTTTCCCCACATGGGGTTTCCATGGTATATTGTGTGTCTATATGTGGTTGCTTGTGATAATGTTTATTTCTCGCTCATTATTATGTTAATGTTGCTTGTTTTAACCTAACAACTGGTATCAGATCCATGGTTTGGCTTGGATGCTCGTTGGTGTTGCTTTTTCCATGAGGTTTCCAGGGAGAAAAAAAAATTCGGCCCATTTTTAAAAATTTCTGCAGCAAATACCAGGCCCTTATTGATTCGTTGTTGAAGCTTTGAGTGAAAGATTCCAATGATCCAGATTGGAATGCATGGATCCATGCCTATGAGAGGAGTCCACTTGTTGAAGACCCCCTGCCATTGTCATTGCCGTCAAGAAGATACTAGACCTAGGTGTGAATACGTAGAGGAATTTCTAGATCTAGTGGATGGACCACATTGTTCCTTTACTGGTGAATCAATAGAGAAAAATTTGTTCCATTTTGTAAGGCCACTTGCAACCTGACAATATTTTCACCAAGATCTATGTTGAAGATGTGAAGCGCTCAATAGAGGGGCCATTAGCAAGAAGAGTCATGAGGAAACACCAAGAGGAGGGCCAAGTCAGTTTGGATCACTGCTTCGTCAAATCTGAGGATATGACATTGTTGAATGCGGCCAAAGAAATTTGTCGAGACACTGTATGGAAGAATACACCACTGGAAGAGTCGATGAGGTGTCGCACTTTGAATATCTCATCGACCAAATCATGAAGTGTATACACCCTGTGAAACTATGCATGAACTACTTGGATCACATCGCTGGTAAGAATTCCACATGCATGGAGGGTGCTTAGAGACCACACTAAGCATAAAGATCCATGAGGTTGAAGGAGCCACGACAAGAGACTTTGTTCATGTACAAGATCGAGCCCTAAAGAGGAGGCTTGACAGTGGGATTTTGAGCCGCGGTGGAGAGAACCGAAGTGGATCGGTGTCGTGGAAGGTGTGCAAACCGAAAAATAAAAGGGAGGTTTAAACCCTAGCCACATAAGGAGCCAATCCACAACTGCAACCGTCACTGCTAGCCATAAGCGAAGAGGATTGCGATCCATTGTTGTCCAAGATATGATTGGCATAATTAAACAAAGTTCTGAGATCTGTTGGGGGGTTTCCAAGGCCGCCAGTATTGATATCTGATTGAGTGGCTCGGGATCAGCTAACCATGATTGCGGAAGAGATGGGAAGCTCGTTGATGGAATTGAAGCATAGAGGTCGTAAAGGAGTTCCAATGTTCCTGTGTAAGGAGCAGTCAAATCCACGAACGAGAAAATTCCCTCTAATTTAGAGCAAGACACCAATGTGTTCTGATATTTGCTGAAAGACGTGAAGATCGTGATAATTGTGGAAGGTTGCATGTGTTCTGGTGGAGGCCGCTAGGAAAGAGAAGGATTGGGTTGTTAGTGCATGAACCTGAGCTTCGAGTAAGGTTGTGGAAAGACGCAAAGGTGTCCTAAGTGTGGCTATGTTGAGATAGATGGTGGAGACCACCAATGAGAATCCTCATGAGTGGACATGCATCTCTCGTAGTAGAACTGCCTAGATCTACAAATCTTGGAAATGCAACCAAAGACAAGAAACTTTGTAGTTGGAGATATTTGGATTGACATAGACATCATTATGCAACAAGGAAAAGCATGGCATTTTGAAAGGAATGAAATGCATGGAACAATGAGTAAGGAAGAAACATATGATGAGGATGAAGCAACAAATGATGATGGTATAGTCACCATGAGACACATGAAAAGAAAAGAAAAAATGGAGCATTTTGCATGTAAATGGGCATATGGCTATAGGACCTACTAAGGCATGCATACCCCTGGTAACTCATCGGTAAAGTCGGGAGATAGACCTAGGTGATAGGGGGGTGTATGTGAGATTCCTCGGTAAAACTTTGAGGGGGTCGTTGATTACTCCAAGTCAAGTTTAAAGGGGGGATTGTTAGGGTTAACCTTGACTCGGGATTGAGTCAAAGGTGGTTTAGGTCTAGCACATGGTTTGGGCACATGGTTTGTTGTAGCCCATAGTCCCATGGTATTGCATGTGATTAAGCCTTTATAAGGATTGAGGAGGCTCCATTGTAAAGTGGCCTAGAGGTGAGCGATGGCTAGCTCACTTGGCCCAGATGGCCGGTTTTGGCCATGTAATGAAGATCTTCATTGGTGTTGGTTTTCCCCGCATGGGGTTTCCAGGGTATATTGTGTGTCTATATGTGGTTGCTTGTGATAATCTTTATTTCTCGCTCATTATTATGTTAATGTTGCTCGTTTTAACCTAACAGATTTGGGGTCTTCCATTTTTTATAATGATTTGCATATTGTAGAAGACCTACTAGTAGTAGATGAGCAGAAAGAAGATAAAGAGTTTGGTAAGAAACAAGAAGCATTAGAACAAAAGCAAAGGGATGAAGGAGTATGGACCATGTATTTTGATGGGTCAATAACTAAAGAGGGAGCCGGTGGAGGTGTCTGAAATATTTTACAGAGAGACATTTTAAACTTTATTCTTTTAAGTTAACATTTGAGTGTACAAATAATGTAGCAGAATACGAAGCTTTGCTTTTAGGGTTAAATGCATTTAATGACTTAAAAGAAAATAGAATAGATGTTTATGGAGATTTAGAATTAGTCATTAATGAAGTAAATGGTAGTTATCAGACCAAGCACCCCAGGATGAGGGCATACATGAATGAAGTTTGGGATATGCTCGGGAATTTTTTCAGTGAACATAGAGTGATGGTAATTCCCATAATACAAAACAGGATAGCAGATTCTTTGGCTACAACTGCTAGAAAAATTAAAATTCTTGTTTATTCAAATAAAAAATACAAGATTAAAGTTGTAAATAGAGCTTCCATGCCCGATAATTCAAAATATTGGAAAGGTTTTAGGATGATTTGCAAATAAAAAGGTTCTTGGAGACGTCAGATGAATTTTCCAACATAGTTGTTGATGTAGAGAATCAAAATTTGAAGATTGCTTAAGATGACGAAGGATTTGCAGATGAAGATGCTGAATAGAAAAATTTGAAAGGTATGATTGGTGGAAAGGATATCATTCAACTTACGAGTAATTTTATTCCAAAGGGGCTCATACCATCCTAAGATAATAAAGCTTTCAAAATCCTTGCCAACAGAGGAGAACAACAAACATATTGAACTGATGAAAAATTTCTCTGATGTTTTTGCTTGGAGTTATGAAGACTTGAAAGAATAAGAACATCCATTATACAACATATTATTCCAATAAAACTAGGTGAAAAACTTTTCAAGCAGAAACTCAGAAGAATCAATCCCATGTTACTCCCTTTGATCGAGAAAGAAGTTAAGAAATTATTTAATTCCAAAGTCATTGTCATGCTCAGATTTTCAAAGTGGGTGGAAAACTTAGACCCCCTTTCCCAGATGACTATGTGGATGAATAAGAGGATAATTATGCTATGGATAGTCAAATACATCATTTTGATGATTAGATTCTAAGATCTATCTAACGGAACAAGAACATAGCATGTTTGCTCAAGAGGAGGAGTGTAATACTTTTGAGTTGGAGAAAGAACAGTATCAAAGAGGGTATCAAAATGTTGTGAATGATCTCCAAAGAAAATTGAATCTGAGAAACATAGATGTAATTGTAAATAAAGGAAGGATTCCTTCAAATCAACCTTCCACTAGTCAAAAAAATAAAGAAAAACAAAAAGAGGACATTGTAAAGAAAGTCCCGGAAAATAAAAAAGACATTCCAAAAGAAAATGATAAAACAACTTCCCCCTTTAGTCTACAAAATGAGATATCAAAAATAAAAATTTCCATTCCTTTCAATGAACTGCTAAAAAACGAGTATAGAGAAAAATTCACTAGAATGGTCAGAACTGATGGAGAGTCCCAACATAATACATTAGAGATAAATGATGATGCCCCAACTATAGTCTTGGTCCCAAAATAGAAGATAGTAATGAGGAAGATGTCCCACCCTTATATGTGAGCATGAATGTTCATGATATGATCCTATACAATGCCATGTTGGATTCAAGTGCTTCACCTAATCCGATGCCAAGAGTGGTAGTTGAAAGTTTGGTATTAGAAATCACAATAACTTACAAATATTTATTTTCTTTTCATTCCACAAAGGTTAAGAGTTTGGGGTTGATCAAGAATTTTGTAGTTACTCTTTCCCAAATTCCTGGCAATAGTATAATATGGATGTAGTTGTTGTTGACATTCCCCCAAATTTTGGTATGTTGTTATCCAAATCTTAGGCCTCAAAGATGAAAGGAACTTTACAAATGGACATGTCCTATGCAACAATTCCACTTTTTGGAGAGAACGAGAAATTATACGGAGAGAAAAGACTAGCATGTGTGGTGAGTAGTCAAGAAAGACTTGATAATCATCTGATTTATGCAATTCATACTGATCTGGGGTCTTCCATTTTTTATAATAATTTGCATATTGAATAAGACCTACTAGTAATAGATGAGCAAAATGAAGATAAAGAGTTCGGTAAGAAACAAGAAGCCTTAGAACAAAAGCAAAGGGTTGAAGGAGTATGGACCATGTATTTTGATGGGTCAATAACTAAAGACAGAGCTGGTGCAGGTGTCTAGATTATTTTCTAGACAGACATTTTAAATTTTATTCTTTTAAGTTAACATTTGAGTGTACAAATAATGTAGCAGAATATGAAGCTTTTCTTTTAGGGTTAAATGCATTGAATGACTTAAAAGCAAATAGAATAGATGTTTATGCAGATTCAGAATTAGTCATTAATAAAGTAAATGCTAGCTATCAGACCAAGCACCCCATGATTAGGGCATACATGAATGAAGTTTTGGATATGCTTGGGAATTTTTTCAATGAACATAGAGTGATGGTAATTCCCATAATACAAAACAAGATAGCAGATTATTTGGCTACAACTGCTGGAAAATTTAAAATTCTTGTTTATTCAAATAAAAAATACAAGTTTAGTTGTAAATACACCTTCCATGCCTGATAATTCAAAATATTGGCAAGGTTTTAGGATGATTTGCAAATAAAAAGGTTCTTGGAGACGTCAGATGAATTTTCCAATATAGTTGTTGATGTAGAGAATCAAAATTTGAAGATTGCTCAAGATGACGAATGATTTGCAAATGAGGATGATGAATAGAAAAATTTGAAAGGTATGATTGGTGGAAAGGATATCATTCAACTTAAGAGTAATTTTATTCCAAAGGGGCTCATACCTTTACATAAGTATTTTGATAGAAATAATGTGGTAAGAAACCCAAAGTGCATCCCCATGAAGATGATATTCGGGACAAGAACATTGGAACAGAGGACCATCCTAAGATAATAAAGCTTTCAAAATCCTTGCCAATAGAGGAAAAGAACAAACATATTGAACTGATGAAAAATGTCTCTGATGTTTTTGCTTGGAGTTATGAAGACTTGAAAGAATATGATACATTCATTATACAGCATATTATTCCAATAAAACCAGGTGAAAAACCTTTCAGGCGGAAACTCAGAAGAATCGATCCCATGTCACTCCCTTTGATTGAGAAAGAAGTTAAGAAATTATTTAATGCCAAGGTCATTGTCATGCTCAGATTTTCAAAGTGGGTGACAAACTTAGTGCCTGTTAGAAAAAAGAATGGAAAGATAAGATTATATATTGACTTTAGAAATATGAATAAAGTTTCTTTGAAAGACAATTACCCATTTCCAAAGATGGATCATATCCTATAGAAGCTTGTTGGTGTAGAAAGAATTTCTATAATGGATGGATTTTTAGGATATGATCGGATTAAAGTTCACCCAGAAGATGAGGAAACAACAACATTCACAACACTCTGGGGAACCTTTATGTATGCTAATATGCCATTTGGACTTATGAATGGAGGGGAAACGTTTCAAAGGGAAATCGATATTGCATTTGCTGATGGAAAGGACAAATTTGTCGTAGTGTATATGGATGACATTACAATCTTTTCAAAGACTTACATGGATCATATCAAGCACCTGGAAAAGGTATCTTTGAAGTGTAGAAGGTTTGGTATTTCCTTGAACCCCATAAAATCAAAATTTGCCATGAAAGAAGGTAAGCTATTGGGCCATATTATTTCAAAGGAAGGAATTAAAATTGATCCTCGCATGGTAAAATCTATTTCGAAAGTTGACACACCAAGTTATAAAAAAAAATCAGTCTTTCATTGGGCAAGTAAATTTTCTTAAAATATTCATTCCAGGATTTGCAAAAAATTTTAGAAGTGTAACTAATATGATGAGGAAAGATTGTGATATTAAATGGACCATGGAAGCAAAAAATATTTTAATGATATAAAAAAATCAATCACAAAATCACATGTTTTGATAAGCCCAAACTTTTCCAAAGATTTCATTGTGTTCGCTTTTGCTTCAGAACACGCCATAGTTGGTGTTTTATTACAGAAAAATTAGCAGAATGCAGAACAACCTATTGTTCTTTAGCAATGCAGAACTGAAGTATGACATAATCGAAAAACAAGACTACGCATTGATCAAATCCTCAAAGGATTTTAGATTTTATATTTTGCATTCTCATATCATTGTTTATGTGCCAAACAATGTTATAAAGAATATCCTCACTTAGCTAGATCCTAAAGGGAAGAGAGAAAAATGGATTGCAGTGTTGTTGGAATATGATTTGGATATTAAGCCCACCAAGTTGGTAAAAGGTCAAGGATTGGCTAAATTAATGATTGATGCAAACTGTGAATCCTTGAAGATAAATTTCATGTCTAATGTTTCAAGTGGGTCAAACTCAATATTGCAGGAAATCAAAGAATTTTCTTTGTCTCCTTGGTACATTGATATTGTCTATGTTTTACAGAACTTGCAGGCACCTCCAAAATTAAGCAAGACTAGAGCCATATATGTGAAGTTGAAATCAACAAAATTTTGCATTATGAATTAGTATTTGTATTGGAAAGACCCGAGAGGCATTATGTTAAATTGCTTACTTGAAAGGAAGCTCACCAAATTTTGAAGGAATTTCATCAGGGGGAATGTGGAGGTCACCATTCATGGAAGGTAATGTTAATAAGATTCTTAGAGTAGGGTTTTATTAGCCTACAATTTTTTATTATGTATACAAAGAAGTTACAACTTACCATGAATGTCATATTTTTTATGGAAAAATAAAATGTATGCCTTTACCTCTTAACCCAATCTCAGTCGAAGCACCATTTCAACAATGGGGGTTATATTTCATTGGAGAGATTAATCCAAAATCCTATGGTCAACACAAGTGGATATTAACTGCTACAAATTACTTCACCAAATGGATTGAGGCCATACCAATTAGAAGAGCCACATATATTCTTACCATTGACTTCCTTGAAAATAACATTCTATCTAGGTTTGGATGTCCCAAAAGGCTTGTAACAGACAATGCACAGGATTTTAAGTCAGAGAGACTGATTAATTTATGCCACAAGTATCACATAAGTATGAATCATTCCGCATCATACTACCCTTAAGGGAATGGACTTGTTGAGTCATCAATTAAAAGTTTGGTGAGGATTATAAAGAAGTTACTGGAAGAAAAAAAAGAGCATGGCACACCAAGTTTAAGTATGCTTTATGGGCAGACATGATCAGTACCAAGAGGGTCATTGGTATGTAACCATTTCAGTTGGTATATGGAGCAGAAGTGATATTTCTAGTATCTTTGGGTTTTCCAGTGATGAAATTGCTACAAGAATGGGATGAAGAGCCTAACCATATGGAAATAAGAATTAATAAGACAGTAGAACTTCATGAATTGAGGGATGAAGCATATGATAGAGTGCAGGTCCATCAGGAAAAGATGAAGAAAACCTTTAATGGGAAGGTGAAAGAAGAGCAGTTTCAGATTAATGATTTGGTTATGAAGTGGGATGCAAGAAAATAGGATAAGCATGCCAAGTTTCATCATCTATGGAAGGGTCCATATATCATTGTTGCATACAGGGGAGATAATTGTTTCAGTCTGCAAAATAAAAATGGGGTTGATATTAAACGAGGCCCTGTGAATGGGAGATTTATGAAGCATTATTTATATTGAAGGTGATATTATTATTGTACATTAGTTGTATATATAATTGTTGTTTGAATTTGAGTATGGATGGCAAGTTGAAATTTTTGAAGCTCGAAGTTGAAGGCCCTAAGATATGGAGATTTGACATTCTTTAATTTGAGGTACAAAAAAAGAAAAGAAAAATAAAAAGAGTTACAGTTTATTTTTAAATCATAATAACGTGTACAGAGGATAGTAATGTTCCCACTGGTTTACAGGTTCTTTGCTACCTCACAGGGAGGAAATAAGAATCCCCAGTTGGAGCCAGTTGTTAGCACTGTTTTGATGAACAAGTGAGAAGAGGAAGTTGAAGGTGAAATTGGGAGCTTATGTTTGATAATTTGGGGAAATAATTGTTTGGGTGCTAAAGAAAGAGGGGTTGTGTTCTTCATTGTTCCGTAGAACCATAGGCTCGATGTGGAAGGTGGTTAAAGTAGTGAATAAGGAACTTGTGGTCTACGGTGAAGGGTTCAACGGTTCAAATCTTGGAAGCGAAAATACCAACAATGAATAGTGGATCTGCTAGCAGAAGTTGCACGATGGATGAATAGGTAAATGATCGGAGGAATGTAAATTAGGAAAGGTTAAAGGGCAGATGCGATCAACATCGGGAGATGAAAAGAAAAATAGATCAACTACGGAGAGGAGTTCCACACCTGCAACATGCATGGTAGGAAGTTGGTCATGAACCAGTGGAATTTTTATTGCTTTTCATGTGGCGAGAAAAGATTTATTCTTCTTGGTGAAAGGTGATAGGGTAAAACCACTCCTCGGGATCCTGAAATCACTTGTGGAGAATTTTATAAAAAGAGAGAGCACGTGTTTGCAGAGTATTTATCTTTTGTGCATTGGAAGGAATGTGTCTTTTCCCTATGGAAGCCAAGTCAGACAATTCACCGTTCCATCCACCATCAACCAGGAAAGCCACGTAGCTAACCTGCCATAATTGTTTATAATGGAAAGTGAAAGGGAGGTCGAAAAGTAAGTCCATGAATTTGGTAAACTGGAAGAGATTTATGAGGATAGGGATGGTGACATTTTTTATATTGTGCTTTCCTTTGGTACAGTACATGAATAAAAAAACAAATTAGAAATATTTAAAGAACAAGGAGTCGCCCTGCACGGTGTTTACAAGTCTCAGTTCCAACATTTTTGTCCAGACCAAACCCTGAATTTTCTAGATTTTGTACCTTGGTGTGCATCTAATTACTCCCATTCTGAACATGTTGTAATGGATTCAACTAGGTATAAAATACTTTGCCCTATTAATGCTTTAGTTATGAGAGAGTCACTTGAAGTACCACTATCATTTAACTTGAACCATGAATATTTTGTCGAAGAAACCCTAATTGAGTAGTTTATACATGTTGTTGTGGAAGAAAAACAAGTGTTTTACTCTAGAAGCCTTGAACCTGATGTATATGTTGCAGATGAACCCTTTCCTTTTGATACCAACCTGTTCAATTAAGAGTATCAATTGGTCATTTCCTTATTGAGTTAATTTTTAAGGCTGGAGACCAATAGGTTTGTCCTGTATATTTTATTGAGTCTATTGTTAAAAATGACCATGTGCTGGTCTGAGTCTGAGTCAAGTCAGTTACCTTGTCTTAAATTTGATGAATTCTTGGTGGAGAATATTAATTCTGAGCTAGTGAATTTCCACACAGCAAGACACTTTAGATTCCAGTCTTGCGTGGTCATGATGTTTCTATTTTTCAATGAGGAAAACTTGCAGTTTCCAGAGATATTGTTCACTTTAGAAATAAGGAACAACACCTTCAACTATATGAATCTCATAATGGCAGAGATATAAAGAGTAATTTTTTAGAACAGGTTTCCTAGAGTTCTGTCAGAAATGGCCTGAAATGTTGTAGTTTGCTCCAGATAGAAGGGTTGGGGATTGGTTCCTGTTGAAGGAACATATAATTATTAGAGTGTATGGTTTTGTTCATGACCCATATATTCTACTAGCATTTTTGACACCCTAGATTTTTGCTCTGAAATTCATCAGACATAAATTAATTGTAGAAAATGAACATTTCCTGAGCTTTAGAAAGTCTTCAAAAATCAAGTTTTCTTTGAAGGTAGGTCCATTCATCATAAAAAACAAGGTTTCTCTCCCATTGGTTGAAGTCTTGTTTCAGGATATGAATTTCATGAAGGCCACTAAAATCAGTTATGATCCATATGAAATCAACTCTCAGAGGAGGCAGCAAAATAAAAATAAAGCATTTGAGCATCAGGTGATAGAAGGATTAGCTAATAGAGCTAACTTGATGGACTAGCAGTCAAATGTGGAGTATTCTAGAGGTTTACGGGAAAATCCTTCTGCAACAATGATTGTGCGAACTCCTAACAATATTGAAATAACTAGTGAGAGAAGTTTCTCAAAGGCTATGGAGGTTGAAGAGTAGGACTCAGAAGCATCAAAGAAACATAAGATATAGTCAAAGAAATAGTTGGTTGAGGTTGGGGGTAAGAAAATGAGAGAGAAATTACAAGGCCCGGCTTTTAAGGTTCAAGAATATATTTTTTCATAGACACAGGAGGCGGGTTCAAGTGATAAATTCAAGTCCATGAATGATTTATATGATAGATATAGGCAAGAGAAGAATGTTTCTTCAAAAGAAACTTTAAAGATTTATTCCAAAGTAAGAAACATTATAGATAAGGAGGTCTCATTGGTCACAATGAAGGACCATGTCAAAAATACACTAAATATGGCAGTAACTACTCAAAACAAAGTTTGAGAAATGAGGTTTAATCTGTAGAAGATCCTAGTACCTAATAAAATTCATTTACACAAGCAGACTGGGGAAGTTATCTACACTGATCTAATGAAAGCTACATTGAAAGTATCAAAGTTACAAACTACAGTATCCAAGATAAAAGGCTAATTGGAGCAGGCGAAAGTAGAAAAAAAATACATCAACAACATTTTAAGAAGCTTTGAGGTGATGTTTTGGCTATGGATAGTGAGGGGGATAAAGGAAAAACTACTAAGAAGATTTTGGCTGAAAAAGAGAGCATTATCCAGCTGCTAAAAAAGAAGTTGGAGATTCTAGCTACTCAATTGATTCATTCTTCTAAGTTAACTGAGTTAGAGAAGGAAAAGGAGTCATTATCCCAAGAATTAAATGACTGTAAGGATAAATTGTTGAAGCTTGTTGGAGAACAAAGACAATTGGAAAAGGAAAAAGGTTTCCTTATAGCTAAAACCAATGTTTTGAATGAAAATCAGTTGGCTTTGGAGAAGGAGAGAGAGGATAAACAAAAATATAATATAAATGAAACAAAACATCCAAGCACAAAAGCAAATACTAAAGCCATTGTCCAAGCAATGTCACAAGTTAGCTTGAGAGATGAAGAGATAAAGAGCTTGAAAATCGAAAATCAGAAGTTGGATGAAATAATTAAAAAGAAGGAAGAAGAAAGAAAGCTTTTTGAGAATAAGAATAAGGAGTTGTTGGACAGAAATGACAAGTTAGCGAAACAACGGTCAAATAGTTTCCAGTACAAGGTTCCAGACATCTCCTTAGGGATATGATTATTTCAGAAGCAACAAAAATAAGTCCTTATTTAAATTATATTAAGGATGAGGAGATGGTGATTAATGTGGCCAGACAAAGTTGTAAATCTGTAAAACAGGCTTTGGACAAAAAACCATCAAATACAGCTAGAAACACTATATATTTTCTCAATATTTTTTATGAAGAGGAATTTAGAACAATGGGCATCAAATACATAATCACAATAGTAACTTGGGTCATAAAATATATTGGTAAACATCAACACCTTGAGACTGTCCAAGCAAAAGTGGACATAATGTTGCATCAGGTGAAATGTTTTAAAGGTCTATTTGTATAATTATTTCATAAAGGCATGCCTCCTTTTTGGGATGAATATGGGAAGCTGATTTTTCAGTCTAAATATCAAGCCTTGCTAGTTAAATCCAGGCTAGATCATAAGAAGTTTGAATATATGACTTAGTCCTTGTTAGGAAAAGTCATACTTGATAAGTTGGCTGTGGATTTTGAATTGGTAAATTCATTCATCACAATTGGGACCCAACTGCCACCTATTTCTTATGTGGATCATGTGGAGTTGAGGGTATTGGCTAAAGAGATGGAAAATCTGGAAATGTCATTTGCAGATCAGTGAAAGACTATTGAAAAATTTGGCAAAATGAAATATAGGCTACATCATTGAAAATTTCATTTCAGGACTCAAGCTGAAGATATGAAAAAGATTATTTCAAAGAAAAGTTAAAAGATTTTCTAGTAGCTATAAAGATTTAGTTTGTTAAGGTTATTGGACAAATGTAGTAAGGCAGTTACAAATGCCTATTTTTAGAATAGAGGTAGTGAAGGATCAGCTTGAGGAGCATTTTTTATGTATAAAAAAATGTTTTGTAATGTAATTGGGGTTAAAACCCGTGCGAAAAAAACTCATTTTGTAATAGAGCTTTCAAGCTAATAAATTTGTAGAGCCAAGCATACATTTTTTGTATTAGAAATTCTCATGTTATTCTTTTTGCAGTATGTACTTTATTTTTCTTATGTGAATGTGCTTCTTGTTATTCCTTTCCATTGTGTTGTCTCTCATACTTGAATATGTGCATATTGAATCTAAATTCATAATCATATGCTCTGGTTCATTTATTTCAAGTATTCACAAACATAATTATTCTAAAGTTAATATTGGATTCATCTTTTGATGCCCATGTTAATGGATTGTTCATTTTTATTCCCTATATCCAAACAATGAAGAAATTGACTGTAAAAGAGTGATTATCCCAACTATGTGAAGAAAATTCATTACAAAGCATTGTAATTCATTGTAACTCATGATTTTGACACCATGGCCAATGATACCCACCTGTTTCAGCCTTTTCAATCATTAAATTTGTTTCTTTAAAAATATATCTGGCCTTTGTATTTATATGTTGAGAGATCCCTCTCTGGCAGCAAAGAATCCAACTTCCCTCCTAAATATTGGTTTGTAAGGTTTCCTTGGAACTATCATTCCACAACCAAAGGATAAAATTCTGAGTGAAAGCACCTTCCACATAATGCAAGATGCACTTTGTTGATTTTCAATGCTACTCATATGACTCCTGCATGAACCTGGAAACAACACTCACATCATAAGACAAATTTGGCCTTGAATGGGTGAGGTACAATAGGATACCAATCAACTGTCTGAAGAGTGTAATATTAACCAGGGTTGTAGAACCACCTTCTTCCAACATGATGCCAAATAAGAAGGGAAACGATGTTGCTTTACAATTATTCATCTGGAATATTTTGAGCAAATATCCTATGTATCTGGACTGTGTAATCACGATTCCCAAAGCATTTTTATTCACTTCAATGAAAAATAAATACCTTAGCAACCCTATATCAGTCAGGTTTAATGCCTTGCTCAAAGCTGACTTGATATCCCTCAATTCAGCAGTTGAGCCACTAGTAATGAACAAGTCATACACATATAGAACAATCAACAATAAGCAACTTCCCTTCGGGTGCATGTAGACATTGCAGTCAGAATTGCACCTCTCGAATTTATGTGACAGTAGGAAGGCATCCATCTTGGCATACCATGCCCTTGGGGCTTGTTTGATCCCATACAGAGTTTTCCTTAGTTTGCAAACCAAGGATGAATCTTCAGTGTACCCCTTGATCTATCTCATGTAGATATCCTCTTCGAGGTCACCATGGAGGAAGGCACTATTCTCATCCATGTGATGAACCTCCCACCTTTTCAAAGCTGCAATGGTCAAAACTAGCCTTATGGAATCCATTCTTGCAACATGAGAGAATGTCTCATTGTAGTCCATCCCATGAACTTGTGAGTACCCCTTTTCCACTAATCGATCCTTGTACTTGGTAGAGGATCCATTTGCTGCTAGTTTGGTCTTGTAGATCTATTTTCACTTAACTATCTTTCTCCAAGGAGGCAAGGATACAATCTCCTAGCTCTTATTGTCTTGTATCAAATCATACTCAACATCCATAGTTGTATGCCATCTTGGATCATGGCAAGCCTCTTTGTAGCATTATGGATCAGACCCCATCATCATGAAGCACCTTTCTAGGAGAAGTGGAGTTGTATGGTAGAGTGTATGGTTTTCAGCCTAATATTGAGATCTTCTTCTTCTTTTCTCAAATGGATCCCCAGCACTATTCCCAACAACTTCAATGAGTTTTTGGGCCCATCTAGGCCTTGGACTGGGAGTAAGTATTGGATCTAGATCTAGATCTAGATGAGATTCACTCTCAATATCGAGATATTGATCATCTTGATCCTCATCTTCAGACTCTGAATCTGAAATATTAGTTGTGACATCATCATATGCAAATGGAATACCTTCCTCTTTAGCTAGTTGTAGATCATGCAACAAATCTTCATTAAATTGGACACTCTACTCTATGCAACATATTCTACTTGAAATCTCCATCAGTTTGTAGGCCTTTTCATCATCTGCATATCCTAGTAGTATGCATTCACTACTTTGATATAGGAAGGATTTCATCTTGTCAGTTGGAATTATGGCCCATGCTTTTGAGTAAAAACCCCTCAGATGTGAGACATTAGGCCTATGTCCCATCAATGCTTTGAATGGAGTGACCCCAACCACTGACTTGTGAGGCACTCTATTCTGAATGTACGAAGCACAGTTCATTGCTTCATCCCACATATATTATGGAAGATTTCTTGCTTGAAAAAGGCATGTAGCCATCTCTTTCAAAGATCTGTTCTTCCTCTCAACTACACCATTTTGTTGTGGTGTGTATGGGACTGAGTGTTGCATTTTAATACCTACTGAAGCACACAGCTTCCAAAATTCTCTTTTTATGTACTCTCCTCCATTATCTGATCTGAGTGCTTTGTTTTTCTTTCTAGTAGTGTTCTCAGCTAAGGCTTTGAAATTTTTAATGGTTTCAAACACCCCAGACTTCTACTTAAGGAAGTAGACCCAACAATACCTTGAGTAGTCATCAATGAAGGTAAGAAATTATCTGTATCCATTCATAAATGTTGTAGGCAATGATCCAGAGACATCATTGTGAACCAAATCAAGTGTGTAGGTAGCTCTTGTTGCCTTCCCAACCTCATACCTTCGATATGGTTTCTAACCTACCAAGCAACCATTACATACACCTTCATAGGACTTGATGAGAGCCAATCCTCAACCATCTCTTCATTTTGCAGTTATTGGAGATATTTTAAATTCAGATGGACAAATATCTCATGCCAAATCCTGCTTGTATTAATAGCATGAGTCAATAGGGGACTTTGATTCAAGTTAGGAAGAAAATGGTAAAATCCATATTCCTTGAAGCCATCATTTGCAACTCCTTTTGTTATCATATTTCCTAGTAGAAAATTCTGAGATATCAACAAAGTCATGGTCAAATGTGAATCACTTAAGTGAGCCAATATGGGTCATCTTGTATACAAACAACATGTTTGCTTCCAAAGAGGGCACATAGAGTTCATTCTTGAACAATCCATGCTCAAATTTTATTGAAACTTTCCCAATATCTAAGATTTGAGAGTGATCTCTCATGTGAATGCTTGGTCCACCAAAGAGATCCAAAGAAGAGAATGATTCTTTGGAGGCAACCATGTGGTTGGACGCTCCAAAATCAATGAGAAAAGATTGTGACTAAGAGAATCCTTCCTTCAGTGCATGATATCTTTCATGATCTTCAATCTTATTTCCAGGATCAGGATTCCTTGCACCTTCAATTAGGGAAATACAGTTGTGTTCAAGTATTTTTTACATTTGGCCTATCGTTTTCTTCATACACAAGTTCTCTAGATGATTCCCTCTCTTGAAGTATGAGCACTTGTCCTTGTCAAACCTTTTGTGTGTGTCCTTCTTGAAACCTAAGGCTCCTTTTGAAGGTTTTTAGTTCTCCTTAGGCTTGAAAACAATGTTCTTCTTTTTCTTCCCTTTCTGCTTCCCCTTTGATTGTGCATTCTTAGTCTCTCCAGCTAAGAGAGCCTGATTTTTGGATGCTTTGAGGGCTCCCATCTATATCAGCTTATCTTTTTCCTGAATATAAGATTCTGTGAAGGAATCAAGGGATGCCATTCACCAATTAGTATTTGTCAATCTCCCAAAGTGAAAGGTGCACACGAACACTAAGAATTATGGATCAGGTTTTCTCAAAATAAAGAGCACCAATTTCTCATCCTTGTTATCAATCCCACATTGCTTACATTACATGACCAAGGATTTGAATTTGGAGAAGAATCGTTGAATGGTTTCAAATTTGTTGGGATGAAGAGTAATCAACTCATTTTCCAAAATATGGCCTCTCAACTCATCCTGCTTTCCACACAGTTATTCGAGCTTGCTCCATACTTCCTTTGGAATTTTTAATCCATCAAGATGAAAGAGTAACTCCCTGGAGTTATGAATGCACATGAATCCAAATGCTTCATCTAGCATGTTCAGATACATCGAATTATCAAGAGATTGTTGGTGTTTGACCTCCTTTCCCATGGTAACCATGTGCAAACCTTTGTTGTGCAACACAATATGCACATCAACCCTCCAATCAAGATAGTTGAAAGGCGTGAGGATCCTCGATGTCAAGGTTATTGAATTCTCAATCTTGCAGCTTCAAGGAGAAACTCAATTCTTATGAATTCTTCAATTTACCTACAAAAACACTTCAATTAAAATGAAAAAAAATTCAATCACTCTCTACTTTGACATATGCACATTCTTTGGGTGCATCACACTTGGCTAAACTTCTTTGGACAAAATCGAGAGGGATCAAGGCAAAGATACCAAGAATTATGTGGATCCCAATTTCTTCTGGTGCATCAATAGATGTTTATGAGCATTGAAGTTGGACTAATTACCTGCTCTGATACCATGGCTAATTTAGCAAAGCTTAGGATATTCAGGCTTCTAGTTCAACCTCACTGTGAAAAGAAGTTTGAAGAAGGAATAAGAAATTCAGTATAATGATTAAACAATCATGGTGAAATTGAACAATCAAGAGACAAAAATTGGTTAGTATAACACAATTTCCTAAGCTAGGGAATGGTGTTTAGACTAAGATGGTCAAGGGAGGATTATAATTAATCCTAACAAAATGTTTGAAGAATGCTTTAGTTAAAAGTTGGCAAGAGACTGGAGAGGCCATTGGTGAACACCAAATAAAAGACTATAGTCCATAATTTTCTCAACTTCCAAGAATTTGTAGTCACGCTCTATTTGTCTGCAACGGGACACATTCTATCAGCATAGACACGTTGTCAAAATCTATAAAAAAAACATTCAATCTAATTACAATAAAGTGTTAGTTTGAAATAAAATACAATATATGTTTATGTATATTCTAAATGGCAATGTCATACTGACATCCATACCACTAAAGAATATAAAACCTAGAGTTCTTGAGAAAAATTGGAATCTGGACAATTAATAGAATGCTATTTTTTTGTGTACATCAGTTCTAGGAGCCATTACCAATCAGGCAAGGCATATTTTTTACTATAGAATCCCCTCCGATACTTGAAACTACTATGAAGACATTTCTCGAAAGATCGTAAATTTCTAGAAAGTTTCAAACCATTACTATAAGCCTCCTTAACACCTATCGACTATACCATATTGAACAACAATATACCCTAAGCATACTAATCCATATAAGAATACATAAACAGTGAAAACAATTAACAACCAAGTATTAAAAAATAGTGATGTTTTAGCCACAAGGACTGACATATTCTCTAATTCACAATGGTGGCATTAGTCATTTTATTTTGATTTATGATACTATGGCACAACTTCTTAATTTGACATGAATCTAAACCACAGTATGATATTTCAAACTTGATAAGAAATATTGCAGTGACAATTCAACCAATTTATGAATATAAAGTCCATGCAGAATATCCATTCTCTACTTAATGCCTTTCCTTGTTCATGTCGGGATCTCAAACATTCTATATGAGGGACGAAGAGTAACATAATTCATGAGTATGATAAGTTTGAAATTTTGCTTGGTAATATTCTAAGGTTTATAGATCCTTGTGACTTGCAGTCAACATGTAGTGACCATACCATTGTACTTTCATAAAAATATATTCATAACTTTCAAAATTTACGAAATTAGTGAAAATTGGTTGTCTCTCAAAGTTAATGAACACTCCAACTATGAACCCATCACATACTAAGATATGTAGTACCTTTCCTTGTTCTAATCATAATATTCCTAACAATAATCCAAGAACAAACAACTAAAGTTGTGAGGATTGTACATCATTAGAACTACATCAATGCAACATTTGAAACAAAGGAAATTATGAGACACACAAAACAAAATTGGATGTCAATACAAAATATACTACTAGTTTAAACCACTCATTTTCAAGCTTCTATGTAAATATAATCAAGAGAATCTACTTCATATATTCACATAAGTTTTCAATGTTGTTGTTGTCTGTGCACCAACACTAACAGTATCTTCTACTACATATGTGTTACAAATTTGAGAGGGATTAGAATGTATTAAAAGATACTAATACATATACGCAACAAGAAACAAGTAATGAGTGATAAAATCATTCTAGTCAGACATGTTACTATTTGCTTAAGGAAATATGAAAATGATTTCCTCGGGCCATGCCAGATGCAAATCCGATCCTTTTACGATATTCATATCCATAGATCATTCCAACAACCTTTAAGAATTTATTTATAGGCCAAGTTTTGTAATAGAGATGAATCCAATGATGGATCCCGTCACTTGAGTCATTTATTATGACACTTAACACAATAAAAAAAAAGAACAAACCAAAAAAGGAAAATAATATTTATAACTACCTCTAAACTTGATAAGTAACCCAATATTCCTCAGTGACAATTATATTGTATTCTAATATTGCTATAAAGTTTAAACTTGCAATTATTAACCTTATTATTTTATTAAGTCTAGAATGTATAAATTGTACTAATATGCACACGGGCACACACACACACACACACCCACACATATTAAAAAATATAATCTTGAAAAGTACCCCAAGTCCCAATATTTCATGTGTTGCCACTAGTGCACCCATTTCATATCCACACTTTCTCCCACACTTGCACTAATCAATCTAACAGACAATGCACCAAGTTCGTGCAAAGAAACATAATATATTGATCTTCATTGCCACACCAAACTCTCAACGGTGCACAAAAATCCACAAAAATCAACAATGTGTGACTTTAAAAACATGCTTGTTGTTATCTTTTGGATATGGAGAACTGAAATTAAAGAAGCCATTAGCAGATAAACTTTTGCATATGAAGGATTTCTTGGAACAATCTTTCAGGAAAATAAAATTTATTGGATTATATCACATAAGAATATAGTGCAATGTTTTGAAGGTGGTGATGTTAATCATCATATAGATCACACAAAGCAGTGTCCTTTCAATGGTTTAAACAAGTAAGAAGCATTTCATTGATGCAACCGACACTATTTCACTAGCCAATGATTTACATTGTCGTAGCACCCCATCACTTCCACTATACATTTTCAATAAAAAATCTTGGTTAAGGGCCTAGTAATGAAAACCTAAGATGGGCTCTTAATTTAAAAAGAATAAGATATTATAAAGAGAAAAGCAATAAGTATGATTGTCTGCAACTAATAGCAAGAAAGTTCCTTACCAATACTACATGCATCAAAATAGACTTGCCTTTGAATGTAGTTATATTTAACAATGATTGTACAACAATAACTTATCTCCCATATTCACTTCAAGCATATAGATAGAATATCTTTAGACATACAATGGAAGAATATTATTCCTATTAAGCCTTTATCTTTATAAGATATATTTCAGTTGGTTACGTGTGTGTAACCCGTGTTCATAGCGTGCACTAGTAACCGACCAAGGAAAGTGCACGCGAGACTTACATATGTTTTATTTTGTGGGAATATTATTTTATTGTTCACAGAAATGTATTGCATCATATCCTTCTTCCAATCCTTGGACCTTTTTTATAAATTTTGATAAAAGTGTATTAATTAGTAGTCCAAGATTATAAAAACTTTAATCTCCCAGCCTGATAAGGAACCTTGGGTGATTGCAAATGAGTATTCCAATCCTCAACCTCAAAATATAAACTCTCATTAGCATACCTTAATAATATATCAACAACACCAACAAACTTTATACCCTCTACAATAATGATCTATAGTATCTAACCAATAGGATCAACAATTTTCAAGGCTATCGCAACAACAACATACACTAGAAGATTAGAAAGAACAACAAAATTTTAATCAACATCAACACCAAGAACATTTACAAAACCCCACACAACAACAACACTTTCATTCAACCTATGATAAAACCCCCAGGGCTCATGAGTTGAACTAGTCCAACATCAAAATTACTCCCTTTTCTATTGGACTTGCAAGACATTGGACAAAATAGTTCTCAAGTTCTACTTGTAGACATGGAAGACTTTGACTAACTACATTGAAGTCATGTCTAGTAGTGCACAACATGGCAATCAACTTCAGATTTGATAACATATTTAGTCAACTAAATCATCAATAACCAGTGAACTTAAACCACTTATACAATTCAACACACAAACAACATCATTAACAAAGTAGTAGTGTAATTATTTTCAAGAACAATAGGCAATCTTAGCACTCAGAATGTACCCAATGTTGTAAAGGTAAATCCCAAGGTAACAACAAAAACCACTTTAGAAAGAAACTGGTTTTTCTTCCAAAGAGGGATCTCTCAATACAGATTTAACGAGACCAGATATAATAACATCTAAATATTTGTATAGATGGTTGAAACAACACATAACCATTGGGCATGGAGTCACATAAAAATAAAAATATCGTAAAGACACATACATGAGATTTATCAAAGGCAAGATAACCATTTCATCACAGTCATTCATTTAGTTCAGGTGGGATAGAAGAGACAATGAACAACCCATTAATACAGAGCATCAAAGATGAGTTCTATATTAAATTTAGTAGAAGAATGTATAAAATATCCAAAACGATGATCAGAGCATAAACATTATGAATTCTAACCATCCAATACTGTGTTTCAGATACGAAGAAAAAACAGAATGAAGTGTTACACTGGAAAACACAATCACATAAGGAAAGAAATACGGACTGTAATGGAAATGACACAGGAATCTCTGATAATTCTATGCATTCGCTCATTCAAAATAATATGTCTTTCAAAAATTTCAACAACACGATGGGTTCCAACCCCCATCTCATAAAATAGATGCAAATATATACATAAAATAAATTGATCTTCCAAGAAGATTCATAACTGAATGATCGGCTTAATTAAAGTCTTGTAACTAAATTCCTAACTTTTAGGAATAAACTACAGCTTCAATTGTAACAAATCATTAAGCTAAAATCAACTTGGTAACATGGCTTCATCCAGTCAGCTCCTCAGCATGCGCCATCTGTTCTCATGAATGAAGGATGTATTTTGTCTTTCCGAACCTTTCCACAGCTTTCCATTGCTCCGCGCTTGGGGTATCATATTCCATCATCTCTCGAATTGACACTTCTAACTCCATGTAAGCTTCGTATGATACCTTGGGCAATCCTCTCCTGATGATTAGGAACTTTTGTAAGATTTTGAAATCCTCTGTCAATTTGTCCACAATAGCTTTCCCTGTTAGGCCTTTTTCCAAATCATCAAATTTGGAATGATCCATGCGGCTTTGAACTAACAAGCTGTGATAGTGCTCCTGAGAGAACATCCATCCTTCTTCGTCCCAAAAGGATGGTAGGCCGTCCTCAAATAGCTCTTTGAAAACCTGCTTGAAGTTATTAACCTCGAAAAGCATTTCATTTGCCTTGTCCTGGACCGTTTTCATTAAATGGTGTTTGTGGATAAACCTTTTAGCCCATAGTACTATTGATATTCTGTCCTTTATTCCCATATCATGTAATTTCTGGTATGTCAATGAATTTAGAAAATTCAATGTGTTCTGGGCTGTGGTAAGGGGTCTTCTCTCCATGTGTTCATTCACTAACTTTAGTCTTTGGTGAGCCAAATTGATCAATATGTTTTGATCATCGATAAAGTTCAAATGGTGCTTGAATTTAGTGATTTCTATAGATAAGGTGTCCCAAATGATGTGCTTTTCCCCTTAGAGAGGACCTTTCCCAATGTTTCTTTCTTTTAGTTCATTGAATTTCTTCTACAGCTGAATCCTGTCTTGCAATATTTTATTTTTATTCTCACTTACTTTGGCCAATTCAGACTTGATCTTTTCATTCTCCGCTTGTAACTCTTTTATTTCTTCATCCTTTAAGCTGACCTGGGACATAAGTATTGACAAGTCATCCGCAGAAAATTCATTCAATGGTTTATCAATATTTACAATGGACAGGTCCTCATCAATAGGAGTCTGACTCATCAATTCTTCCATGATTTCCTTTTCCTCGTTTTGGTCCCTTTTCAGCAAGGCAATTTGAGATATCAGTTCACTCCATTCGGCTTCCCATCTGTCCTTCTCCTCTTGTAACTCGACAGCTTTTCCTTTATGTTCCATCATCTCCTGCTGCATCTTGTCTTTCTCTTCTTGCAGTGCCAATAATTCGGATGATTGAACATGTTCTGAGCCTGGGATCTTCAATCTTTTCTTCAAAACTTAGAGAGCATTGTCCTTTTCTTCCAACATTCTTATGATATCTTGGGTGTTATCTCTTTCATTGCCTGAACTGATAATATCTCCTTGTAGCTTCTTAATCTGAATGGTATTGGCCTTATTTTCAAATCTTTCATGTTTCAATTGAATCTCTAACTTATCTACCAAAATTTGTAGTTTATTGATTCTCATCATAGATTGTAACAGATCTGAATAAATAATATCACTTGTTTGATTATGAAGCTGTAGCTTGTCAGGTACACTAATCTTATCCAATCTTAGTTCCATTTCTGCCACTTTCTTGTCGCTCACCATGGCCAATTTGAAGGTATTTCTTTCTGTATCTCTGGCACAAACCAGGGAGGTTTTCGGATTGTTTAAATTCCTTACCTTCGGGAGTAAACTTCTTGTCTCTTCCAGAGACTGCTTTCTTTTCTCCATATAACTGGCCTTAAGCTCTTCCTTGGATTTGAAAATTGAGCTTGGTTCTGAACTATCTACACTTTTTAAAGAAAATTGATTTATTTGTATGGATTTCGTTGGGACTAAAGCAACTCTCTTGAAATCATCAGAAACCTCTTCACTTGATACTCCACCAACTTGTAACAATCTTGCCTTTTTATGTAATCCATCTTCATCCAGTTCCATGCTTTCAATTTTAGACAGACTCCTTTTAATCAAAACGTTAGGACCCTCTGTCACTATCAACTAAATAATCTTCCCTGTCATCTATAATACGGCCAGACCCTTGCAATTCCTTTCCTTGGTCCATAATTCAATTGATAATGGCAATTTGATGGATGAATTATGGGCGTTTAAGCCTTACCTGTTTACCGTGGCTCGAAATTGACAGTCGAAGGTTGACGAATCCATAGGTCTTTTTCACTCGTTCAGTGCCAATAAAATAACCACAGAACAAGTCAACTTCCCTTTTATAGGACCCCACTCCGGAGCGTCCCTTTGGCGGTTTCCTCTAAACCACTTTCGCCTCCGGATTACACCATGATTGGCCACGTGGACAGTGGTTTATATTCCGCAACCGCCCTTTACCTTTATCTTTCGTGCACCTTCCCGCTCCAGATCTATCTGTGACCGTTGATCGATTTCACCTTTATTTCTTCACCGTCAGATCAGGTGGCACGTATCCAATTCTGCTGAGCGTCGTGGTCTTATCCATCGTGCAAGTTTTTGCTCCAGATTCATCCACAATCGTAGATGTAATCTGCCTTTATTTCTCCACCGTTAGATCAAATGACACGCACTCAATTCCGTCAGGCTCCATTGTTTTAACAAGCGTGCGGGTTCACAAAGCGAAGCTTATACAGACCGTAGATCTTATCCGGCTGGATCAAGGACCGTTGATCCATATACTACATTAAACACCCGCATGTACTTATCTTCCTCGCATCTTTTAGGGAGCGGATATAATACAGACCATTGATCTTCATCTTTTCGCTCTGCATCGTTTGATCCCGTGACATTTCACCGCTTACAAGCTATTTGTCTTACTCTTGTACTATAAATTTTAACCAAAGTTTTGGCAAGTGACCATTATTTTCTTTCCACCATGGTCTCTTTGCTCCCATTATAAATAATGGTGTTAACATCTGGCTCCATCTAGGGATGATATCCTCCCTGCGAGGTATCAAAGAACTCGTAGACCAGGTGCCTGTTTTTTTATTTTTCACAATAACTTCCAGAAAACTCATCTTTTGTTTTTTGTAGATATATTATTTTTTGTTTTGAGAAAGGGAAAGCACGCCTCCTGTACCTTAGGGCCTTCACTGTGGGTTTCAAATACATTAGGCCTACCATTCATGTTAACTTTGTAAAGATAAATAAGTATTTACAGGCTATAATACAAATTTTACCTTCCTCCTTAGGACAGGTAATGTTTCAGGTACCTTCCATTGATGGGATTACTATCCAAAAGAACCCCGTTCGGATATTCCAGTAGAAATGGGTTTTTCCCTCTATAACCAGCAACAACATAAGGACCTACCCACATATGGTCAAATTTCCCATGTTTGTCCTCTTTCGGAGCATCCCACTTTAGGACCAAATCGTCAATCTGAAACTGTTCTTCTTCGATTCTCCTGTCAAAGGTATTTTTCATTTTCTCCTGATGTGATTGCACCCTGTCATAAGCTTTATTCCTTTGCTCATCCAATTCAATAATCTGATTTATCCTCCTTTGCATATGATTTGGTTCTTCTTGTTGATCTTGGAAATACCTCATGACTGGGACACCTAATGATGCTGGAAAAACAACTTCAGTCCCATACACCAGTTGGAACAGAGACATGCCAATCGCCCTTTTTGTACTAATCCTGTCAACCCAGAGAACATACTTGAGCTTGGTGTGCCAGGACCTTTTGTTATCTTCTAACAGCTTCCTGATGATCCTCACTAGGCTTTTATTAGAAGATTCTGCCAACCCATTTCCCTGCGGATAATAGGCAGTTGAATGATTGAGGCTTATATGGTACTTGTGACAGAAATCAATCATTTTCTTGGATTTAAACACAGCTGCGTTATCTATTACTATTCTTCTAGGGCACCCGAATCGGGCCAATATATTTTCTTCAAGGAAATCCATGATTACAGTCTCAGTGGCTCTCCTAGTGGGAATAGCTTCAATCCATTTTGTAAAATAATCTGTAGCTGTAAGAATCCATTTGTGTTGTCCTGATGAATTGGGGTTTATTTCTCCAATAAAATCCAAACCCCACTGCTGAAACGGATCTTCTACTGTTATGGGATTCAAAGGGAGAGGAAGTACTTTTCTCTTTCCGTAAAAAATTTGGCATTGATGACACGTACTGGTTTCTTTATACACATCTGAAAATAATGTAGGCCAATAATAGCCTGCTCTTAGAATTTTGTTGGCCGTCACCTTCCAAGAAGGATGCCCCCCACAATCTCCCTTATGAAATTCTTTGACTGTATGTTGAGCTTCATTTTCCAAAAGACAATTCAGCAACACTCCCCCGGAGTCTTTCCAATAAAGATATTGATTTAGAATACAGAATTTGGAAGCTTTTAATTTTATGGATCGGGCTCTTGACTTACTCAATCCCTCCGGTGCTTGCAAATTTCGAAGGACATATACGATATCAGAATACCATGGAGAAGCCACAAAATCAGCCATTATTTCCACTTTTGTATCTAGCTGATTAGCTTGATGAGATAAGAAATTAATTTGCAAAGCTTCACAATTTGAATTAGCCATTATCTTACCTAATCCTTGTCCCTTAATCAACATGGTGGCCTTTATTTAGATATCATATTCCAATAGTGTAGCAATCCATTTTGCTCTTCTACCTTCTGGATCTGGTTGTGTCAAGATTCCCTTTACTGCAGCAGATCGAACATGTGCAATTATATGTGAATGTAGAATATACACTCTGAAGTCCTTCAGTTCTTTGACTAAGGCATAAGCTTGTTTCTCCATAATGTCATATTTCAATTCTCCATCCCTTAACATTTTGCTAAAAAATGCTATGGGCTATTCCAAATTCTCATCATTTTTTTGTAACAGAACTGCTACTATAGTATATTCTGAAGCATATGAGAATACTGAGAAGTCTTTGGTAAAATCTGGGCTCACCAACACAGGAGCCTCTGATATTGCTTTTTTGATTTCCTAAAATGATTTTCTAGCTTCAGCACCCCATTTTATCTCGTGACCTTTCTTCAACATATTTGTGATATTCATTAAGATCTCAGCAAAACTTGGCACAAACCTTCTCAAAAAATTTACCTGCCCCAAGAATGATTGTATCTCTTTTTTACTCCTGGGTTCACCCACCTTCAGAATTGCACTCACCCTTTTAGGATCAATTTTTATTCCATATTTTGATATTATATGGCCCAACAGCTTTCCTTCTTCCAATGCAAAATTGGACTTCTTTGGATTCAATGATATGCCAAACTTCCTACATTTCATGAAGACTTTCTCTAGATGACGCAGATGTTCTCTGTCAGATTTTGAATAGACTGTGATATCATCCATGTAGATCACTACAAAATTCCCGATTTCCCCTGCAAAAGTAATGTCCATAGCCCGTTGGAAAGTAGCTCCTACATTCATCAAACCAAAAGGCATCTTTGCATACATAAAGGTCACCCAAGGTGTAGTGAAAGCAGTTTTTTCTTGATCTTCAAGTAAAACTTTGATCTGATTATAGCCGGAAAAACCATCCAACATTGAAATTCTTTCAGCTCCAACTACTTTCTGCAATATATGGTCCATCTTTGGCAAAGGATAATTGTCCTTCATAGACACTTTGTTCAAGTTCTGGAAATCTATACATAATCTTATTTATCCATTCTTCTTTCTAACAGGAACAAGATTAGCAACCCACTTTGAAAATCTTAGAGTGACAATGATCTTGCAATCAAATAACTTTTTAATTTCCTTCTCAATAATAGGGAGCAACTTAGGGTTTATCCTTCTGAGCTTCTGCTTGAAAGGTTTCTCTCTAGGCTTTATAGGAATAGTATGATGTATGATAGACGTATCATACTCCTTCAGATCTTCATAACTCCACGCAAATACATTCGTATATTTTTTCATTAATTTCACATACTCTTCTTTTTCTTTTTCAGGCAACTTCTTGGACAAATTCACAATCTTAGGATTTTCTTCGGTGCCAATATTCTTATCTTCAACTGCATTCTCAACGGGCTTTACTTTGGGATTCTTAGCTACATCATTCTGATCAAAAAGTTTTTCTAAAGGAATTAGTCCTCTTGGTATGAAATTTTTTTTTAACTGGATAATATCTTTACCTCATAAGGTTCCCTTTAACTTTTCAGCACCATTCCCTTCTTCCTCAAGCTCTTCTTCATCTGGAATACTCTCGTCGTTGTCATTTTCGGTGTGAATAGGAGTATTCACAAATTCTCCTGAGAGCTCTAGGAACCTTCTGATCTGCATATCATCTTTGAACACCTTCCAGTATTTATACTTATTAGGAATAGACGGTCTATTGACAATTTCCACCTGGTGTTCCCTTTGACCAACAACAGGGGTTTCAAATTTTCCAGCGGCCACAGCTAAAGAATCAGCTACCAAATTTTCATGTCTGGGAACTACCTGAATTGCATGCTCTGTAAAGAAGTTTCCCAACATATCACACACTTCATTTCTATAAGCCCTCATCCGAGGATGCCTGGTTTGATAGCTTTCATTTACTTGATTTATCACCAACTCTGAGTCCCCCAAGATTCTTATTTTTTGAGCTCCCAAATATTTCAAAGCATGCAATCCCAGTAACAAAGCTTCATATTCTGCCACATTATTTGTGCACTCAAATGTTAATTTATATGATAAAGCTTTGAAATCCCGAATAGGGGAAATTATATACACACCAGCTCCAGCACCTATTTTTGCAACAGATCCGTCAAAGTACATAATCCACTGGCCTTCCCTTTTTTGCTTCACTTCCAAAGCATCCTGTTCTAGTACTTCCTTTTCCTTATTCTCCTCAGACTTCTTCTGCAATGTCTCTTCTACATCATGTGGAACAGCATCATTAAAGAAAATGGAAGACCCCAAGTCAGTATCAACAGCATAGATGTGATAAATTTCAGGTTTGTCTTGACTGCTCACTACATAAGGGGTCCTTTTTTCACTATATAACCTTCTGCTCCCATCTCAAACAGGAATTGTAGCATAAGACATATCCATCTGTAAACTACCTTTCAACTTAGAAGTCCAAGATCTTGACAACAGCACACCGAACTTAGGTGGAATATCTGCCACGACCACATCCATGATTATAGTTCTAGATGGCAATTTATTTAGGGTTACCACCATATCTTTAATCAAACCAAGGCATTTCACCCTTTTAGAATCAAACGAGTACAAATCTTTATAAGGTCTTGTTACTTCTAATCCCAAACTCTCTACCACTCCTTTCGGCATTAAGTTGTGTGATGCCCCTGAGTCTAGCATAGCATTGTGGACCACCTTATCATGCACATTTAAACTCAAATAGAAAGGAGGGACTTCTTCACTTTCTAAATTTTCAACTTTTGACCCAAACGAAATAGCAGGGTTATCATCATTCAACTCTAAAATGTCAGATTGCCATTCTCCTTGATTTTTGACCATTTTTGTGTTAGTATTTCAGTATTCAGTGTTTCTCAATAACTCATTAAATGGAACAGAGATTTTTAGCTTTGAAAGTTCATTTTGTAAATTGAAGCCAGAACCAATTTTTCCCACATCAACCGGAACCACCTGCTTTATTGCTTTATCTCTTTGTACATCATTTTCAACCTCTTTATTTACAAAAGATTCTTTTTGTAGTTCTTTTCCCTTTTCTACATTCAAAGAACTAGTGGAAGGCTGATTTGGATTTGCCTTTCCTTTATTTATGAGGACATCCATGTTCCTCAGTCTAATTTTCCTCTGCACATCATCCATGGTGTGTAAATAACCCCTTTGATATTGCTCGGTCTCCATTTCAAATTCTTCACTTCCATCTTCCCGACCAAACATGTTATGCTCTTCCTCAGTAAGATATATCTCCGAGTCCTGTTCTCCAAAAAGATGAATCTCATTTTCAGCGGGATCTTCTTCATCAGCAACATAATTTTCCGGAAATGGTGGGCGAATTTGTTGTTCCTCCTGATTTCTTGGATTTCTTATGTCTCTTTGTCGGTTTTGGGGAGGAACAGGAGGATTCGGTCATCTAAAATTAGGATTCCTGATCTGAGGCTCAGCTTGTTCTCTATTGAATCCCCTATTATCCATAGTTAATCTATCCATCAACTTTTCCATGGTTTTCAACATCATTTCAAATTTGACATCATTAGTAGAAGAAGAAGCAGAAGGCAAAATTTCTTCCTTTTTCCTTCTATCAATATCTCTATGTTTCATCTTTCCACTTGCCATCATATTTTCTTCTACTTCTAGAGCATCTGTAAACATAGCAGCAAGAGTTGTTGATTTTCTTTCTCTTAATGAAAATGCAAAGTCATTGTCAAAAGCTCCAACATAATGTAATTTGGCTGCGGCCGCAGAAGGTTTTATGTCCTCTGGAATGGATTTATAAACCCTCATCAACCTGCTAGAAAACTCATGGAAAGATTCAAAACCTCCCTTTTTGAGACTATTATACTGAGATAAGACCTGCAAAGGGTTCTTTTTATCATCCCACCTATCTAGGAAAGCATTTTGGAAAGCCTGAAAATTGACTATAGACCCATTTGGTAAATCTTTAAACCATTTCTTTGCCTCACCTGACAAACTTTGGGCAAACAACCGCATTTTAACATCTGGATAATCAACTTCTTCTAAGTCAATGAAATCTTCAAACTTGGCAACATGCTGTTTTGCGGTTACATCACCTTCTCCATCAAACAAATAAATTCTTTGGGAATAGTTCTGAGGAAGGTCATGTAATAAAGGAGGCAGACGCAAGGGAGCAAATCTGGCTGCCATTGGTCTAGGTGGATTCACAGGAACTGAAGAGCTTTGAGTATTTTGAGAGGTAAATGTTTCAACTTTAGTGGCTTGCTGTAAATCTCTCCAGAGGGAATCCAACAAATAAGATTCTAACTTACGAGGATTGAATTCAGTATTATTAAGGTCAAACTCAGATTTGGTTCTCAACAGACTTTTCCCAGCGTTAACTTCCCTTTCTGGATCAATATGAGAATCTTGAGATGATGATGCAACAAACAAAGGAAAACTTAACTTTTCTTTATTTTTTCTTTTAAATAATCTTTCTGGGTCTTCAAAACTTTTCAAGATTTCGGTATCAGAGTTACCTCGCGTGTGTCTTCTCGAAGCCAGAATGACTCCTTAAGTTCTAAATAAGTTTTACAATGGAGTCGCCAAGATAAAAATACAATCTTTTTACTGTTAAAGATTCATGTTTTCCCACAGAAATTTTCTTTAAACACTGTCGTTCCCCCAAGCTAGATATGCACTTTCGTTCCCTGGCAACGGCACCAGTTTATTAGCACTCAGAATGTACCCAAGGTTGTAAAGGTAAATCCCAAGGTAACAGCAAAAACCACTTTAGAAAGAAACTGGTTTTTTTTCCAGAGAGGGGTCTCTCAATACAAATTTAACGAGACCAGATATAATAACATCTAAAGATTTGTATAGATGGTTGAAACAACACATAACCATTGGGCATGGAGTCACATAAAAATAAAAATATCACAAAGACACATACATGAGATTTATCAAAGGCAAGATAACCATTTCATCACAGTCATTCATTTAGTTTAGGTTGGACAGAAGAGACAATGAAAAGCCCATTAATACAGAGCATCAAATATGAGTTCTATATTAACTTTAGTAGAAGAATGTATAAAATATCCAAAACGATGATCAGAGCATAAACATTATGAATTCTAACCATCCAATAATGTGTTTCAGATACGAAGAAAAAACAGAATGAAGTGTTACACTGGAAAACACAATCACATAAGGAAAGAAATACGGACTGTAATGGAAATGACACAGGAATCTCTGATAATTCTATGCATTCGCTCTGTTATTCAAAATAATATGTCTTTCAAAACCTTCAACAACACGATGGGTTCCAACCCCCATCTCATAAAATAGATGCAAATATATACATAAATAACTTGATCTTCCAAGAAGATTCATAACTGAATGATCGGCTTAATTAAAGTCTTGTAACTAAATTCCTAACTTTTAGGAATAAACTACAGCTTCAATCCTAACAAATCATTAAGCTAAAATCAACTTGGTAATAGGTCGTCATCCAGTCAGCTCCTCAGCACGCGCCATCTGTTCTCATGAATGAAGGATGTATTTTGTCTTTCCGAACCTTTCCACAACTTTCCATTGTTCCGCGCTTGGGGTATCATATTCCATCATCTCTCGAATTGACACTTCTAACTCCATGTAAGCTTCGTATGATACCTTGGGCAATCCTCTCCTGATGATTAGGAACTTTTGTAAGATTTTGAAATCCTCTGTCAATTTGTCCACAATAGCTTTCCCTGTTAGGCCTTTTTCCAAATCATCAAATTTGGAATGATCCATGCGGATTTGAACTAACAAGCTGTGATAGTGCTCCTAAGAGAACATCCGTCCTTCTTCGTCCCAAAAGGATGGTAGGCCGTCCTCAAATAGCTCTTTGAAAACCTGCTTGAAGTTATTAACCTCGGAAAGCATTTCATTTGCATTGTCCTGGACCGTCTTCATTAAATGGTGCTTGTGGATAAACATTTTAGCCCATAGTACTATTGATATTCTGTCCTTTATTCCCATATCATGTAATTTATGGTATGTCAATGAATTTAGAAAATTCAGTGTGTTCTGAGCTGTGGTAAGGGGTCTTCTCTCCATGTGTTCATTCACTAACTTTAGTCTTTGGTGATCCAAATTGATCAATATGTTTTGATCATCGATAAAGTTCAGATGGTGCCTGAATTTAGTGATTTCTATAGATAAGGTGTCCCAAATGATATGCTTTGCCCCTTGGAGAGGACCTTTCCCAATGTTTCTTTCTTTTAGTTCATTGAATTTCTTCTGCAGCTGATTCCTGTCTTGCAATATTTTATTTTTATTCTCACTTACTTTGGCCAATTCAGACTTGATCTTTTCATTCTCCGCTTTTAACTCTTTTATTTCTTCATCCTTTAAGCTAACCTGGGACATAGGTATTGACAAGTCATCTGCAGAAAATTCATTCAATGGTTTATCAATATTTACAATGGACAGGTCCTCATCAATAGGAGTCTGACTCATCAATTCTTCCATGATTTCCTTTTCCTCATTTTGGTCCCTTTTCAGCAAGGCAATATGAGATATCAGTTCACTCCGTTCGGCTTTCCATCTGTCCTTCTCCTCTTGTAACTCGACAGCTTTTCCTTTATGTTCCACCATCTCCTGCTGCATCTTGTCTTTCTCTTCTTGCAATGCCAATAATTCGGATGATTGAACATGTTCTGAGCCTCGAATCTTCAATCTTTTCTTCAAAACTTGGAGAGCATTGTCCTTTTCTTCCAACATGCTTCTGATAGCGTGGGTGTTATCTCTTTCATTGCCTGAATTGATAATATCTCCTTGTAGCTTCTTAATCTGAATGGTATTGGCCTTAATTTTAACTCTTTCATGTTTCAATTGAATCTCTAACTTATCTACCAAAATTTGTAGTTTATTGATTCTCATCATAGCTTGTAACAGATCTGAATAAATAATATCACTTGTTTCCTTATGAAGCTGTATCTTGTCAGGTACACTAATCTTATCCAATCTTAGTTCCATTTCTGCCACTTTCTTGTCGCTCACCATGGCCAATTTGAAGGTATTTCTTTCTGTATCTCTGGCACAAACCAGGGAGGTTTTCGGATTGTTTAAATTCCTTACCTTCGGGAGTAAACTTCTTGTCTCTTCCAGAGACTGCTTTCTTTTCTCCATATAACTGGCCTTAAGCTCTTCCTTGGATTTGAAAATTGAGCTTGGTTCTGAACTATCTACACTTTTAAAAGAAAATTGATTTATTTGTATGGATTTCGTTGGGACTAAAGCAACTCTCTTGAAATCTTCAGAAACCTCTTCACTTGAGACTCCACCAACTTGTAACAATATTGCCTTTTTATGTAATCCATCTTCATCCACTTCCATGCTTTCAATTTCGGACAGAATCCTTTTAATCAAAACGTTAGGACCCTCTGTCACTATCAACTAAATAATCTTCCCTGTCATCTATAATATGGCCAGACCCTTGCAATTCCTTTCCTTGGTCCATAATTCAATTAATAATGGCAATTTGATGGATGAATTATGGGCGTTTAAGCCTTACCTGTTTACCGTGGCTCGAAATTGACATTCGAAGGTTGACGAATCTGCAGGAATTTTTCACTCGTCCGGTGCCAATAAAATAACCACGGAACAAGTCAACTTCCCTTTTATAGGACCCCACTCCAGAGTGTCCCTTTGGCGATTTCCTCTAAACCGCTTTCGCCTTCGGATTACACCACGATTGGCCACGTGGACAATGGTTTATATTCCGCAACCGCCCTTTACCTTTATCTGACGCGCACCTTCCCGCTCCAGATATATCTGTGACCGTTGATTGATTTCACCTTTATTTCTCCGCCGTCAGATCAGGTGGCACGTATCCAATTCCGCTGAGCGTCGTAGTCTTATCCATCGTGCAAGTTTCTGCTCCGAATTCATCCACAATCGTAGATGTAATCTGCCTTATTTCTCTGCCATTAGATCAAATGACACACACTCAATTCCACCGAGCTCCGTTGTTTTAACAAGCGCGCGGGTTCACAAAGCGGAGCTTATACAGACCGTAGATCTTATCCGGCTGGATCGACGACCGTTGATCCATATACTACATTAAATGCCCGCATGTACTTACCTTCCTCGCATCTTTTAGGGAGCGGATATAATACAAACCATTGATCTTCATCTTTTCGCTCTGCATCGTTTGATCCCGCGACATTTCACCGCTTACAAGCTCTTTGTCTTACTCTTGTACTATAAATTTTAACCAAAGTTTTGGCAAGTGACCATTATTTCCTTTCCACCATGGTCTCTTTGCTCCCCTTCTAAATAATGGTGTTAACAGGCAACATTATAAGACTTTCCAAGGGTATCATTGAGCTTAAGACTACATAAGGTACGACTGTCTATAAAATATTTCCCCAAGCTGTAACGTCCTTGACCCTCCGACCGGCGAAGAGGACGCTACCATAACATTAAACATCCGGGCTAAAAGCCCCATGAACATGTATGTACATAAAATGCTGAAACAAAATGCATTGAAGTAGAACATGCACAGATCCATAACTATTTATCATACACTGCAGAAGCAAACATACATTCATTCAAGCATTCAACATGTTCATCATAATCATTAACTGTAAATATGATTGCAGAAGTAAAATAGACAAGGTTACTTATCTCATAAAGAACACGTTCCGCAACCAACTACGTCGCTACAACATTCCACCCAACCATAGGCTAGCATTCTCCGAAATCTCTCAGCAATACTGCCACCCCCGAGTTGGGCATGATTCCCCAAGGAATAAGGAACTAGCAGGCTTACACATAGCCAAGGATAACAAAACACAGCCAAGCCAATGCAGTTGGGTTTATCAGGCCATCAACAAGATAGCCAAGCCAACATGGTTAAGTTTATGAGGCCATTAAGGAGCTAGGAAAGGCTAAATTCTAAGCTGGTGAGCTCATTACAGAGCTAGGGACACCTACACCTGAACTAGCCTGACTTCTAAGACACCCACACACACCCAACACAAGGAATCGGTCCCTTCTCTGCTGTATAGTCCCTCAGGCCCTGACTTCCCTTCTAGTGCTATTCAGGGGTTGTGGAGAAGAAAGCTAGCCCTCTAGCTCTGTCTGTGTGGTTCCCCAAACATACCAAGTTTATCAAGAAAACCAAGCCCTCATCCCTACTCCAACACAATATGAAGACCAACCACTGCATACACACAGTCACACAAGCGATTCACAGCTTAGATAGGGAAAACAATTCCTGAGTCGTTCTTGGCCCTATCGTGGCCAAAACGACTCCAAAAAAAAACCTACAGCAACCCCAAAATGTAAGGAAGACACGACCAGCAACGTGGGGAAACAACATTCTGTCCTCAACAATGAAGCCACTGGGAAAAAACACAGTCCCTGAGCGTAAAAATGGCTATCGATAGGAAAAATCGTGGGTGATAGTGACCGAACGGCCCCCAGCTTGCTGTGTGAATAACAACAACACAGAACCCAGTGCATGAGAGAATATTTACACCAGATTCCTCCCTATGGAAAAATGTGAATGACAGTGGAAAATGGCTCCTTCTCCTGGCTGCGTGAGACCAAAACAGGAAAGAATCCTGTGCGTGAGAATGAATAGAACTACCGTCCTTGTGTGAGGATGAACCGACAACAGAGAGAATGGCAGAGTGGAAAGAATGGGAGTCTGTATGGAGTGATGGAAGTGGTGGTTTTCTTGCCAATGTGGGGGTCAACCTCCTGGTGGAGTGTGTGTGTGGGCAAGGACTGACAGTCCTGCCACACTCCACTCCCCAGCCATAACTGCCCCAACTAATAGTAGAACTTTTAATGGTGGTAGTTAGATAAGACAAGGGAAGGTGAGCAAGTCAAAAGGGTTTAACAGCTGACACATGGCTTTTCCCCATAGGTTCAAAGTTTAATAATCCCCCCCTTATCCTTAGGAAAATCATGCCCCTTCTCAATTTAGTTGTCGCGAACATAGCTGGTTGGGTTATTTAATTAAAGATGCATATTTACATGATGACAAAACTTAATATATGTCGTATACCATGATAGACCATCAGCAACGATTTCATTCTGAAACATAGCATAACCAATCGATGATGGGGCCTTGGCCTTTAGCTCTGCACCATGATTATTACAATATATACATCATGTACATTTAATTCAACAAGGTCAAAACTGGGGTGTTACATTCCCCTCCCCCTTCAATAGCACTGTCCTCAGTGCTTTACAAAATTGAACAAAATGCTACATTGGTATCACCTCAGTGTTCCGCAGAATTGAACAAAAATGGATGTGCCATTCGCATGGCATCCTCCAGCTCCCACATAGCCTCTTCAGGTCCGTAGTGCTCCCATTGCACCTTTACCTGCCCTATGGCCCGATTCCAGAGCATTGTGATCTTCCTGTCGAGGATGCACATTGGCTCAATTCAGAACTCTCCCTCGAGTTCCACCTAAATCACATCCCAATTTACACATGGTTAGGATCATGTACATATTTCTTAAGCAAAGAAACATGAAAAACATTATGAGCTCTAGTACTAGCAGGCAATGCAAGTCTATATGCAACTGGCCCTATTCTTTCAAGCACTTCAAACGGCCCACAATATCTTGGTGACAGCTTGGTACAACTTCCAAGCTTCAAGGAACTCTTATTTTCCCTCGCTCTGAGGTAAACATGATCCCCAACACTGAACTCCAGGCTGTTCAACCTATGCTTATCTGCATAGCTTTTCTGTCTGTCCTGCCCTGCTTTCAGATTCTGCCTGATATTTACAACCTTATGCTCCATTTCCTTGAGTAATTCTCGTCCAAGCACAACCCTGTTCACTGGATTATCCTAGGTCACATGTGTCCTACACCTTCTTCCATACAAAGCTTCATACGAACTCATCCCCAAGGATGCCTGCTGTCCATTATTATAAGCAAACTCTGCCAAGTGCAAGTAATCTTCCCACTTGGTTGGTTTGTCCATCACGTACATGCAAAGCATATCTTCAAGAACCTGATTAACTCTCTCTGTTTTCCCATCTGTCTGAGGATGGTATGTAGTGCTGAAGTTTAGCTTTGTACCCAAATCTACAAACAACCCCTTCCAAAAGTTGGAAGTGAACTTGACATCTCTGCCAGAGACTATTGCCTTCGGCAATCCATGCAATCTGAAAATCTCCTTCATGAAGATCTTTGCAATATCATCTGTCTTATGCATAGACTTCACTGGTATAAAATGCGCTGCCTTATTCAAATTGTCTACCACAACCATGATGGAATCATGTTGTCTCCAAGTCATCGGCAATCCTGTAATAAAATCCATGGAAATAACTTCCCATTTCCATTCCGGAACTGGCAAAGGCTGCAACAAACCTGCAGGGTGTTGATGCTCAACCTTTACCTATTGGCATTTCATACACCTCGAAATGTACTCATCCATATCCCTTTTCATTCCTGGCCAAAAGTATTGCTTTCTAGCTGTAGCAATTGTCTTTTAATATCCTAGGTGACCAGAATATGAAGCTTGATGGATTTCATCCATAACAACTCACCTCAAATATGCTACATCTAGAATATAAATTCTACCTTTATAAGTAAGAAGCCCATCTTCTTCAAATTTATATCCCTCATATCTCTTCTCAAGACTTTGCTGCTGCAATTTGTCTTTCACCCGCTCATACAATTCATCTTCAGCAACATGATCAACAATCTGCTACCTCAAGTCTGATTGGAAAATACTAAGAGATGCCACATGCATTTCTTGCACCTTCTTGCTGAGTGCATCAACTACCTTATTTTCCTTTCCCTTTATGTGCTTGATTTCAAAATCAAACTCACATAAAAACTCCAGCCATCTTGCTTACCTAGCATTTAGAGTAGGTTGATCAAATAGATACTTCAGTCCACAGTGATCTATTCTGAGCTCAAATCTCCTGCCCATCAAGTAATGTCTCCACATCTTGAGAGCATGTACTATGGCTGCAAGCTCTAGACCATGAGTGGCATAGTTCTTCTCATGTTCCTTCAACTTTCTCGACTCATAACATATCACGTGGTTTTCCTGCATAAGGAATCCTCCAAGCCCTTGTCCGCATGCATCGGTACACACCACAAAATCTTTCTCTGAATCTGCAACTTTCAATATAGGTGCACTGGTGAGAAGATTCTTCAATTGCTGGAAACTTTCTTCACACCTCGATATCCATTCGATATTCATCCCCTCCTTTTGCAAAGAAGTGATGGCATGTGCAACTTTGGAGAATCCCTCAATGAACCTCTGGTAGTATCCTGCAAGTCCCATAAAAGATCTTACATCTGTCACATTCCTTGGAGTAGGCCAATTCATAATGGCTTCAATCTTTTCAGGGTCCATAGATATACCCTCCTCCGAGATAATGTGACCCAAATATTGAATTCTATCTCTATAGAAGTCACACTTGCTCAATTTTGCATACATCTGATGCTCCCTGAGCAATTGCAATGTCAATCTCAAATGCTCTTCATGCTCCACCTCATTCTTAGAATAAACAAGAATGTCATCAAGGAAAACAAGAACAAACTTGTCCAAATACCTGTTGAAGACACTATTCATAAGGCACATAAATGTAGTTGGTGCATTTGTGAGACCAAATGGTACCACTACAAACTCATAATGTCCATACCTTGTTCTGAAGGTTGTCTTATGAATGTATTCATCCTTGATTCTCACCTAATGATAACTAGACCTCAAGTCAATCTTGGAAAATACCTTTGCTCCTCTCATTTGATCAAAGAGGTCATCAATCCTAGGCAAAGGGTATTTATTCTTTACTGTAACCTTGTTCAATTGTCTGTAATCAATACACAACCTGAGTGTACCATCTTTCTTCTTTACAAACAGAACTGGTGCTCCCCAAGGAGACACACTCGGTCGGATATACTTCTTTTCCAACAACTCTTGCAGTTGCATCTTCAATTCTTGCATCTCTGGTGTACTCATCCTGTAGGGTGTCTTGGACACTGGTGTTGCTCCTGGCACAAGCTTAATAGTGAAATCAATGTCCCGCTTTGGAGGAAGCCTTGGAATCTCATCAGGAAACACATCCTTGAATTCCTGTAACACCTGATAGTCCTCCAACCTAGGAGTTTCATCTGCTGATGTCTCCAAAATATGAGTTGCATACAACTGGCAACCCTTCCTACAGAACTTCTTTAACTGCATTACTAAAACCTGTTGTACTGAAATCGCCTTTGGAATACCTTTCACAACTACTAGGTTCCCTTCTTCATTCATGCATTCGAAAGTCTTATTGTAGTAGTCAAGCTTCACCCTGTGAGCTTCTAACCAATCCATTCCAATGAGAACATCATAGGAACCAAGTGGTAAAACATTCAGATCTACAAAAGTGACCAATCCATTCATGACCAATGGACATTTCTCTACCACTTCACTAACCTTTCTCATAGTTCCAATGGCTAGCTGAACTAACCAAGATTTTCTATGCTTTACCTCCTTAAAAGCACAAATCTCCACTACTCTAGGAGTAATGTAACTGTGAGTAGAACCAGGGTCAATCAAAAATAGAAACAGATTTCTCAACAATATTACCTGCAACTTCAACCACAGCTAACTGGTGATCTGCCTAGCGGTCCTCCAGTGCTGCATAAATCCTAGGGACTACCCTTGCTACTTGACCCACTGTTTCTGCTTCTTGAATGTTATAATCCGGTCTTGCACTCTCATTCTCGATTGGACAAGTTCTATGCATGTGGGGTCCTCCACATTTCCAACATTGAAGTGGTCCTCTATTATGTTGTGGATCCTTAGGTTTTTCTCCTATCACTCCAACTGGTTTACTCGCAGCTTGGGATGGTTGCTTCTGCTGATTCCTGAAGTTAGAAGGTTTGAAACCTTTCTTTCTTTGGTCAAACTTCTCATTCTTCTTGTCCTTCCATGCCTTATGGTAATCCGGCTTACCTTTGCTTTGCTCATAGCAATACTTAGCTTTCCTTATTTCTTCTTCAAGAGTTCTAGGTTCATAAAACTCAATTCTATCTTTGTAAGACTGAGGTAATCCACTCAGAAAACGCTGGACCTTCACTTTTTCATCTCTGATGTACTAGACATACCTCAACAGCTCCAAGAACTTATTTGCATATTCTTCCATGGTCTGTTGTCCCAATCTCCACTCATGGAACTCCTTAATCTTGTCATCATAATACCTGACAGAGAGGTATTTTTGGTTGAAATACTTCTTGAACTGTTTCCACTTAAGTTTCCTTTCGTTGATCCTCTTTACTTGCTTGAAGTGCTCCCACTAGATGGATGCCCTTCCATTTAGATTGAATATGGCAAATCTGGCCTTCATGTTTCCTGAATAATCTTGAACATGGAAGTACTTCTTTATCCCAAGAAGCTAAGATTCAGCTTCTTGTCCAGTCTTTACCTCACCATCAAATGTAGGAGGTTTAGCCTTCTTAAATTCATCCCGAGAGCGATCCCTATGGTGTCTCTTTCTTTTTCTTTTATGAGAAGAAGAACTTGAATCCCCGCGGGATTCTTCGGAGTCGGATGATCCACTAGAAGTCCTTCTCCTTCTCCTAGTACTGCTCTTACTGCCTTCTGGTCTTGTTGTACCTCGTCCAGAGTCTATCTTTCTTTGCAAGTATGTCAAACTCTGCAACATAGCAGCATTTAGCTGATGCTGCTCTTCCTGGGCTTTAATCAAGCTTCTCATGGTGGCTGCAACATCTGATGGTGTCTCTTGGAATATCCTTCCATTAGACTCTATGTCATCATTTTTGTTAAGGACATTTTCTCCCATGGCATCTCGGGCATGCTCATAAGAATCCCAAGCATCATATCCGTCATGGGTTCTCATAACTGAACCACCACTCACTTGCCAAACTGCACTGCCTGGAATACTACCTTGAAGGTGACTATGATTCTGCAAACGTGTTAGTAACACAAATGTTAGATGCATAACATTGATATAAACCAGCATTACTTACCTTCTCCTGGAAAACTCATAAAATAACAATTTTTCCCAAACACAAGATTTTCTTCTTCAAAGAATGTCTGTACGAGGGGGATGATGGGGGTTAAGGGGGCTTTCCCCCTTATGGCTTCTACAGGGAAGGTCGAGGGCAGCGCCCTTGTTTTTTTTTTTTTTTTTGTAAATCTTTGATTTTTCGCGCAATCTGGCGCATAAGATCGCTACCAGTTTCTCCTTTTTAGCCCTATAAATTCATTGAAAAACCGCTGAAAATCCCACTAAAAACAGCCGAAATTTTCAAAGAGATCCTACTGAAAAACTCAAAATTTTCCTTGTACAGGATCGGGTCTCATTCCAACTATCAGTCCAACATTTCGGTGGTCAGCACAACTAACTTCCTCCGCTGTTCATCGGCGATCAGATCAACTAAGCACTATCGCGTCGGCGATCGAATCCTCTACTCATCGGGCAACTAGTTCCATGGGCAACCGCAACGGCGGCCAATGAACTCTCTATGTTTTCCGTGGAGACAATCCTATCAGTAGTTAGAACCCCTATTCACTGCAGCATCGGCGGTCGGAACAACTGTTCATCGGGAGGATAGTCCACTAAATAGCCGCAACGGCGAGTGCGTGAACAACTAAACCCTTCCAACTTCATCGTTGGTCCGTTTAACTAATCTTCTTCCGGTGCATCGGCGGTCCAAACCACTAACTTTCGCCGATGGTCTTCAACACTTAGACAAATTTTTCAAATTTTTTTCGGTTCTTCCTTCCACGGAACATAACATCTGTCGGTGGTCGGAACCACTGAGTGCTATGTATCGGCAAACCCAACAACTATTTTTCTGCCAACGGCCTCGGCAGTCCAAACAACTAAATTGCGTTGACGTTGAAAGTCAATATCGGGCGTTTCTTCCACTACATCGAGCTGGCGTTTCGGCGGTCTTCGACTGATCTTCGCCGAAACTGCGGCTCCCACATCCACTAAATTCCGTTGATAGTCGACGAGAACTTAGAAAATTTTCCACAAATTTTTTTTTTTCTTCCAACTGTCCTTCGTCGGGTGTGCTTCCGCCTAGCTCTCCACTGCATCGGAAGTCCTTCCCACTAAGTTTTTCGATGAACCAATAGTTCAGACACTTAGACAAATGTTTCAACAAAATTTTCAAGAATTTTTCTATCATCAATTTCTTGTCTTTGCTAGGCAGAAGGCAATCCTGCCTCTGTCACTACATCTTTCATGGCCCATTCAGGCCCATGCTGCAACCCTTAGCTCTGATACCACACTGTAACGTCCCCAACCCTCTGACCGGCTAAGAGGACGCTACCATAACATTAAACATCCGGGCTAAAAGCCCCATGAACATGTGTGTACATAAAATGCTGAAACAAAATGCATTGAAGTAGAACATGCACAGATCCATAATTATTTATCATACACAGCGGAAGCAAACATACATTCATTCAAGCATTCAACATGTTCATCATAATCATTAACCATAAATATGATTGCAGAAGTAAAATAGACAAGGTTACTTATCTCATAAAGAACATGTTCCGCAACCAGCTACGTCGCTGCAACGTTCCACCCAACCACAGGCTAGCATGCTCCTAAATCTCTCAGCAATATTGCCACCCCCGAGCTGGGCATGATTCCCCAAGGAATAAGGAACTAGTAGGCTTACACATAGCCAAGGATAACAAAACACAACCAAGCCAATGCAGTTGGGTTTATCAGGCCATCAACAAGACAGCCAAGCCAACATGGTCAGGTTTATCAGGCCATTAAGGAGCTGGGAAAAGCTAAATGCTAAGCTGGTGAGCTCATTACAGAGCTAGGGACACATACACCAGAACTAGCCTAACTTCTAAGACACCCCCACACACCCAACACAAGGAATCAGTCCCTTCCCTGCTGCATAGTCCCTCAGGCCCTAACTTCCCTTCCAGTGCTATTCAAGGGCTGTGGAGAAGAAAGCCAGCCCTCTAGCTATGTCTGTGTGGTTCCCCAAACATACCAAGTTTATCAAGAAAACCAGGCCCTCATCCCTACTCCAACACAGTCCGAAGACCAACCATTACATACACACAGTCACACAAGCGATTCACAACTTAGATAGGGAAAACAATTCCTGAGTCGTTCTTGGCCCTATCGTGGCCAAAACGACTCCAAAAAAAAAACCTACAGCAGCCCCAAAATGTAAGGCAGACACGACCAGCAACATGGTGAAACAATAGTTCGTCCTCAACAATCAAGCCACCAGGAAAAAACACAGTCCCTGAGCATAAAAATGGCTCTCCACAGGAAAAATCGTGGGTGATAGTGACCAAACGGCCCCCAGCTTGTCGTGTGAGTAACAACAACGCAGAACCCAGTGCGTGAGAGAATATTTACACCAGATCCCAAATACAAATGGAAACACACCAGATTCCTCCCTGTGGAAAAATGTGAATGACAGTGGAAAATAGCTCCTTCTCCTGGCTGCGTGAGACCAAAACAGGAAAGAATCCTGTGCGTGAGAATGAACAGAACTACCGTCCTTGCGTGAGGATGAACCGACAACGGAGAGAATGGCATAGTGGAGAGAATGGGGAGTCCGCATGGAGTGATGGCGGTGGTGGTTTCCTTGCCAACGTGGGGGTCAACCTGCTGGTGGGTGTGCGTGTGGGCAAGGACTGACAGTCCTGCCACACTCCACTCCCCAGCCATAACTGCCCCAACTAACAACAAAAATTTTAATGGTGGTAGTTGGATAAGACAAGGGAAGGTGAGCAAGTCAAAATGTTTTAACAGCTGACACATGGCTTTTCCCCATAGGTTCAAAGTTTAATAATCCCCCCCCTTATCCTTAGGAAGATCATGCCCCTTCTCAATTTAGTTGTCGCGAACATAGCTGGTTGGGTTATTTAATTAAAGATGCATATTTACATGATGACAAAACTTAATATATGTCGTATACCACGATAGACCATCGGCAACGATTCCATTCTGAAACATAGCATAACCAATCGATGGTGGGGCCTTGGCCTTTAGCTCCACACCATGATTATTACAATATATACATCATGTACATTTAATGCAACGGGGTCAAAACCGGGGTGTTACACAAGCATTTTGCAGATAGAGATGTAGTTAGTTTAAGAAACAATATGATTTGAAAGGAAGATGGGAAGCAGTATAAAGTTGCTACAAAGCATGAACACTTTGTTGCCCTATCACAACCAATGTTGTTGAAATTGAAAGAAAATCTAAAAGACATTTGAGGAATACCAGATGCAGATGAAAGGAATTGGCCCTTTACACAAATTATATCTATTGCAATGATTTTAGGTTACCAAATGGATGGATTAAAGGCCGTAAAACAAAATTTATAAGTATAAAAAGAGTAGGTGAAGTTAAGAAAATATGACATTGTCAAAGAAAAAGAAAGTCTACAATGAGAAAAAAATATGCAAACTGAAAAATAAATGTGAGAATGTTAGGATAAGCTAGAAAAAATAAAAATCAGAACTATAACATGAAATCCAAAAATTATAGCAAGAGAACAATAAACTGTTGGAGAAGGAATTAAAGGGCTTCCAATAGTCAAAGGAGGACTTCCATAACTAGTTGAATGTAATGTTCCCAAACAAATTTGTGAATTGATTATGAAATCAAGCTCGGGCTTTTGTCAACGCTTAAGTATAATGTTATGATTCCAATGAAGTGTCCCTTGTCGACTGTAACTTGAGTTTCCGCTATTTGTTCGCACACTTTGGGTTTTGAGTTTCTTCAAACACTTTGGAAACATTCTCAATACAACTGGATTTTTCTTGGTCTAAGGAAAGTGTGTTACTACTTGCATTTGTATTATTGTTTAGTGACTTACTTCATTTCTCATTCACATCCATTTGCAACAAATTTTGTATTTGAATATATATATATATATATATATATATATATATCAAAAAGAATAATGAACAGCTACAAGAAAACACTTGAACTTGAATGTAAAAGCTACATGAAACCTTGGAACTATACTGAAATTAGCAACTACAACAATAGCAATATCTAGCATTAAATATCAATGCCGTCTATTTTTATCATACCTATAAATGAAGGTTGATAGACAGTCTTTGAATAACCAACTTACTCCCCTATAAAGACAATGATTTGATAGTATATGGAAGCCATTATTGAACCCAATTTTGAAAGCCAAAGATGTGTGGAACAACAGTCAAGGTCATGGTGTGAGGTGGTTTTAGTGAAGGTTCTACCTAATCAACAGTTAGCTCGCTAAAAGTTACCATCACTAGAGGTGCGTATTTTCCATAGTGATTCCCAACCTCTTCAACAAAATTGATGGGATTTCATGTAGGGTACAATTTATCCTCAAATCTCTAATGCATTGTGCCCTTCCTTCATATTTATAGATTTGTGTTGCTATAGTATGGCATGACCTCCTCCAAGACACAGTTTCAGTCAACCAAAAAGGGGTCTCCATAAGAATCAATACGCCCTCCTTCTTCCCTTGTCCACAAGTAGTAAGGAACTTGACTTGGTATTCTTATAGGTGTTTAATAGCAACACATGAATGATGAAGCTAGTACTCCCATTTTTTTGCAGCTATGGGATTATTTTCTCTTCTCAATGCATATAGATGATTTGTGATATGTAGGGGATAATATGATAAACAATATACAATGCCAAGAAATACAGATTCTTCAACTTACCATCCTCCTTTACTACATCAGGTAGTGTGAGTTTACACTTGAATGAAGAAGGTGGAAGAGTACTCATATTGAATATGAACACTTAGCCAATACTCATATATCATAACACTTAGATACCCCTATCGCATATGTCTTGCTTCTAAGACCCTTCCACTCATGTGGCTTGGAAAACCTTGAAAACCATAGACCATCCATTTCATAATAGAGTTTTCCATTTCATATATTTCAAGCATGGAATAGGATAAAGTATATCAAGTGTCCTCCTTGGTGAATTTATTATAATAAATGTTAAATTATTAAACAAAAACAGTTACCTAATTAAGGAAGCTCCATTGTACCCTTCTGATACTTGCAATTTCTACTGATATGTTTGAGACCGGTTCCATCATCCCCGCATTGCATTCTATGTAGCTCATATTAATGCAAGGTGCTCAACAAATCAAGAAGTCTTAACTACACAAGATGAAGTTCATAGTTGCAAAAGTTGCAATCATTTGAAAAAGTGGCAAATTATCTACAAAAATGGAAGTTTGTAGTTATAGATGATCCGTAAATGGTAGGCTCATAACCTATTTGTTTCACCAACATGAATCCCTTGCTTCTTGTTGTAATATATGGGATTACATTAGGTTACCAGTAGTGCATTATATATGAGAACATGCATACATCAAGAGAGCAATGAAGAAGTAAGAGTAATGGTCACACCAACAACAAGTCTTCTATTATATCATAAGAGCGTTGTTGGACGGGGGATAATCATCGGTATCACATCTTAGCTCAACATATATATGCAATTTACAATTGGATAAACAATTATAACTATTAACTATCCACAAGTCGGCCTCATCGACTCGACTAGAATTGACCAACCCTTAGGTGGTTAGTCAGGAGGACCTAGTCGAATCATCAATTAGGCTCAACATCTCCCCCACCCCAAAATCCTTCTTCATCTGGAAGAGAAGAGGGAGATGTGAATGTACAAAAATGACAAAATTACAAAAACAAATGATAGCTTTTCATGGTTACTTAAAGTTGGATGTTTCAGTAGGTGGAGTCGCTTCAACATAGATTTCAACTATGGCAACAGTAGAGATGGTGATGCGTTATTGAAAATATTCCCATTTGAGTTAATGGTTTGGATATTTGTGATGATCAAGGTAAGTTACAACAGTCACAATTTTTTTACGTAGGAGTATCGTGTTCTACATTTTCTAAAGGTTTGGACCAAGATACTAATGTTGGAGTTTTGTGGCACTCAATATGTATATGAGACTAATTAGATGATTGACTTCAGCCTCCATAGTAACCACTAAAGCTCCTTCTTCTACGGTTATACCATGCACTTGTTGTCCATTTTAAGTTGTTCATCTAAAGTTTTATTGGCCTTTGGATCTGTTGTGGTCTTCCTTGGGTATAATTCCCATATAGTAGTATGGGTATTCTATATGTCGATGTGAATTTTTCCATGGTATGAGAACTAGTTGTTCAGTACCATGGTCAATTTATTCGATTAGGGCTCGTATTCCTGCAGTTTCTTATCTCGTTCTTCAAAATATTTAAACTTGTCGACCATGAGTAGATTAGTTTCATACTACTACTGTTGATTTTGTTGATCAAGTACTTGTTGGAGACAAGTCAAAATATACCCAAAGAGACTTAGGATTTTGGAGAGGGATCTTTATGGGTGAGAAACTTAAAGCAACCTCTGCTGAGCATGCTTTCCAAGCGTCATCTTACTCATTCTTCATGACCTTGAGATTTTTGCTAGCATCATTCCATCTTTTGTTCTTTTCTTTGTTTATAACTTTAAAAATTCATCTATCTCTTAATTTGAATCTTTTATTGGTACAAAGATGCTTATTGTTGGTGCAGTCTTAGTAATCTGCTCTACTGGTACTAAGATCCTTAAGTCGATTTATTTTCTTTCACTTGATTTTCTCTTTTTTCATGAGCTTTGTGGTCAACCTGCTTTGTTGGTCAGAGTTATTTGATGAGTGGCTAATGTAGGCTGAGTTGGGTCAATCATGACTACCGTCAAATTTGTGATAGTTGGGACATGTATAGTCAATGGGATTGGTATGGTACTGGTTGGAGGAACATAAATGATGACTAGGAAAGGGATTGAACTAACAATTGAGGTAGGAATTGATGAAGTGGTTGGGACTACAGTCAATGATGTAGTGGATGTGGAAGTAATTTTCTATGAAGTAGCTGGGGTAAGCATCAAATCAATCGAGTGAATGAATATTTCGATTATGGTATGCATGGGAGCTTACACCAACAAATGGTTAATTTTTTAAAGGGGCTATAGTGATGGTTAACATATCAAGTGGAATGGATGATGTAAAAAGTGTAGGGACAAATAGTAAAGATATAGCATGTGATGAACTTTTGAAAAGGGGTTTGATTGAAGGAAGGTGAAGTGTTTTTGTCAAAGACATAGAAATCTATGGTGGAAGTGGAGGAAAAATGTCCAACTAATTTGGCGAATTAAGTTATAGCTTACAATATTGGTTGGATCATGGTTTATTTCTTCAATTGGAGGAATACATTTAATAGAGTCCCAAGAAGTTGGGTAACATCAGTAATTGTGTTTATGGTTGAGGGAGTTGTTGTTGTAGGTAGGAGAGTTTGTTATTCTAAACAATTTGGGGAAAGGAGTGGGGACTCATATGATATGCCGTATGTTTCCTCCTCGTGAGATATTTGTGTTAACTTAACTTTTTCTGGTCATGACACTAACTAGTTCTTTCCTATGACTACTCAATGAAACAAATTCTAGTTTCTTCTCTAACGATTCATCTTTTGGGTTGAAGGTTCTAATGTATAAGACAAACTCATATTGGCCTTTAGCTTCACCATCCATAAAGGGAAAAAATAACTCTTCCTATGAAGACCAAGCCATAGTCAAAATAGGGATTACAATATTCATCTATCTAAAAATATCAGAAGATAACTCTTGGGTGAACTTGTAGCTTATAGGATTGGTTAGATCCTGGTTAACTGTTTCAATTGGGAAAAAACATTTGACATAGTACTAAGAAGTTGGGTGAGATCAATAGTTATTGTTATGGTTGTGGTAGGTGATGCTATATGTGGGAGAGTTTTTTCTTTTAAACAACTTGGGGAAGGGGTGGAGACTCATATGATATGTCAACTGGTTCCTCCTCGTGATATATTGTGTTAACTTTGACTTTTCTCTAAGGAGGAAGTTGGAGCACAGTGGTTAACTTTGGTGCTAGTCTTCTATTATCTCTAGATAATTTTTGTGCCTAGAGTTTGGTGGTCACTTTGTTCTTCGTTTCTTCGATCATGATAGATTTAACCTGCTCCCGGAGTCCTGTTAATTCCATCTCAGTCATAGAGGTCAACAATAGCTTCCTTTTCTTGGATTGTTGTCTTGGTGATCCCAAGTGGTAATCCCTTGGTTGTGAAAAATCTAAAATTGTTCATTATCGACAGTTTCATGTTAGTGATTACCATCTCACCAACTAGGGTTATCTTCACAGTGGTGATCCATTTGAGCAATGCAAAAAATTGGATTGCCTACCAAGTTTCTTGGCATTTTTCAAAATTTTATTTGACTATTGTAGGAAGGTGGTCATCCCAGTTGAAGATCTTTGCATGATATGAAATAGAGTTTATTGCCTAGAGCATTTCTAGTTTCAAGTTGGATGGCCAACCCGAACTTGTTAGACACAACAATATTATTATTGTTGTCCATTTTATACTTTGATATGTTATTTTTTTAATTACTAACCCTTGGGAGTTCTTTTCTATTAGTTTTCCTGTAAATTCTTTTACTAGCTCCATGGGCTTAGTCGTTGTGGGGACTAGTGCTCCTTTGCTTGGTAGACCAGTGATATGGGCGATTAGGATTCATTTATTTATATGGGCTTGTCCAACCTCATTTTACCATCATATTATTTACTCACACTAAACTTAGTTATTAGGTCTTTCAGGTTTCCATGGTTGGCCAACAATGGTACATTCAGGTAGTCGTGTATTTTGGCTACGACTAATATGTTGGCTTCATCGATGCATTTCTTGTCTCTTATTCTCTATTCCCTTAGTTTTTCATATTGTTTTTCCCAATTATGCTACTCTGCCTTGGATTTCTAGTTTTAGTTCAGTCGAGCTTACAACGACGTTAATGTTGCATCCTCTTCTTGTGGTTTTATTTTGTCCTCGGTTGCCTTTGATTTTTTTGATGATGTTGCTTTCATGGGTGTCATTTCTAAGTGTTGATTATTTTTAGTTTATAGGTCTATTTGTAAATAATTGAATTTTAGAATATATTGTGCTCACTTCGATTCACAACATAAACTTTTCCAACAATCTTCTAGTATTTCAGTATTTATAGGTGTAGAAATCGACAAGCATTTATTGTGCATAGGTGAGTGTATTAGCTATGGCCTTTCTGTGATACAACTACTTTGCACACTTGATGAAACTTGTGTTGGAAGATTAATTCATTGTCTAGTCAGTTCACTCAATGGTCAACAATCTCCAAGATGATATTGTCCATGATTAAGTTTCCAATTGAGCTCCTCATTATTCGATCCACAGGAAGTCGTATCAATCAACATATTTTCATATTTTATGGTGTATAGATGATTCTAATTCTCTATTGTTGCATACTTGCACTCTTTCGCTCTGCTCTCTCTACCCCATTGACTGTCATTTGTGTTGAATCTGTTTTCACCTGCCAATGTCTAGGTCATAGTTCCCTTTTTATATTTGATCTATGCTAAGTTAGTTAAATAATTTTTTTTAATGAATAGTTAGGCATTCTAATTAAAAAATGCAAACCTAGAGGCGTGATAATCGACTAGTTGTTATACGACCACTAGTCAATGACATGCCTCTTTATATATTTTATCTTTTTTAGACAATCTTCGTTAAGGACTTGGATGAAGACTCATCCCTGGAGTATTTTTAGCTGGACAGATCGATTATTATTCAATTCTTAGACTATATAGGGACCTCTCCATGTATTTTGTAGCTTTCTTAGCTTTCCTTTTATCTTGTTAGCGTACAATATCACTAAATATCCGACTGAGATATCCTTATTCCTTGTATTTCTATCATTCCAAACCTTATTTTTTTGCTTAAGGACCTCCTAGTGATGAATATCAATTAATATTTGTTATTCAAGTTTTTGCAGCTCAAATACTATGTCTTGAGTAGCCTATACAGTGTCCAAATGTAATACTTGTCTGATTATTGGGGCTTGTTGTTTGAAAAGCAGTGGTACAACGGCTTCTTGACCATAGATTAATATGAATAACATTTGTTTTACTGATCTCTTATAAGTTGTTATGTATGCCCATAGTATAGCAATAATTTTGTCGTCTCGGTTCTCCTTTCCAATATTGCAATTTTTTCTTAATCTCTTCATAAGTGTCTTATTGAATGCTTTAATAGAACCATTCGACTAGGGGTGCTATGTTGAACCCTTGTGATGGTCTATCATGATATCCTTAAGTAATATTGACATAATCTTATTGATAAAATGAATTACCATGTCGCTGATTAATGTGAGGGGACATATGAATCCGATATTGATGTTTTCATAGATAAACTGTGCTACAAATTTACTTATACATGATTCAACAAGTTTTGCCTCTGCCCATTTTATGATGTATTCGATTGCATTGATTATGTATCAAGTGCTAGTTATTGGCCATGCACTGGGAATGAACATATGAAGTCGATGGGCCATATTTCAAATGTTAGGATCAAGTCAACTAATATTAACAACATTTCGATGTGTTAGAGTGGTTGGCCCATTCATTGGCATTTGTAACATTTGCTAATCAAAGTCTTCTCGAGTCTTTATTCAATGTCGGCCATCATCATCTAGATTGCAATATCTTTTTGACAATTGTGTTGACTTGAAAGTGTCCTCTTATTGGTCCTAAATGTGCTTCGTCAATAATTGTATATTTTTCATGGTTGAGGGCACACCGACGGAGTATGTCATCTTGTCCTAATTTATATAGGAATCCACTGATTATAGTATACGGCACTACTTTCTTGGATAAATTTTTTTCTTCTTATCGGATGTCAATCTTGGAGCTTGTCCTTCCTACAAGAATTGAGTTGTATCTACTAGTTCAATTGGTAGTGATTTTACTTTAAACAGGTGGGCATCATGTAATTTTTTATCTATTCCAACAAATTCTTCTCTAATTTCTATTTGTGATAGGCGATCAGGTCTGACATTGGACTTCCTTGGTTGGACTATTATCTCAAATTCAATTTATTAGAATAGTAACAACCATTGATATATTCTTCAATGGTGTAATTATTTATTAAATAAATATTTCAAGGCTTGGTGATCTATGAAAAATCCAAAAGGGATAGTTGTTCGGGTACACAGGGTACTCCCAAAAGACCGAACACCTTGAGCAACCGTTTCACACAAATAGATCACAGATCAACACACTGATGTTTGTCACGTGGTTAAAACCCTCAAGAGGGAAATAGTCCACGGCCCCAGCCAAATAGCTACTTGGAGCAATTTATTATGCAAAAGAAAGAAAGTTACATGAGCTTCTCATAATCGATCAACTAGCCAAGGACCCTCTATGCTCTTTAAATAGAGATCATAGACCAATCGGGTGTTAAGCCACGGATCAATGGTAGGTATGATCTAAGAGAAGTTGAACCGTCGGATCAGTGTATGTCTAGAACATATCGTGACCATCGAATTAGAATATTTACAAATGCATACTAATGCATACTAAAGAAACACACATTTACCTAACGGATATATTACACAAGTTGATCTTAACTAACTCCTAAGTGTCTAAATATCCTAACATCCCCCCTTAAGAACAACTTGGGATAGGATTGAAGGATTTACAAAAGTGACACTATTAGGAGAAGGAAGGAGGTATTAGAGCCTATCCCCCCTTAAGGACACATTCCTGAACTCCTAACATAGACCGAAGTTTAGAAAACTTCGCTTCTGTAAGAAACTTGGTGAATATGTCTACAACTTGATCATCTGTAGGGCAATAGAGAACTTCAATAACACTATCATGAACAAGATTTCTGATGAAGTGCATGTGTAGCTCAACTTGTTTGCTGTGCTAATGTAGAACAGGATATTTAGCAAGCTTGATGGCACTTTGATTGTCTCACCAAAGTGGAGTAGGCTGCTGCTGCTCAAATCCAAACTCTGAAAGGATCTGTCGAAGCCATAAAGCTTCCTGACTTGCATTAACTATGGCTCGATATTCTGCTTCTGCTGAAGAAAGAGCAAGAGCTTGTTGTTTCTTACAAGCCCAAGTGACAGGTCCAGATCCCAGACTGAAAACATAACCTGCAGTAGACTTTCGATCATCATGATCGTCCAGTAAAACCAACCAACAAAGGTTTTCCCCCTGTACTGTAATGAATCCCAAACTGAATTGTACCTCAAATATATCGAAGTATTCTTTTTGCTACTTTCCAGTGACTTTCATGAGGAGTTTCCATATAACGGGAAACACGAACAACGGCAAAGGAAAAGTCAGGACGGGAATGAGTCAAGTATAAAAGACTACCAACAAGCTGACGATACAAGGTGGCATCTACTTCAGGGGAAGTACAAGTGGCAAAAAGTTTGACTCCAGACTGGAAGGGAGAAGGAGCTGGTTTACAATATTCCATGTGGAAGCGACGAAGAAGGTCACAAGCATACTTAGACTGGGAAAGAAAGATTCCTTCTTTGGTTTGCAAGACTTGGAGACCAAGAAAATAATGCAAATGTCCTAAGTCTGACATTTCAAAATTTTGCTTAAGACTGGATTTCACATGGGTTATAAGTTTAGGGTCACTACCAGTAAGGATAAGATCATCAACATAAAGAACAAGTATGATGAGATGGCTTCCTACTTTCTTGGTATAGACATTGGGGTCAGAATGGCATCTAGAAAAACCAGTGTCAAGGAGAAAGCTATAAGGATTTCTTAAGGAGACAAACAAGGCTAGAGTTATTCTGAACATATCCAGGAGGTTGTTCTGTGTAAATTTCCTCATGTAAATCACCATGTAAGAAGGCAGACTTGACATCCATTTGATGGACTTCCTAGTTATGTAAGGCTGTGAGGGAAAGAACAAGGTGGATGGAGTTCATTTTTGCTACAGGGGCAAAGGTTTCATTGTAGTCAATCCCTTCAACTTGGGAAAAACCTTTGGCAACTAACCTTGCCTTAAGTCTTTCAACACTTCCATATGATGCATACTTATTTCTATAGACCCATTTACATCTGACAAGTTTTCTTCCTTTTGGAAGAGGAACAAGATCCCAAGTATCGTTCGCCATTAAGGAACGATATTCTTCATCCATAGTTGCATCCCAATCTGGCTTTCCTGAAGCTTCTGCAAAAGTTTCTGGATCATGATTCTCGGAAACTTGAGCCAAAAGGGAAGAGGCTCGTTGAAACTGAGAACATGTTCGACGTTGATCTCTAGGATCACCAGCTGCTTCACATGTTGAATGGACCCATCGAGCAGGCATTGGTGCTGGTGCAATTGGAGGAACATGAGCAAGCGGAGGTGGATTTTCATCCTCACTGTTATCATCAGAAACTGGAGTTGGAAACCTGTCTAGGAAGTTGTAAGAAGAAGAAGAAGAAGGCACAATTGCTGAATTAGGCTCGCAGGCCAAAGATGGCACACCCGCCAAGTTAGGATCGCAGGCCAAGAGATTTTCATCAAATCTAACATCTCTTCTAATGATTATTTCATGTGAATGGGGCTGAAGAAGTCTATAACCTTTTACATCTTCTGAATATCCAACAAATATGCACTTTTCACTTTTAGGCTGCAATGCTTTCTGTTTTCCATCCGGAATGTGAGCCCATGCTTCACAACCAAACACATGAAAGTGACTTACATCTGGTTTAATTTTACTCCATGCTTCTTTTGGTGTTATACCTTGTAAAACTTTAATGGGTGTGCAATTAACTATGTAATTTGCACAATTTATGGCCTTAGCCCAATATTGAAGACTTAGTCCCTTAGATTGGATCATACAATTAGCCATTTCTTTTAAAGTGTGGTTCTTCCGTTCAGCTACACCATTTTGTTATGGTGTATATGGAACAGTGTGCTGTTGTTGGATTCCTTCTTCAATGCAGAAAGTAGTGACTTGTTGTTAACATATTCTCCTCCATTGTCAGATATTAACTTAATAATTTGATGACCAGATTGTTTTTCAACAAGGGCCTTCTAGGCCAAGAACATGTTAAATACTTCGCTCTTAAGTTTTAGGAAGTAAACCCAAGTGCGTCTGGAGTAGTCATCAATGAAAGTTAAGAAATATTTGAAACAAGAAAAGGATGCAGATGGAAGAGGACCACACAAGTCACTATGCACAAGCTCCAAAGGAACCGAGGCATGCCAAGAGGCACGTTTCTCAAAACTGTCCCGATGATGTTTTCCGAGTACACAACCGAAACAAACACCATCCTTGCAAGATACCATCGGAAGACCAGTCACCATATTGTCTTTACATAGTTGTTGCAATGAGTGATAATTTAAGTGACCAAATCGCTCATGCCAAAGTTTGCTCAAGTTATCACTATGAGCAACAAAAACTGAAGGAAAAGGTGATGACCCAAAGTTGTTAAATTTCTACAACCTGGTAATATCATCAACAGTTCCAGTAGCGAGGACATTTTGAGGATTTTTAAAATCCTTGATTATAACTTGGTGAGGTGTAAACATCACAATTTTACCTTCACTTGAATGAGTAATTTGATAGACTGATAACAAATTGCAAGAAATATTTGGAACACATAGTACATCACTGAAATGACCATTTTCTACTGGAACTGTTCCAAATCCCACAACACTTAGAGATCTATCATCACCAACAAAGATTTGTTTGGTGTTACATTCATGCATAGTAGAAAATATGGCTTGATCCTTAGCCATATGATAAGATGCTCCAGAATCAATGAGCCATTCATTTGAAGTAGAAGAAGAAGATGCAATATAAGAGTAACCAGAAGCACAAAGTCCATGTCCATGAGAGTTAGATTCTGAAGACGAATCTATGCTGATGTGGTGCTTCTTCATTGCTGCTTCCAAGGCTTCCATCTTCTTGAAACACTTAGATTCATCATGATTATCTTTCCCACAAAAATTGCAATGACGCTCAGTCTTTTTTACTTTTTGCTTGGATCCTTTGTCAGTTTTAAAGAATGAGCTGACTGAGAAGGTTTGGGACCCTTGTTGTTTGGCTTATTATTGCAAAAAATATGTTTCTTGGGAGGCTTGGACTTTTCTTTCTGTTGGGACAATAAGGCTTTCCCAGATGTATCTTCATTGTTAATTATTCCAAGATGAATGAGCTTATCTTGCACTCTAATTAAGGAATCAAAAAAGGATTCAAGACTAGGCTCTTGATAGCTAGCTGCAGTCAAGGATTCTTTCATGGCGTAGAATGTAGATACAAAAACAGAATATCCAGGTCCAAGTTTGGAAAGAATATGATAAATACATTGTTTTTATTCTTTCTTAATCCTGCATTATGCACATAAGAGTCTAAGAGGTTTATACTTAGATAAATAGTCTTAAATCCATGAAAAATCATTTGGATTCAAGGAAAGCAACTCATTCTCAAGTTGATGACCCCAATTTTATTGTGTTTACTAAACACAGATTCCAAGTTTTCCCAAACTTTATCAGGTTCATCAATTCCAGATATGTGGAATCGCAAATCAGTAGAGATTGACATCCCAATCAATCCACAAGCTTCATCACATCTATTTTCCCATTTAATTTTTTTATCATCATCAGTGGGTTATGTTTCTTTCCCTGAGGTTATCCTGAAAAGTCCCATATTTCGCAGAACATCCTCTATACGAGATTTCCATGAGAAATAGTTAGAACTTGTAAGTATATTATCACAAGGGGCGGCCATATTGTAAAATAATGGTTTAAAAATAGAAACTAACTATCTGGTTGCAAAGAGCTCGAAAAAATATACGGTTTAAAAAAAACGGCACTGAAAACTGATTCTGGATGATGAAGTTATGCTTGATCAAAGAAAATGTTGAAGATGTCCCCAATAGTGACATGGCAGATATTAACTTGACCAACTAAAAAAAAGAACCCCCCTCTTCCCAAGATCAACCTTTGACAATCACTTTACAATAAAGTTGTTTTGAATTGAATCACTTTTGTAAAATAAGTGAGGTTCATTTTTACATTTATGTTACTTTTAAATAGTGCGGCAATAAATTAAAAGACTTAAGTGACACACTTTTTATTTTATTTTATTTATGTGAGATGCATTTTTACAATAAAGTAACTTGAAAATAGAAATTGCATGCACTAAAAAGTAGCTTAATAAGACTTGAACTGAAGACCTATTAAGGAATAAAGCAACTTTGGACCAAGTGAGCTAAGTTTAAAAGGTACATAAAAGAATGGAAAGAGGAAGGGGCTTTTTTTTTCTTTTCTCTCTCGTTTTCCATGCTTGCCTTTTTTTTCCTGCAAATTAAAAAAAAAACAAAAAACAAAAAACAAAAAAACTTGTTCCACACAAATGGGTTAGATCTTGGTTAGCTTACCTGGAGAGTCTACGTTTCGAGTTTTCTAGTTGTTTCTGATTTGTCGTGATCGCACAAGGTGCACGGTAAAGAAAGAAAGTTACATGAGCTTCTCATTGTCGATCAACTAGGCAAGGACCCTCTATGCTCTTTAAATAGAGATCATATACCAATCAGGTGTTAAGCCACAGATCAATGGTAGGTATGATCTAAGAAAAGTTGAACCGTTGGATCACTGTATGTCTAGAACATATCGTGACCGTCGGATTAGAATATTTACAAATGCATACTAATGCATACTAAAGAAACACACTTTTACCTAACGGATATATTACACAAGTTGATCTTAACTAACTCCTAAGTGTCTAAATATCCTAACAATAGCCACTAAATAATGACGATTCTTTTGTAGATCGAAAATCATTCCTAACCTTTCCTGGTATGTAGTTGAATACTTTCATTTGGCTCTACTTAACTTTCAACTAAGTGCATAGGCATTCAAATAGTTGATCTCGTTGTCTCTTGGATAGGTCAGTATTGCACTAACTGCAATACCCAACACATCTATGTTTACATGAAACTTATTAGACCAATTTGGGAAACAAAGTACTAGGGCTTTGACCAACCTGCATTAAAGAATTTCGAATCATTATGCACATTCTTGCATCCATGTAAACTCAACATTTGCTTTGAACAATTGCTCCAGGGGAAATGTCATATCTGAATAATGTCAAATGAATTTTTTATAACACCATGTATGTCCCTGTTGCAGCTGCAACAATTTCCCAAAATTCCAAAAATTTTAGGACCCTCCTTTGCTTTGGATTAGTTTGATTTTCTTCCCTAGGTCGATCTAATAATTTGCAGAGAGTTTCTCTAATGCTTGGATTGCTTTACTACTTGATTTGATTCCTCCCCTATGGCTGCCTTTGAATGCATTTTCACCACACTGAATCGGAAGATTATTTAATTGACGCTCCCGCTGTTGCGGAAGAATGTTAAGTCGTGACTTCGACTTTCTATCCGATGCATTGGTTTTAATCGGCTATTTTCTCGATTTAAATCGAAAGGATTTGCTCTTTCTTTTCCCGCCGTTGCGGATGAACTTTCAGTTTTTGCTTCAGTTTCTTTGCCGATTTCTTTGCTTTACCTTGGCTACTTTTGTGTTTCAGCTGTTTTTGAGCTTTACATCGGAGCTTGTCAATGTTTCCTTCTCCACCGTTGTGGAAGGAAATATGCTAACTCTTCCGATCCATAATCGTCCGCTCTTCCGATGCGTTGTGGTCTTATTCAGAGAGGCTGATATCTTTGGTAGCCGCCATTGCGGCCGCGTTACCGCTTTCGTCCCGATGTCCTTTAGTTCTGATGTGCGTCACTTATCCCCAGGTTATCCCCGCCGTTGCGGATGAAGTTATGATTTGGTTTTTCGACGTTGCGGAAAAGATGGCACTTTCACCTTCCGATTAGTTTTGCCTCCGACGTCCGATCTTGTGTTTCTTCTGCCATGCATGTTGCCACTGATGGATTAACGCTCTGGCCGTCCGCCGTTGCGGAAGGAAGTTGGATTTCAACTTCCGACCCAAAAGCGGTCCGCCATTCGATCCGTATGACAAAGGCGGAAGGCTTGGCGTTTGGATCATCCGTCGTTGCAAAAAAGAATTCACTTTCGCTTCCAATTCAAAGTTGGCTCTCGTTATACAGTTCCCATCACACGTGTCGACCATTTGTATATATGGGGTCCGGGTGCATCAGATTATTCTATCGTTTCGTTTGAACTGTCGTGATTATTCGCTCCCACCGTGCTGTCGACCTCCTGAGCTTGTTCAAACCCCGCTGTCGGTGTACCCGTGTCCAGGTGGCAGCTGTAGGAGCCGACCGTCTTCGTCCCGTCATACACGTCAGTTACTTTTCATTGCCAGGTAGGTTTCGTTTTCCCTACCCCGTTCCGTTCGAAGCATTGGTTTAATGTTTGCTGCGGTTAGGGTTGTCGGGATTGTTTCTTTTCGCCCCGTGGTTGCACCTATATATTGAAGAGTTTTGGGGGTTTTACTGTCCGCAGTCAAGGGGGGAGGCGTTTTTAACCCGCGGAGTAGTATTTTGGCCAGCAGCCCTTTGTTTGCGAATCCCCGCGCGTAGGGAATGGGGGTTTGGTGCAGACGGTCGTTACGCCGTCTGCACCAAGCTGCCCCGGGTGGTGATGATTGTGCAGGGGGGGTTCTGTGTGCTTTTCTTGAAGTATCTGATGGTCCCCATTGCCGTTGTGACCTTCATTTTGCTTGCATCCCCGAATAGTTGTTTTGTCGCGTCGTTCCGCGCACAATCATCTGAAACCCTAGCCGGTTGAAAGGGATATGCCGTGGTTTTTAGTTTGTTGACCTTGAGCGTGTGGGCATGAACACTGTTGAAATCATGTGTATTTTTTCCCTGCTTGTCCCACGTAGCGAAGCGAAAAAATCACCCGAACATGACAGATGGAGGTTTTGGTTGTGTAAATATGAATGTTTTTCCCGCGACCCGCATGAGTCTTCTTCAATCTTATGTAGATTTCATTCCTGCTGGATTATATTGTTAATGTTTTATATTGGCAAGTAATGGTAGCATGCACAGTTTATTGCACACAGCTATTTTCCATCATGGTAGACATAAATTAAGTCACTGAATACTGTACATTTGGTTATCATAGTTCTGTTGGTTAGGCTATCTCAGGCTATACATGCATACATTTGCTTCATTAACTGATCGCTATCATATTAAACATAGGAGAAATAGCACATTGCACAATAATGTATACAAGTTGGCCACTCAGCCAAAGGAGCTTAATGTTACAATTTTATGACAGGAAGATCTCACCATGTCAAAGAGACAAAAGAAGAAGGCCCCTGTGGTCGAAGAAGAGCCAGAGGTAGAAGTGGTCACCAAGACAGAATACGTATATGAAGACACTAAATGCATTTCTAGCATAGAACCTGAATACCAGTGGGGGGAAATCTATAGACTGATTACCCGAAGAGAAGTTCCTGACATGGGCTTAGAAGAAGAGTCCATATATGCAAACATTGAAATATCTTCCCTTATGAAGGATTCCACCAGGCCAGAGCTGTTCCCATGCTCCGAGGTAATTGGTTGGATTCTGCCCCAGGCAGATGTAACCACAATGATTCTGGAAAATGTTGAGAGACAAGGCTATGCTGCATTTAGCCCTGGATATGTGGCGTTGTCTTATCACCTGCCAGAAGCCCAAGTATTCCTATTCGATGACTGGCTGAGTAGAATTAGAATGGACCTGGTAGAGACCCTGAAGAGGATGTTGTTGCAGGGAAAACATTGCCGACATAGACCCATGGGTGAGTATGATACAGTAAGCTTGAGGGCTCCCTACATATTTATAGCTCTGATGCTTAATAGGATCTTTGGGAGAGCCCATGGCAGATTCTTCAAGCTAGAGTGGATACCCATCATTTTTCATGTGGCAACACAAGGGATAGTATTCAATTGGGCCAGCCTTGTATCAAGCAGTCTTTATTCTTGCTTAGCCTCAGCCTTGGAAGGAGAGTCACGAAAAAGGTCTGAATTTTATATGAGCTCAGTACTCATAGATTGTATACTATGCAACCAGCCTTTCCCTGGTCTCAGGTGCATCTGGGACAGGGAAAGAATGCCTGTCTATGCTGCTTATAGACCACTGTGGGCACACCAGTACCACAGCCATTATAAAGAAGTTTGTGATCACTTCATTATGCCACTATACACACTCATTTTCCAGAAAGAGTGTGATTGTATGTCGGAGGAGGCCATGCAAGTGATACAAGATTATGCAGACTACTATTTGACCGAACATGGCATGTACTTCAGAATGTTTGGAGGCTCGAGAGCACCTTCCCTACTGCCAAAATATGCAACTGATTACATTGTCCATACGGAGACAGTCAGACAAGTGTTCCTAGATGGAATAGGCAGCTTCCTGTTCGAACACAAGAAGACTGCTTATCCTCCCTTGCCCTTCAGACTTGGAAGCTACAGGTTCACTAAGGTGAAACCAGCTGGTGAATTCGTAGAGGAGCTAGAGAGGTTCCATTTTGGCGAGATGCCCTATCACAGAAATGACTCCCATGGTAAAGTGGTTGATCATTGTAAAGAAAACAAGGTGCATTTCGAGTATACTCACCATTTTGATAGGGAAGAATCTATCTTCCGAAATGCCCCGAACATGACAGCACTGAAGAGAAGATTCACGAAGAAAATCACCACCAAAGGTGGAAAGGGGGATGAGCAGGAAAAGGCAGAGGAAGAAGCCAAAAGGAGAAATGAAGAAGCCCAGAGATTGGCACAGGAAGCTGCAGAGTGGTTGCACAGTGAAGAGGAAGGGAAAAGAAAAGCTGCCCAAGAAGCAGCTGAGAAAGCCCAGGAAGCAGCTAAAGAGGTAGAAGAAGCAGCTAGAAAAGTAGCTGAAGAGGCGAAAAGAAAGATCGATGAGGAGCTACAAAAGCAGGAGGCAGAGAGGGTGAAGTTGACATAGACTGAGACAGAACAGTCAGCTTTTGACATAGCTGGGGGGCAGACCCAGGATGTTGAGAACCCCAAGGTTCAGGACCCACAAGTACCTGCTGCCAGCACACCCATGGTCCCCAATCTCAAGCTGGTTCCTTTTGTGTAGAAAAAGGGAGAAGAAATTCCTGATTTCAACACTGTTTATTATGATAGGGCAACGAAGAGAATAATGAAGAGGACAAAGAGGAAAGTAGAAGCAGGAAATATGCCTGGTAAAATGATAACGGATACGGCTGTTATGTTAGGAACAGACCAAGATCCAAGGCTCACCCTGAGAGCTGGGACTGCACTTCTCCACGCCTCAGAAGATAACATGGACAAGGTAATAACTGACTTGGAGCAGTCCAAGAGATCCTCTGCCCAGTTAAAAGACACATTGAGGAAAGAGAGGGAAGAAAGCAACAGGCTCAAGAAGAAATATGAAGATATGCAAAGGGAAATGAAATCCTCAAGAGCCAAAGTACAGGCCCTCCAAGGAGAAATACAAGTTCTGGAAACAACACAGAAGTCTCTAGAGAGAGTACAGAAAGAATATCAAGAGTTAAGAACTGAAAAGGAACAGCTACTGGCAAAGGTGGAGGGACTAGAAGAGCAGCAAAAGATCCTTCTGGAAGCCAATACGCTGCATACCCAAGAACTGAGAAAGGAACATCAAGAACATGTTTCTTCTTTAACAACTGCTCTGGAGGAAGCAAGAGAACAGCAGGTTAACCTCCAGCCATTCAAAGAGCATGTATTGGCCCAAAAGGCCAAGATGCTGCAGTTACAGACTGTTGTTGAAGAAGAAAGATGTAGAGTGCTGCAGATCAATGGACGATTGGAAGAGATCTTGGAAACTGCATCTTACTTTGTGGACAGATCTCAGGATGTCCTCGAGGTCCTGACTGCAAGAATGGCGAGGCTGGAAAACAACGAAGAGACTCTAGCAGAGCTGCCATCAAAGGATAAACAAGCCCTTAAGCGGGATTATGACTTGGTAGAGTTCACCATCAACACCGCTGAAGATTTCAAGAAGGCAATTAAAAAGACAAAGGGATTATGCACCGAGTTTTTCAGAAGACTTCTCATTACCTACAACCGATGCCAAATAGAGGTTGAGCAGAGGCTCGAGGCTTTCCCAGACCATGACTCATTTTTGGAGTTTTTGCAGAAGAAATATCAGGATGAAGAAGCAAGGATGCAGCACATTAAGGCCATTGATGACCAGATTCTGAGAAGCGAAGTAGGTCATTCAGTAGTTAGTGTGCAGATCCTGGAAGACCAGCTTCGATTAAGCGCAGCCAGAGTGGAGGCCATAAAGAACCAGGCCGAAAAATTCGAAATCAACATTCAATTTTTGGAACCCTGTGCATTTGAGGGCATTGCCTCTGATGCTACGTCATGGAAGAAGTTACTTGACACCCAAGTGGGGCCCTCTTCATAAAGGAGTGGTCACTTTTGTATTTTGTAACACTTTTGTAAATCGTTAAGGGAAATTAAACGATGGAAAATGAAGAGTTGGGAAGCCCAAAGGTTACTTTGGGCAGCCCAACCATCTCACCCTTTTGTATAAATGTAATAGACTAAGAAGGGAGAAGGGGTTTTTCCCAGTTAGATTTGTTGAAGAGGAACTATTTCGTTTTCAACTTTGTATCCATTAACTATGAGACCGTTCTAACTCTTTGAACCTATGTTCCTGTATGAATTTTCTCTGGTTTATTTTATGAATATTTTCACCATGAGTAATGTATGCTTCTTATGAAACAGTTGGCTATCTGATTGTTGAAATATCTTTAATATTTCATGTGTTGTAGATAAGAATATCAGCTACCTGTAATTTCTGTTTATAATGCATGAATAATCCACATTACTCATAAATAAATCATATTCGGGCTCCCCGGGGATAGGTAGATAGATAGGTAGTTAGTTCATTTCATTGCTGCATATGTGATGTAGATGCATGTGAGCCGTAAGACGTGAGGTAAGAACCTGCGCATCACATTGTGACTGCTCCCTGCATCCTCATCACCCTGCATGGTTAATTAGGTATATGCATCTCATACATTAAGTAAAAAATTACAAAAACTCGGTGGACTGGGCCGCAACCGGTGAAACCTTTGTTTTGTTACTTTGACCTACGGTAGCCAGACCGCAAACCGGACGGATTCCCTATACCAAACAGTCAACGGGCTAGTTGGGAACGTTGATTGGGGAGAATCCCTTACTGTTGTCACCTGCAAATTTCCAGGCCTCAGTATTCCCATAAGTATTTTTACTTCCATAGGGTTCACAGGTGGGTTTAAGTTGAGGATGAAATTAATCGTTGCCAAGTCGACCTTGACTCCTTCTTTATAGACCATGTGACACAAAACTACCATAATGAGTGTGGCAAGATGCATTTCTTGAAATATAATGATAGTTGAATCTATCTAAATATTTTAACATCATTCAAATACTTTGAACATGGTCTACCATCATCTCGGTATGGTTTAGTTGTCTAAGTAAACATCCATGGTTTTATATACGATTTTTTGAAAATCCTTGATCACGATTCTAGAAAATACTACATGTGCTTTTTTCAATCCGAAGGGCATAACTTTGTATGTGAATGAACCAAATTCACACACAAGTGTAGTCGTATGTTTATCCTCTTTTGCTATGGGCACTTGATTATAGCATAAAAATCCATCTATAAAGGAGTAATATATGTGGCCTACAACTTCATTGAAGATTTTGTCAAACATATCTGTAAGAACTACTCTGTTTATTCCTTTGAAATCGACACAAATCCAAAGTATTTTTGGGTCATGCTTCTTAGGATGGATGAAAATTAAGCTATCCCGTTATGATTGGTTAACATGATATATAATTATGACAACTAACATATTTTCTATTTTATACTTGACTATATCCTTATATTTGTGGGCTAATTTGTACGATCACTTCTTCACAAGTTTTTGCATCTGGCATAATATCAATTTTAATTTCTCACATTCTTGTAACATGTCTTTTCAAACTTTATAATATCTAACAAATATGTCTTGGTATACTTTAATAAGATTCGCTATTTTTTTTGTCGCTCTGACCAGTAATCCTTAATCTATGATAGCTTAGGTATTTTATCGATGGAGATGTCGACTTCTTTCATCTTGATTTCCATGTCTATTGATTCGAGGGCTTTTCCTTCATTGATGTGTCATTCAAATTATTTAAATTTTCTAAAGGATGGAGGAAACTATTTTTGCCTGAGCTCTATGTCTTCTTCCTTATCATCGGTATATACTTTCATGACTGATTTAACTTGATAGACTGTGCGAGTGCGGTCTCTCTTCCATCTAAAACTTTTCCTTGGGGTATTGCAATTTTCTAAGTTAAAGTTAGTTGGGAGGTGGACTTGCTGCTTTTGGTCAATCATGATATTATTTCAAATCAAGCTCAATCGAGGAGTAGGTGTAGTTTTGACTACATCGACTAGTCATTTTGCTAACTTGAAAAAAATTTGAATTTCTTATACAACTTATTAAAGACAATCTTCGGCAGGGCTGTAATAATAAAATAATAAAATAATATTAATATTAATATTAATTTATTATTAATTAAAGACTCTCTAAGTCAATTGTCATGCCTTTTTATGAAAGGGTGTTTGACGAGCTTATGTAAAGACCAGAACTATGTAACTATTTTTCATCTATCATACATTACATTTTACATTACTACTTAGCCATTTATGGCTTTCCTACGCTACTTATAATGGCTATTATATTATTGAGAAATTGTGTTCCTTCAACGGTATCAAAGCCTTGTTGCCTGATCAAGCCTTTGGCCATCCATCCTGGAGCTTCTCCAAATTAATATTTCAGCAATATTTAACAGGGTTTCTTTGTTTCCGGCCTCCACCACCATGCGCTTCTGCTCTGCACTCCCCACGCTTCCATTGCACATGCCCCACTTACTCCCTTTCCACTACTGGTTTCCCTCCTGCCAACCCCGCACTCCTCGCAACCACCTCGCATTCCCCATCACACCCTTCTTTCTACACCTTTGTGCATCTCTCAAACCACACTCCCTTCTACCTGCACCTTCTTCTGCAACCACATCCATGTCCACCTTCCATGGTTGTTGCTCCACGCAACTCTCGTGCACCTTTTCGTTGCCTTTCCCGTGCCCTCCTCTTCCATTTCCACTACCATTCCTCTCTGGCCTGTTGCGCCCTCCCTAGACCTCGCGGCCCTCCTACCCAAACAACCCTCCCTCGCTCCTGCCCTATCCATGCTACCCTCACTACCTCATCTTCTATACAACCGCTGCTTCTCATCCACCACCACCTCCCTGCTCCTTCTGCTACCCGCTGCCTCTGTCACACCTCATCCACCACCACCTCCTTACTCCTTCTGCTACCCACTACTCTCACCCACTGGCTGCCTCCCTTCATAGTAGGCTCCTTCACCCTTCCTTCCTATGTTTCATCCTTTTTCCTCCCTTCTTCCATCTGGACCCATCCACTGCCCACATCGTCTTCCCCTCCCCCAGCCCCCTCCCCCCCTTCCACCTCAGCCCTACAACAAAAAATATCAAAACAAAAGTTAGTAAAATATATTATAATATATAATATATATAACTACTTGTCAATTTAAACCCTAAATTCCATTACTACAATTTTTTTTATAATAATAATATTTATTATACTATATTATATGAACTTTTACTTTTTAAAATATAATAATAATATTAATATTAATATCATAATATTAATAATTAATACCTAATCATTCTAATAAATACAATTATTATACTAAGGGAAAAGGGAACAAATCAAAATCAGGAAAAGAAAGGACAAAGCGAAAATGAAAGAGACAAATTTTAACAAAACAAAGAAAAGATTTTTCAATGTTACGACAAAAGTGTTGATGGGGATGCTAAAAGTTAATGGGATATTTGATGAAATTTAATGGGATATCCAAAAAGGAAAACTTTATAGACATTGATGTAGTAAATAAAGTACAAGTTCAAGATTCAATAAATAATGAGTCAAACGAAGATCAAATAGAAGTACCATTACAAATCGATGATTATCATTTTGCAGCTCAATTCACTGTTGTAGCTATACACGACCATCTCATCGACATAATGTTGGGTTATAACTGGTTGGAAACACTAGGAACATTCTTCGTCAATGCAAAAAAGAATTGCATCACCTTCTTCCATGAGAAGAATAAAATAACACTACAAGATTTCTCAGTGACACACCCCTTATCGCTAACTACATACGAAGAATCAATTAATGGACGATATGAAGAGTTAGAAAACAAATAAAGATTTTAAACAAACTCATCATGGACAAAGATAATGAGCTGGAGCACATCCAGAGAAAGCGAGCAATTAAGAATTCGAAGTATGTAAACATCAACAACAAAAGGAAAAACTCCAGCAACAACATGACGACACTAAGAAGACACATAAGTTGGAAATTACAAAAATCAACAAGGTGTTATCAAGCAATTCCAACGAACTTTTTCGACTATGAAATCATAACAAAACATTAATTGAGAAGATTAAAAAACTGAAACATAGTCACAAGAATGAACAACCCAATGAAAACATCAAAGGAAGAGTTCTAGAAAATCAATAAGAAGACCAACACCTAAAGAATCTTAATCAAGAACTAGAGAAATAAATTGAGAAGTTAAAAGAGGGAAAAAAGTCGCAAGATGAAAAGTTCGAGAAGATTCAGAGTAAAAAGAATCTACTGGAGAAAAAAATAGAGCAAATCCAAAAAGAAGCATCTAGACTCTTGTTGAGGCCTGAAAAATCGCAGGCAACAATAGCAAGGGATTCTCCCCAGTCAACATTCCCAACTAGCCCGTGACTATTTGGTGTAGGGAATCCATCTGGTTTGCGGTTCGGCTACCGTAGGTCAAGTAACAAAAATAAAATGTTTTACCGGTTGCGGTCTGGTCCATTGTATATATTTTGTATTTTTTACTTTAAGTATGATATGCAAGTGCCTAATTAACATGCAGATTGATAGAGAATGCAAGGAGTATTCACAATGTGATGCACAGGTTCTTACCTCTCGTCTTAAACTCTCATGCATCTAAATCACACACACAACAAGAAATTAAAATTTACTACCTAACCTATCCCCAGGGAGCAAGATTGTCACTTATTAATGAGTAATGTATCTTGTGCATGCATTATTAAGAGAAATTACAGATAGCTGATACTTCTTCCAAAACACATGAACAATTAAAGATATTTAAACAACCAGATAACCAATTGCTTATCAACAACATTCATTACTCATGGTGGTAATTTTCATAAAATGAACTAGAAATCATTCAAACAAGAACATAGGTCCTAAGAGTTAGAACCATCTCATAGTTAATGGACAAAAAGCTGAAAACGAAATAGTTCCTCTTCAACAAATCCATAGCATAACATTTGAACATCCCACCAAGCTTTCTCCAATAGGCAAACTGTAATTATCTATTGCAAAAGGAAATAGTTCTTCTTACAATATGTCTTCACGAATCTAGCTGGGAAAAAGTCCCTTTTTTTATCTAAATCTCCTATATTTATACAAGAACAATCAAACTGTTAGGTTGCCCATGAATGACTCTTGGGATTCCTCCAACCGTTTAGTCTCCCAATTTTGTTTTCTTATCAGTGCTCATGATTCGCGTAATACGTTACATTTCGGATTAAGATTAACAAGTACTTCATAGAACCGGGCCAACTTAGTGACTGACGGGTCCTTTCCCGAGCCTGGGCTTCTATCATCACTCTATCGTCACCGGTTCTACCTTGTCTTTATTTGATTTTAGAAAAACTTTGTTTGTCACTCTTCGGTCAACTCTCCTCAGCTTTATCCTTCAGTTAGGTCTCCTTGTCGCCGTAATCTAAGAGATGCTTTTGAGTCCATCTTCACAATTTAACAACTAATTAGGAATGCATCTTTTCAGCCATAATAAAATTGATGAACAAAATGAGGTCCTGTATTGCGCTTTTGCTACGCAGCCTTTAACCCGAACCCGAAGCAAAAACCCCACTGCCGCCCAAAGAAAGTTAAAAAATCACAAAAGGTGGGAAAAACCTTGTCGGCAGCTTGAAACATTAAACATCGGGAAGATAATTCAAGGAACAACCGCAATGGAGAGCTTCAAACAGACAATGAGTTCCGCAAGACCACTAATATAGGTCCAGAAGACTAAACACTAAAGCATCGAGCGGGGATTCCTCTTTGGTGACTAGGGCGACATAGCGCCGGGAGGTTAGAAAAGTACGCAGCCGAAGTGGTGGAAGATGAAAAGCCTACGGACTCCGCAGTGAATAAAAACATATCGGCGAAACCAAACAAAATAGCAGTGGGTGCAGCGGCTACAAAAACGGATACTTAGTTTACTCAAGAGCCACAATGGCAGAAGGCAATCAGACTACCATCCCTGATCAGAGTCATAAAACCTTTCGAAAATGCAAAATAAGTCAAAACACGACATCGGAGAAGCCCAAACTATCTGGCAGAACACTCATCGTCCAGCTTTCACAATGGAGGTTCCATAAGGAAAGATGGCTCCGAAGCGTTGTTTGAATGGCCTCCGAAAAAATAAAAAACTAAACGCTAAGTTCCAACAGATCTTCAGTCGGGTAGCGACAAAAACTTGCTTTACCTCCAGAACGGCGTCGAAAACAATGAAAAAGACTTCCGAAAGAAAGAGATCACCAATCAAACGGGCAAAGTCCAACAGTTTCAGACATGAGCAAATTTCTGAAAAGCACGAAAACAGTTGTCCTCAAAATAATTCAACTTGCCGCAGTGAGAAAACAGATAGAAATCATGAATCCAAACAAAATTAGGCAATATAAACTAAAAGGAGGGTCCAAAATTTTTAAAAATTTGGGAAAAAAGTTGCAGCTGCAACAATTGGCAACGGTCTGGTGAACCTAGATCTCTGGATAATTTCTTTCTTAAGTAACAGACTTGTTGAGGCCTAGAAATTCACAGGCAACAACAGCAAGGGATTCTCCCCAGTCAGCGTTCCCAACTAGCCCGTGACTGTTTGGTATGGGGAATCCGTCCGGTTTGCAGTCCGGCTACCGTAGGTCAAAGTAACAAAATCAAAGGTTTTACCGGTTGCGGCCCGGTCCACCGTGTATTTTTTATTTTTTGACTTAAGTATGATATGCAAGTGCCTACTTAACCATGTAGGGTGATAAAGGATGCAAGGAGCATTCACAACGTGATGCACAGGTTCTTACCTCTCGTCTTAGCAGTCACAAGCATCTCAATCACATGTGCAGCAAGAAAGTAAAACTCACTACCTATCTATCTATCTATCTATCTATCCCCAGGGAGCAAAATTGTAACTTATTTATGAGTAATGTGTATTGTACATGCATTATAATGAGAAATTACAGGTAGCTGATATTCCATCCTATAACACATGAATGATTAAAATATTTAGACAATCAGATAGCCAATTGTTTATGAACAACATGCATTACTCATGGTGGTAATCCCACAGAATAAACTAAAAATCATTCAAAAAAGAACATAGGCTCTGAGAGTTAGAACGATCTCACAGTTGATGGACACAAAGCTGGAAAAAAAAATAGTTCATCTTTCCACCATCCACAGCATAACATTTGAAAGTCCCACCACTCTCTCTCCAACAGGAAAACAACGATTATTTATTGCAAAAAAAAGTAGTTCTTCTTACAATATCGCTTTACATGTCTAACTGGGAAAAAGCCCCTATTCCTTCTAAGCCTTCTACATTTATACAAAAAGGGTGAGACTGTTGGGCTTCCCAAAGTAACCTTTGGGCTTCCCAACTCTTCACCTCCAATGTTTCACTTTTCTCAAATGTTTTTACAAAATCATTACAAATTACAAAAGTGACCAATCTTTTACGAGGAGGGTCCCACTTGGGTGTCCAGAAACTTCTTCCATGCCAAAGCTTCAGAGGCGATGCCTTCAAAGGCACAAGGTTCCAGAAACTGAATGTTGATCTGAAACTTCGAAGCCTGGTTCTTTATAGCCTCAAATCTGGATGTGCTCAACCGAAGCTGATCCTCCAAAAGCTGCACACTGATGGCTGAATGATCATCCAGGGCTTTAATATGCTGTACTTTCGCTTCCTCCTCCTGATATCTCTTCTGCAACATCTCCACAAATGAGTTCTGGTCCGGGAAAACATCAAGCCTCTGTTCAGCCTCTATTTGGCACTGATTGTAGGTAATAAGGAGCCTCCTGAAAAACTGTGCGCATGCTCCTTTCGTCTTTTTAACGGCCTTTTTGAAATCCTCTGCGGTATTTATAGAAAACTCCAGTAATTCATAATCCCGCTTGAGGGCCTGTTTATCCTTCGATGGCAGCTCTGCTGGAGTTTCTTCATTATTCTCCAGCCTTGCCATTCTTGCAGTTAGGACTTCAAGGACGTCCTGAGATCTATCAACAAAGTAAGAGGAGGTTAACAGGATTTCCTCTAATCGGCCATCTACCTGCAGAACTTTGCATCTCTCCTCTTCTATGGCAGTCTGCAGTTGCAGCATCTTGGCCTTTTGTGCCAGCACATGCTCCTTGAAGGGTTACAAATTGACCTGCTGCTCTTTTGCTGCCTCTAAAGCGATTGTTAGAGAATAGATCTTCTCTTGAAGCTTCACTTCTTGTTCTTGAGCTTGCTTCTCACTTGCTTCCAAAGTGGTCTTTTGCATCTCTAAGTCTTCTATTTTTTCCAGCAGCCGCTCCTTCTCCGTCCTTAGCTCTTGATACTCCTGCTGCACTCTCTCCATACTTTCTTGTGTAGTTTCCCTAGCTTGCCTCTCTACTTGGAGGATTTGTAGTTCATCTTTTGAGGACCTCATCTCCCTTTTCATGTCCTCATATTTCCTCTTTAGCCTATTGCTTTCCTCTCTCTCCTTTCTCAATGTGTCTTTTAGTTGAGCAGAGGATTTCTTGGATTGCTCCAAGTCTGTCATAATTTTGTCCACATTATCTTCCAAAGCTTGAATCAGTGCAGCTCCGACTCTAATGGTGAATCTTGGATCTCGATCTGTTCCAAACACAACAGGCGTATCTGTTATCATTTTCCTGGGCAGACTTCCAGTCTCAACCTTACTTTCCATTCTCTTCACTATCCTCTTCGTCTCCCTGTCATAGAAAACAGTGTTAAAATCAGGTATTTCTTCACCCACCTTCTGTACAAAAGGGATCAGCTTCAGTGTGGGGACCATGGACTGTCCAGGTATGCTGGCAGCAGGTACTTCTGGGTCCTGCACCTCAGGGTTTTCAATGTCCTAGGTCTTACCACCAGCTGTGTCAGAGACTGACTTTTCAGTCTCTGTCTGAGTCAACTTTAACTTCTCTGCTTCCTGTCTCTTAAGCTCCTCATCAAGCTTTCTTTTCTTTTCTTCTTCTTCCTTTCTTGCGTCTTCTTCTGGCTTTTTGGCTGCTTCTTGGGCAGCTTTTCTTTTTTCTTCTTCTTCTCCCTGCAACCACCCTGCAGCTTACTGTGCCAACCTTTGGGCATCTTCAATCCTCTTTCTCGCCTCTTCATCAGCTTTGGCTTGTTCATCCACTCCCTTCCCACCTTTTGTGGTAATCTTCTTCTTGAACCTTCTCCTTAAGGCTGTTAGATTCAACGCACTGCGAAAGACGGATTCTTCCCTATGCCAATGGTGGGTGTATTCAAAATGTACGCTGTTTTCCTTGCAATGTTCAACTACTTTACCGCGGGAGTCATTTCGATGGAATGGCATCTCGCCAAAATGAAACCTTTCTAATTCTTCTACAAACTCATCAAATTTTTTCACTCTGGTAAACCTGTAACTTCCTAACTTGAAGGGCAAAGGAGGATAGGCGGTCTTCTTATGCTCAAACAGAAAGCTCCCTATCCCATCTAGGAAGACTTGCCTGACAACATCCTTATGGATGATGTAGTCTGTGGCGTATTGGGGTAATAAGGAGGGCACTCTGGAACCCCCGAACATTCTGAAGTAAAGGCCATCTTCGGTCAAATAATACTCGGCATATTCTTCCATCATTTGCAGTGCCTCTTCTGACATGCAGTTACCTTCCTTCAGAAAAATGAGGCTGTACAACGACATGATGAAGTGTTCACAGACTTCCCGGTAATGACTGTGGTACTTGTGTGCCCACAGTGGCTTATATGCAGAATACACCGGCGTCCTTGCTCTATCCCAGATACACCGTAGTCCAGGTAAAGGCTGATTGCACAATATACAGTCGACAAGTATGGAACTCATGTAGAATTCAGACCTCTTCTAGGATACTCCTCCCAGGGCTGAGGCCAAGCAGGCAGATAAACTGTTTGATACTATGTTGGCCCAGTTGAAAATGATCCCCTGGGTTGCAACATAAAAAATAATGGGCATCCATTCCAATTTGAAGAACCTGCCATGAGCTCTTCCAAAAATCTGGTTAAGCATTAAAGCTATGAACCTATATGGGGTCCTTAAGTTTGTTGTATCATATTCACCTGTTGGCTTGGTCCTGAAATGTTTTCCAGGCAACAGCATTCTTTTAAGAGTCTCAACCAGGTCCATTATAACGTTGTTCAGCCAATCATCAGATACAAACACTTGTGCTTCTGGCAGGTGGTATGCCAGGGCTACATATCCTGGGCTATAGGCAGCATAGGCCTATTTGTCAACATTCTCCAGGATCATCGTTGTTACATCTTCCCGGGGTAGAATCCAACCAATTACTTCAGAGCATGGGAATAGCTCTGGTATTGTAGCGAGCTTCATCAGCGAAGATCTCTCAATGTTGGCATATATCCTCTCTTCCTCCAAGCCCATATCGGGCACTTCCCTGCGGGTGATTAACCTATATATTTCCCCCCATTGGTATTCAGGTTCGACACTAGATATACACTTGGTGTCCTCATATATGTACTCAGTCTTGGTGACAAATTCAACCTCTGGGTCCTCTTCAACCACAGGGGCCTTCTTCTTCTGTCGCTTGGACATCTTGAATTCGGAATCTTCCTGTTATACATACAATTATCATCATTAAGGCCTTTCTACTTAATCTGCAAACATTGGGATAACAAGGTGTAGTGTCTAACTTCATCTATGTTTAGCATGATGGAAATAGTTACATGAAGAAAAATGTGCAAGCTAACACCGCTTTCTAATATCAAAACAACTCTAACAATAAAACCGAGTGGGAAGCAAATCTACATAAAAATGAAGGAAACTCGGGACTTCTGTGGGCGCCATGATCATCTCGCTGTGGGAATGACAGGGGGAATTATGCAAAATTTCAACGGTGTGCTTTAACAAAATACTACCCATGCGATTCTGACCAATAAAACTACATGCAGTGACATATCCTCTTCCACCGGCTTGGGGTTCGAAACTAAGCGCGAATGGGGTCGCGTGGAACCACGTAGATAAAAACGGCTGGGGTTTGATGAAGTGGGTAGCATGAAAACAAAGGGGTAGAGGGAAACCATTTCAAGTGCCAAAGGAAAGCCATGAAATCCTCCCCCTGCAAAAACATCATCACATAGGGCGGATTGGTGCAGACAGCGCAACGGCCGTCTGCACCAAACCCCCATTACTAAGCGCAGGGTCGCATAACAAATGGATATGGGAAAAACTACTCAGTGGGTCAAAAAACCCCCCCCATACTCACTAACAGTTACAATACATTCCCTCTACTATATATGCATGTAATTACAGGGTGAATAAAACGGCCGCAACAAAAACCTAGCTGTGGGAAAAATCACCAAACGCTCAAACGGAACGGGACAAAACAATAGAATCCTACCTGGAAACACTGCGTGAACAGCGGGAAGAAAACAGTCAAACTTCCACGGTTGAGCCACCTGGACGCGGGTACCAGCAATGGGGTCCTTAAGATCTTGAGAGAATGACAGCAACAAGAGCGACAGTTGAACAAACAATAGAATAATAAAACCTCAACCCCGCGTATATAAAGCCAATCACAAACGACGGGAAAGATAAATCGAACGGCGAACTTCTAAGGATCGGAGGTTCGCAAGACTAATTCCTTTCGCAACATCAGGTGGTGAAAACACTAAACTAGCTGCCGAGACATCCGCATCGGAGCTCATAGGACTAAAGTCGGAGCGATAGTGGAATTGGGAGCTGCAACGACGGAGCTGCAAAGGATAAATCAATCCGCAACACGCAAAGATCGAATGAAAATCAAATACAAGATCGGAAGGATAGCGCCTTTCCCATCCGCAACGGCGGGAACATGAAGGATATCACGCTCCGTCATAAGGCGAGAAACTTGCTCGGAGGAAAACAGCTAAAAATCGGAAGGCTAATGCTTTCGGAAGCCGCAACGGCGGGAGCCTAAAGCTTAAAGCTCGGTGAAACAACAACGCGAGGTCTTACAAAATCAAAGCGAAAGTCGGGAGACTTTCCCATCTGCCATCTGCAACTGCGGAAACAAAAGAAAAGGTGATCCGATTCAAAAACAACAAATCAGTCGATTGAGAGAAACGAATCCGAGAAAACGTCGAAGCCAAGACCTGTCAATCTTCTGCAACGGTGGGGGCACCAACCAAATAAACTTCCGATTCAATCACGCTAAAAACGGATTTAAAAGCAGCGATGAAGTTTGAACAAAAGTGGATTGTTTCAAGCGTTAGAGGAAGAATCAAACAAGTGATAGATCAATCCAAGCATTAGAAAATCATTCTAAAAAAATCATTAGATCAACTCAAAGAAGAAAATCAAACTGATTCAAGAAAAAGGAGGGTCCTGAAATTTTTTCGAATTTTGGGAAAATTGTTGCAGCTGCAACAAGACTATTTGACAATAAAACCAATATGTTGAATTCTTCCAGATGTATGGATTTCCCAAATGGAAAATATATGTACTTTTAATCATTGATGATAGTCCGATTAAGGAGAAGGGAAACCAAGACTTCAACATCAAGATAACTCTCTCGAGGCCAAGAGGTGAGTTTCATTTATTACTTCTATCTTCGGGTAGCTTCCAGCTTGAGCACCACAGGATTGTAACATATGGTAAACAGCAATATCCATTTGTTCCTCATTCCCATGTCGTTTTGCACTTTTGTGCTTTTAATTTTTATTTTTATTTTGTTCTTTGCATATGAGTCCTCCTGCATGCCTTTCTTTCTGAAATTTATATTCAAGCTCTTCTATCCATAGTGTCCTTTTGTGTGAGAGATATATTTAACTTTTAGCTCTCGGACGAAGAAGAAACTTTGGCAATTTAGTACTCATGTGGTTCAGTACTTCCTTTCGATGCGTAATGCTTTCATAGGAGTTCTCAACTCTTATTTGCCTTTTGGCTTTCAATTCTTGACATGGGATCATTTATATATAACATGTTGTTTACCTTGCTTCCTTTCCATGGGTATTTTGCTGTCACCCCCTAGGACATTTTAAATGTTTGATGGATGGAGCCTCAAAATAGTATTACATACCTTTTGATCCAGGTTTACTTTACAAGGATTGAGTAGGACTTCAATGTGTTCATGGCCATTTAGGAAAACTGCTAAACTAGAAGAACCTCTTTCAGATAAAACAATAGTACACAGTCTTATATTAAAGGACTTTCATTACTCCAGAACTCTGACATTCTCCAGGAAACCAAAAGTTTGCCTCTTGCTTATTGAAATTGGTCAAGACCTAAACTACAACAAAACAAAAATAAAACCAATAAAAAATAAAAAGCCAAAACAAAATAATTATGTACACGACAAAAGAGCAAAACGAAACTTAGGAAAAATAAGGTTTAAGGACTAAACCATTTACTGGTAAGTTCTCTTCCCACCCCTGTAGATCCTGCAATTTATAGGTTGAGGGGCCAAGCTTTGCAGCAATATGGAAAGGGCCTATCCATAGCTATTGGAATTTCGTGTGTTTGCCTTTCTCATCATGGGGATGATCCCACTTGAGAACCAAGTCTCCTGCCTCAAATTCTTGTGTACCAGCTTTGTGTTTATCAAACCATCTCTTTACTACTTCTTGTTGTTGTTTAAAATGTTCTCTGGCCTTGGCTCTAGACTCTTCTACCTTCAAAAGATTGTGTATCCTCATTTGCAAAACTTCATTATTTGATCCTCTGGATTCCTGGGCGATTATGGAAGAGGGTAGCATGATGTTGGGGGGTAGAATGGCCTCTTTTCCATAAACAAGGGTATACGGGGACACGACTAAAGCAGTCTTGGGGGTGACCCTATCAGCCCACAAAGCATTTGGTAATGCTGAGTGCCAGCTCCTCCGATTTTCAATCACCATCTTTTTTAAAATCCTAATCAGATTCTTGTTCGTAGATTCAGCCAACCCATTTCCCTAAGGATAGTAATTTGCAGAGTAATGTAATTTAATTCCCTTTTCATGAGCAAATGCAGATAATTTAATCGAGGAAAATTAAGTAGCATTATCAAAAACTAAAGAAATTGGAACTCCAAACCTGGTCATAATATGATCTTGCAGGAAATCCATAACCGCATCTTCATTTACTTTACGCAATGGAATGGCTTCAACCGAACAAGTGAAGTAGTCGGTTGCTGTCAGAATATATTTGTGTTGCAAAGAAGAATTTGGCTTTATCTCTCCAATTATGTCTATCCCCCGCTGCTCAAAAGGTTCTGTTATCATAACAGGCTTTAATGGTCCTGCCGCTTTAACTTGTCTTCCACCACACCTTTGGCAGACGTCGCACTTTCTGACATGAGTGTGTGCATCTTTGAACAGTGTGGGCCAATAGTATCCGGCTCTGAGAATTTTATGAGTTATAGTATCTCCGGAGAAATGTCCTCCAGCAGGCCCATCATGTAAATCTATCATTACTCTTTTTGCATCTTCTTTCTCTAAGCATCTAAGGAGAACTCCATCATAATTCTTTCTAAATAATATTCCTTCAACAATTTGATAGGAGGTTGATTTAAGACGTAATGCTCTTCTTTGCTTAGAATTCCAATGTTCTGGTAATAACCCCGTCTGAAGGTAATGTATAAGGTCTCGATACCAGGAGTCCGGAGTTGTAAAAAGGGGACATGCATCCATCATATGTAACTCAGCTTCGTCTTCCTAGTCCTGTTCTTCATTATCTTTACTTTCAGCCATTAGTCTGCACAATCCTTGCCCTTTGACTATAGAAGCTGGTTTGAATTCAAGATCATACTCCTATAGAGTTGTTACCCAGTTGCCTCTTCTTTCTCATAACTCCTTCTGTACGAAAAGAGATCTCACCGCTAGGTGTGGGACGATTACCTTTGTTCGGTTCTTTAGTATGTATGGCCTAAATTGTTTCACTGCTTTGAACACTGCGTATGCTTGTTTATCCACAGCCAAGTAATTCAATTCGGCCCCTTGCAGACCAATGCTCATAAATGATATGGGGAACTCTTCTCCCCCATATTCCTTCTGGGTAAGCACAGCTGCGAGTGAATCATCAGATGCAAAAGTGTACAAAATAAAATCTTTCTCAAAATCTGTACTTCTGAGGGAGGGTGCGTGTGCAACATCTATTTTGATTTTGCTAAACACATTTTTCTCTACATCAGTCCACTTGAATGGTACACATTGCTTCACCATTTGCTGCAAAGGCCTAACAATTTGCGCAAAATCTGGAACAAACCTTCGTACGAAGTTTATTATTCCCATAAATGACTGCATGCCCTTTTTATTATGGGGTAAGGGAATTCTTTCGATGGCTTTAATCCTTTCTGGGTCTATGGAGATCCCCTTCTTAGAAACTACATGACACAACAACTTACCTTCTGTAATAGCAAACACGCACTTATTGGGGTTTAGTGAGATACCATATTTTCTACAGTGTTCAAAAATCTGCTTTAGATGGAAATCGTGTTCCTCTCTTTTCTTTGAAAATATCATGATGTCATCAAGGTATACTATAGCATTATGGCCAACTAGACCACGGAAATCTATGCTCTTAGCCCTTTGGAAAGTTGCTCTAGCGTTTATGAGTCCAAAGGGCATTCTTCTGTAAGAAAAAGTTCTCCACCTGGTTCTAAACGTCGTTTTAAGTCTGTCTTCTTTGTCTACTAATACTTGATTGTAGCCTGAGAATACATCTAATAAAGAGAAAAGTTCAGAACCCGAAACTATTTGCAATATCTGCTCCATGGGTGGAATAGGATAATTATCTTTATCCGAAGTGCGATTTAAGTTTCTGAAATCCACGCATAGCCGGATTTCTCCAGATTTCTTTCTTACCGGAACTAGGTTTGAAACCCATTCCGAGTGTCTAACCTTGAAGATAATCCTAGCATCCAATAGTTTCTTGACTTCGCTCTGGATTAAAGGTTCTAATTTTGGATGCATTTTCCTCAAAGGCTGTTGATATGGCTTGATTCCAGATCTGATGGGGATAACATGCTGGATAATATTGGTGTCATACGTCTTCAGATCTTCATACGTCCAAGCAAAAACATCTTTATATCGTTTGAAAAGATTGATAAACTTATTCCTTTCATCTGGGGAACAACATTTTCGCAAACTCACATATTTGGGCTCCGTTTCAGTCCCCAAATTGATCAACTCGAACTGTAGAGACGAGCTATGAGTCTTCGCATTCGCTGGTCTTCTAAATTTCTCGTTTAAATCAAACATTCGTTCCAAAGTCCTGACTCCTTTAGGAATGAAGTTATCGAATCTAAACTCGGCTTGATGTTCTTCATCATCAATAATTGCCCCTTTGAAATTCTCGTCATTTGTCAAGCATTCTATAATCTGCTGATCATCATCGAACACTCGTAGATTGGTTATCATGTCTGGAACTAAAGGCCTGAAAAGTAATTCAACAAAGCACCAATTATTAGAAGGCACAAGCCTTGCAGCTGAGGTGGCTAACAAGTTAGCTGCAGCATTCTTAAGTCTCGGAATCGATACAATGTTAAATGCCTCAAAATTTTTAAGTAAATCCCATACTTCACTTTGATAAGCTTTTAAATGAGGATAAATGCAATGTATTTGATTTTGGATTTGCTTTACGATTATTTCAGAGTCCCCAAACACCTTCATATTTTTTACCTTAAATTCAATTGTTTTCCTTATTCCCTGAACTAATGCTTCATACTTAGCTGTGTTATTTGTACATTCAAACTCTAACCTACATGCAAGAAAATGTTTGTTTTTTTAGGGTCAATCAGGACACAGCCGGCTCCCGACCCCTCTAAAGTTTTAGAGCCATCAAAGAAAAGTGTCCAAAAATCACTAACTACTGTGCAAGAATTAGCATCTACTTCTATAGCTAAGTCTACTATTTTACAATCAATTTCATCAGCCTGTGAAAACCGAAGGAGATCAGGCTGAGCGTCTGATGTATCACTGGCCTCTTCCTCTTGATAGTTTCCTGGTTCGAGCTCAACAAAGTAGTTTCCCAAAACAGAATCCACTGGTTCATTTTTACCCTCGAACTGAGTAACATTGTGTTTCATGTGAGGCTCCCTCAAAACCTTAATTTGGTTTGGGCTTCCCTTATATGGTAGCCATAGATGTGACCAGTCCGAGGCAAAGTATCCGTTCAGCTTAGCCGACCAATCCCTGCTTAAAACAATCCCATAAGCTTCTGGTATGTCAGCCACCACAATATCAATGAATTGGCACACCTTATCATTCGAAGATAGACGAATGAGGACATCCTCCATTTCCCCAATTACCTTCACGCTTGTTCTATCCAACTGAACGACCCTCCAGGTGGATGGTTTAAGCTGCCCATTTATTCTCTTGCAGACCGACAGCGGCATGACGTTAACTGAGGCCCCCGAGTCCACTAGGCAATTATGCACGTTGTGGTTCAAAATTTCAAAGGTAAGGAGAAAAGGTGGGTTCTTGTTTTTAGGCTTACCTCCTATACTTGTCTCACCAATTTCTTCTTCTTGGGGTTGATTTCCAGTAGGCAGCCTCTCCTTTGATACCTCAAGTGCTTTCAATAGCTTTTCTTTCTGCTGCGGCAGATTGCACATTTCAAATAATGAGATGTTCGCCCTTACTTTTTTTATTTCCTCCATAATGTCATAGTCCATCTGATCTTCCGTGAGCTTCGATTTAGCATTTTTTATTTTTTCTTCATTGGGTTTAGCAAACATGTTGGTCTATCTAGGATTTTGACTGGTGATGGCAAATTCTGGAATTTTATTAGTTGAGGAATTGTCCTGAAATTTCTTAACATTCTTTTGAAGTCTTTTGATCTTCGAGAGCATAAGACTGTTCTCCTTAAGCAGCCCCTGGCTTCTTGTTGCTACATTTGTTTCCAGGATGCTCTCATTCCTCAGATCCTTTTCCTCAGTGGCATCGAACAAAGAAACACAGTCCCATAAAAACATGGTCTCATCCTCCTGCTTTTCCACTGATGTATTGTTGTCTTTCGCTTCTTCATCTTTATCTTCTGTTAATTTAGAATCCAACAGCTGATTCATAACCAACGTCATCGAATTTATCCATTGAGGACAATTCTTTTCAGAATGGGGTTTTTGGTGGAAAGTGCAGAAGTTATCCATTCCTACCTCTGTTAAATTCATAGATGCAGGGTCGTGCGGAGGGCGTTAGGGTTGACTGTTGCCCTCTCTTTTCTGGTAATAAGGTTTATAGAATTTATGGGCTTCCTTGTCCTTTTCCAAGTGCATGATTCTATTAGAGAGCTTCTACATCATTTTTTCCATTCCCTCAAAATCTGGTAATTGCTCCTCCTTAGGCTTAGTAAATAACAAAGCTTTTCCCCCAACATTTTTTTCTCCTGACCGTTCAGGATAATCCTCAATGCTTTCTTTTTCGGCCTCTACCTTCTTTGCTTCTTCATAAGTCTCTGCTAACGAAGGTTTGGCCTTCATTTTGGAAAACATGGCCAACTCAAGTTCCAGAGCTGAGGTATAATATTCAATCAGGACCTTGTCTGAGGGTTTGTCAGTTTTAGAAAAATTCTTAAGATAGGCCGCGAATCTTTGGGTAAAACTATGCACCTTCTCTTTTCTTTCCTTCTTTAAAGAGCATAGTCCTTTCATGAGTGTTGCATGCATCTTTTGGGTTGCATACTTACTTCTAAAATCCTTTCAAAGGTATCCCAATCTGGAATAGACTTTGCAGGAAAACCAAAATACCACGACGTTGCAGCTCCTTTAAGAGTGTGTGGGAAAAGTCTACAAACTACATCTTCATGCTCCCCAGCTCTTAATCCTTCTATTGCCAAATAAAATCTTTGTAAATGGTCATCAACTAGCATCTTCTCATTTGGATCAAACTTAGGCAGCATCTTCTCAAAGGCTTGAGGCAAGTCGTGCAATGGAGGTGTTAAGTTCAAAGGCGACCTGGCTTTCCAAGCAGGTGGTGGATTAGGTGGGTTGGGCAATTGATTAGCGTTTACGCCTGCCATGAGTCTTGGTGGGGAGTGAGGTGGTGAATTAATAGGAGTGTGAATAGGAGAACCGTAAGGAGTATCCGGGCCTACTTGATTCAAAGGCTGTACAACTTCCTGTAATCCTACTTCTACTAATTCTTCCCAATCTCCCACTAACACCGAATCCTCCAATATAGGACGATCTTTCCTTTTATATTCTCTTCTTGGAAATTCAGGGATGATAGGTAATCCTCCAATCTTCTTCATGTATGCCATAGTGTGTCTTCTCAGATCATTAATTACTTCATTGTCCACGGCATACAAATGTTCTCTACCTTTCTCTTCAGGAATTGGATTGGAAAACAGACTGCCTTCTGAACTGTTACCGGTGGAATGATCTCGGGAAAATGGGTTTCCTCGGCCAGCCATGCACTGGAGGCCCTCCTTCTAGCGCCAAAAATAGTTGAGGCCTAGAAAATCGCAGGCAACAATAGCAAGGGATTCTCCCCAGTCAACGTTCCCAACTGTCCTGTGACTGTTTGGTGTATGGAACCCATCCGGTTTGCGGTCCGGCTATCGTAGGTCAAGTAACAAAAATAAAAGGTTTTACCGGTTGCGGCCCGATCCACCGTATATATTTTTGTATTTTTTACTTTAAGTATGATATGCAAGTGCCTACTTAACATGCAGATTGATAGAGAATGCAAGGAGTATTCACAATGTGATGCGCAAGTTCTTACCTCTCGTCTTAAACTCTCATGCATCTAAATCACACACACAGCAAGAAATTAAAATTTACTACCTAACCTATCCCCAGGGAGCAATATTGTCACTTATTAATGAGTAATGTATCTTGTGCATGCATTATAAAGAGAAATTACAGATAGTTGATACTTCTTCCAAAACACATGAACAATTAAAGATATTTAAACAACCAGATAGCCAATTGCTTATCAACAACATTCATTACTCATGGTGGTAATTTTCATAAAATGAACCAAAAATCATTTAAACAAGAACATAGGTCCTAAGAGTTAGAACCATCTCACAGTTAATGGACAAAAAGCTGAAAACGAAATAGTTCCTCTTCAACAAATCCATAGCATAACATTTGAACATCCCACCAAGCTTTCTCCAACAGGCAAACTGTAATTATCTATTGCAAAAGCAAATAGTTCTTCTTACAATATGTCTTCACGAATCTAGCTGGGAAAAAGTCCCTTTTTTTTATCTAAATCTCCTATATTTATACAAGAACAATCAAACTGTTAGGCTTCCCATGAATGACTCTTGGGCTTCCTCCAACCGTTTAGTCTCCCAATTTTGTTTTCTTATCAATGCTCATGATTCGCGTAATACATTACATTTCGGATTAATATTAACGAGTACTTCATAGAACCGGGCCAACTTAGTGACTGACGGGTCCTTTCCCGAGCCTGGGATTCTATCGTCACCGGCTCTGCCTTGTCTTTATTTGATTTCAGAAAAACTCTGTTTGTCACTCTTCAGTCAACTCTCCTCAGCTTTATCCTTCAGTTAGGTCTCCTTGCCGCCGTAATCTGAGAGATCCTTTTGAGTCCATCTGCACAATTTAACAACTAATTAGGAATGCATCTTTTCAGCCATAATAAAATTGATCAAGAAAAAGAGGTCATGTATTGCGCTTTTGTTGCACAACCTTTAACCCAAAGCAAAAACCCCACTGCCGCCCAAAGAAAGATAAAAAATCACAAAAGGAGGGAAAAACCTTATCGGCAACTTGAAACATTAAACATCGGGAAGATAATTCAAGGAACATCCACAATGGAGAGCTTCAAATGGACAATGAGTTCCACAAGACCACTAATATAGGTCCAGAAGACTAAACACTAAAGCATCGGGCAGGGATTCCTCTTTGGTGACTAGGGCAACATAGCGCTGGGAGGTTAGTGAAGTACGCAGTCGAAGTGGTGGAAGATGAAAAGACTATGGACTCCACGGTGAATAAAAACATATCGGTGAAACCAAACAAAACATCAGCGGGTGGAGCGGCTACAAAAACGGATACTTAGTTTACTCGAGAGCCGCAATGGCAGAAGGCAATCAGACTACCATCCCCAATCAGAGTCATAAAACCTTTCGAAAATGCAAAATAAGTCAAAACACGACATCGGAGAAGCCCAAACTATCCGACAGAACACTCATCATCCAGCTTCCGCAATGGAGGTTCCATAAGGAAAGATGGTTCTGAAGCGTTTTTTGAATGGCCTCCGAAAAAATAAAAAACTAAACGCTAAGTTCCAACAGATCTTCAACCGGGTAGCGACAAAAACTTGCTTTACCTCCAGAACGGCGGCGAAAATAACAAAAAAGACTTCCGAAAGAAAGAGATCACTAATTAAACGGGCAAAGTCCAACAGCTTCAGACATGAGCAAATTTCTGAAAAGCACGAAAACAGTTGTCCTCGAAATAATTCAACTTGCAACAGTGAGAAAACAGACATAAATCATGAATCCAAACAAAATTAGGCAATATAAACTAAAAGGAGGGTCCAAAATTTTTAAAAATTTGGGAAAAAAGTTGCAGCTGCAACAATTGGCGACGGTCTGGTGAACCTAGATCTCTGGATAATTTCTTCCTTAAGTAACAAACTATTTGACAATAAATCCAATATGTTGAATTCTTCCAGATGTATCGATTTCCCAAAGGGAAAATATATGTACTTTTAATCATTGATGATAGTCCGATTAAGGAGAAGGGAAACCAAGACTTCAACGTCAAGATAACTCTCTTGAGGCCAGGAGGTGAGTTTCATTTATTACTTCTGTCTTCGGGTAACTTCCAGCTTGAGCACCACGGTATTGTAACATATGGTAAACAACAATATTCATTTGTTCCTCATTCCCATGTCGTTTTGCACTTTTGTGCTTTTAATTTTTATTTTTATTTTGTTCTTTGCATATGAGTCCTCTTGCATGCCTTTCTTTCTGAAATTTATATTCAGGCTCTTCTATCCATAGTGTCCTTTTGTGTGAGAGATATATTTAACTTTCAGCTCATGGATGGAGAAGAAACTTTGGCAATTTAGTACTCATGTGGTTTCGTACTTCCTTTCGATGCATAATGCTTTCATAGGAGTTCTCAACTCTTATTTTCCTTTTGGCTTTCAATTCTTGACATGGGATCATTTATATATAACATGATGTTTACCTTGCTTCCTTTCCGTGGGTCTTTCGCTATCACCCCCTAGGACATTTCAAATGTTTGATGGATGGAGCCTCAAAATGGTATTATAGACCTTTTGATCCAGGTTTACTTTACAAGGATTGAGTAGGACTTCAATGTGTTCATAGCCATTCAGGAAAACTGCTAAACTAGAAGAACCTCTTTCAGATAAAACAATAGTACGCAGTCTTATATTAAGGGGCTTTCATTACTCCAGAACTCTGACATTCTCCAGGCAACCAAAATTTTGCCTCTTGCTTATTGAAATCGGTCAAGACCTAAACTACAACAAAACTGAAATAAAACCAATAAAAAATAAACAGCCAAAACAAAATAATTATGTACATGACAAAAGAGCAAAACGAAACTCAGGAAAAATAAGGTTTGAGGACTAAACCATTTACTGGTAAGTTCTCTTCCCACCCCTATAGATCCTACAATTTATAGGCTGAGGGGCCAAGCTTTGCAGCAATCTGGAAAGGGCCTATCCATAACTGTTGGAATTTCGTGTGTTTGCCTTTCTCATCATGGGGATGATCCCACTTGAGGACCAATTCTCCCACCTCAAATTCTTTTGTACCAGCTTTGTGTTTATCAAACCATCTCTTTACTACTTCCTGTTTTTGTTTAAAACGTTCTCTGGCCTTGGCTCTAGACTCTTCTTCCTTCAAAATATTGTGTATCCTCATTTGCAAAACTTCATTATTTGATCCTCTGGATTCCTGGGTGATTATGGAAGAGTAGCATGATGTTGGGGGGTAAAATGGCCTCTTTTCCATAAACAAGGGTATACGGGGACACACCTAAAGCAGTCTTGGGGGTGACCCTATCAGCCCACAAAGCATTTGGTAATGTTGAGTGCCAGCTCCTCTGATTTTCAATCACCGTCTTTTTTAAAATCCTAATCAGATTCTTGTTCGTAGATTCAGCCAACCCATTTCCCTGAGGATATTAATTTGCAGAGTAATGTAATTTAATTCCCTTTTCATGAGCAAATGCAGATAATTTAATAGAGGAAAAGTAAGTATCATTATCAAAAACTAAATAAATTGGAACTCCAAACCTGGTCATAACATGATCTTGCAGGAAATCCATAACCGCATCTTCATTTACTTTACGCAATGGAATGGCTTCAACCCAACGAGTGAAGTAGTCGGTTGCTGTCCGAATATATTTGTGTTGCAAAGAAGAATTTGGCTTTATCTCTCCAATGATGTCTATCCCCCACTGCTCAAAAGGTTCTGTTATCATAACAGGCTTTAATGGTCCTACCGCTTTAACTTGTCTTCCACCACACCTTTGGCAAACGTCGCACTTTCTGACATGAGCGTGTGCATCTTTGAACAGTGTGGGCCAATAGTATCCGGCTCTGAGAATTTTATGAGCTATAGTATCTCTGGAGAAATGTCCTCCAGCAGACCCATCATGTAAATCTATCATTACTCTTTTCGCATCTTCTTTCTCTAAGCATCTAAGGAGAAGTCCATCATAATTCTTTCTGAATAATATTCCTTCAACAATTTGATAGGAGGTTGATTTAAGACGTAATGCTCTTCTTTGCTTAGAATTCCAGTGTTCTGGTAATAACCTCATATGAAGGTAATGTATAAGGTCTCGATACCAGGAGTCTGGAGTTATAAAAAGGGGACATACATCCATCATATGTAACTCAGCTTCCTCTTCCCAGTTTTGTTCTTAATTATCTTTACTTTCAGCCATTAGTCTGCACAATCCTTGCCCTTTGACTATAGAAGCTAGTTTGAATTCGAGATCATACTCCTGTAGAGTTGTTACCCAGTTGCCTCTTCTTTCTCCTAACTCCTTCTGTACGAAAAGAGATCTCACCGCTGGGTGTGGGACGATTACCTTTCTTGGGTTCTTTAGTATGTATGGCCTAAATTGTTTCACTGCTTTGAACACTGCGTACGCTTGTTTATCCACAGCCAAGTAATTTAATTCGGCCCCTTGCAGACCAATGCTCATAAATGATATGGGGAACTCTTCTCCCCCATCTTCCTTCTGGGTAAGCACAGCTGCGAGTGAATCATCAGATGCAAAAGTGTACAAAATAAAATCTTTCTCAAAATCTGGACTTCTGAGGGAGGGTGCGTGCACAACAGCTGTTTTGATTTTGCTAAACACGTTTTTCTCTACATGAGTCCATTTGAATTGTACACTTTGCTTCACCATTTGCTGCAAAGGCCTAACAATTTGCACAATAGAGGTTCCATAAGGAAAGATGGCTCCAAAGCATTGTTTGAATGGCCTCCGAAAAAGTAAAAAACTAAACGCTAAGTTCCAACAAACCTTCAGTCGGGTAGCGACAAAAACTTGCTTTACCTCTAAAACGGTGGCGAAAACAACGAAAAAGACTTCCGAAAGAAAGAGATCACCAATCAAATGGGTAAAGTCCAACAATTTCAGACATGAGCAAATTTTCGAAAAGCACGAAAACAGTTGTCCTCAAAATAATTCAACTTGCAGCAGTGAGAAAACAGACAGAAATCATGAATCCAAACAAAATTAGGCAATATAAACTAAAAGAAGGGTCCAAATTTTTTTAAAATTTGGGAAAAAAGTTGTAGCTGCAACAACTCTCTAAAAAACAAATTCAAGTTGAGGAAGTAAATTCAATCATCATCACAGATAAAAAAGAAGTCAATACAGTCGAAGAACAAACAACAAGAAATCCTTATCGACACCCCAATTATAAATGTCATTTTGACCAACGACAGGGCTAAAATGAACACACTCAGAAGAGAGACGATGTCAGATGAGCAAGAACAACAAATCAAAATACAAAACAACAAACAAGAAGGCATATCCCACAAAGTGATCAAATAGCTTCAATAAAATCAATTTGAGATGGACCACATGAGAGTCGATGCGACGGTTCTTCTAGGGAATTCGTAACTCGTATCGCCTCGTTTCATCAAATGCCATAATGACTAAACATAAAAGATTGAGAGATAACATTACAAGAAAAAATAAGACGTAATCAATGTCGTCAAATAAGCTTTGAGGACAAATATTCCCTTAAGGGGAGGCAATGTAACAATAAAACAATAAATTAATATTAATATTAATTTATTATTAATTAAAGACTCTATAAGTCAATAGTCATGCCCTTTTACGAAAAGGCGCATGATAGGATTATATAAAGCCCAAACCTATGCCACCTATTTTTCATCTATTATACATTACATTTTACATTACTACTTAGCCATTTATGGCTTTCCTACGTTACTTGTACTGGCTATTCAATTATCGAGGAACTTTGTTCCTTCAAGGGGTAAATGCAAAATATTTATTGGAATTTCCTTTAAGAGACTGCCAAATAAATGTTTCACCTCATGGTTATTTGATGTTATACAATTTACTAGGTAGTGTGTGCAATGCCCTTGGGAATATATGTGGCCAAGCTCTTTCATCTTGGTAGCCAATTATTTTCCATTCTTTTTTGTAGAAATTTATATGGTCAATTGGATCTTATCCTTGTGTGAATTTAGGAATTTATGACTGTGTTTTCAACTTATTTCCTCTTAATCACTCAACAAATTAAGTTAAGGTTATCATCCAAGACTGAAGACATGAAACAAGAGTGTCCCACCAATGGGTAGCTTTACCAATGAAGGTTTCGACTAATCTTTGTGGTCATCATTGTTCTACAGCTTTTTTAGAAACTTCGTTGATGTGACTAAAAGGCAACTTGTGTTCTTTATATTAAAGAAATGTTAAATGAGTTGACTCATTTCTAGTCTATACCAGGGTTGGATATTCCTTGGCTTTGTTTTGGGATACTTTTAGAATTATAGAGATGGGAAAACATTTTTGCATAGAGTGTTGGGGAATGGCTTCGATCATTCAACATTCTTGTGATTGAGCTTCATAGTTTTCAGTCTACTAATCATATAACTATGAATTTAAATTTTGTCTGATCGACATGGACAACTACAGGTGGAGCTCCTCATTTTCATTAGGTTCGACAGAGTCTTCGTTATTTTGCATTACTTGATACATTCGCCTTATATATATTTCATTGTCACCAAACTCAACCCAAGGTTTTCCTTGGGATAGGTGGATGGGCATAACGACCTTTTTACCTTCTTCTTTTAGTTGTATTACGTCCTTTCCTAGTGATATGGAACCCTTCATCTTTCTTCCCCACGATCAACCAACTAGCACATGGAAGGATTTGGAACCTTCTTTTGGATCAATTAATTCTCAATCAACTTTGGTGGCAATGTGCATTATTACAGTATGAACATTTTTAGACACTCCTATTGGTTCAATTAAGCCTTGGTCACTAAGCTTAAGATAGATGCATGACTCAAACAATTGTGGTTGGCCTAGTCCTTCCCAAGTAGATATGGTCATTATATTTGCTCGAGGCCCAAAGTTAAGGATAACTCGCGAGATGCAATATTATTCAACTTCGAGTTCAACCAACCAATCGATGTCAACTTTATCTTTTTCATTTCGTCATTGTAATTTTTTTATAAATTTTATCATTCCCTAGATTACTTCTTGTCATGTACATCAAATTAATTAATTGTGCGATGATATCATGTTTTATGAGAAGTTTCAACAATTCAATAAGTGTTTTGTTTCTTGATTATCGAGTATCTTCCACATGTGCTAAAAAAAATGTAGCATTATTAAAAAAAACTTTCCCTACTTGTGGGCATTAAGGTAATTATTCTCTTCTCCTGAAATTTTAGTAATGTGTTGGTTTTTTGCCTCCCATGTTTGTTCCTTGTTTAGTAATGATGTGAAAATTTTAAGTATTAATACTATAAATAAATATTATTATTAATACTAAAAATCCAGTTTATTAATGAAGATAATCCATCTTCAGCTTAATATTTTAAATAAATATTGAATGACTAGATGATTTTTACATTGGAGGGCCCGTTTATTTACACAATTTGGGCACCTATTGGGAGGAGTCGTGTCCTCGAAATAATAGTAATTATTAGTTAATTATTAATTTATATTACTATTTATTATTTATATTTTATTTACCATTTATGATTGTAACACTACCACCCCCTTTAAAGGAAGCTTGGTCCTAAAAGATAATTTTGATGATATCAACCTTATTCTAGATTTATGTTGAAGCTCTAACTTGTAGATGTGTAGTCTGGATTGATATTTTATCTTTAGGTGGGCTTGGACCTTTTTGTGTTGTAATCCATTATACTTGAGTTGCGAGTTTCTCGATTCATTTAAACTATAATAACTTATTTTCCATTTAAATTCCATATGTTGTTCTTAAAGGTTAGTAGTGCAGATTCTTGACTTCATTAGCCATTGTTATACCAAAATAATGTCACCATCATGTGATAAGACATTTGACATACCTACTTCCCCTAAATCCCAGCTTCTGGAGTGGAAACCCATACTAAATGTCAATCTTTCATACAAATTCCCAGCACCGCGCTTACCTTGTTATCCAGGAGAGGTACCTTGTTCGCACCACCTATCCCCTGTTGCCCACAAGCGGTGCCACCGCTTATGGCCCTTGGTCCATAAGCGGTTATTACCAGAACCGCTCTATTATTAAAGGAGAAACACGGTACCCTGGGTAAAAAAGGAAAAAGAGAAGTTTCTCGAGGCTTATAGATGATAAGCCTCGTGTCCTCCCTTATCCCTACTATTGTGGGTTAGTTGAGCTCGAGATCCCTCATCCTAGGATCTTAGAGGCCACCTCACCCACTAATCTCTCAACCATCCCTATCCATCTAGCCTTATAAATACAAGCTTGTGGCCATGGTTAAGGGGGAGAACTCTTAAGGTATTGTTATGTTGTTGGATTGATCACTTGGTCCATATCATTGGAGAGCATAGAGAGAGCTAGAGTTGGAGCTTATGGGGATGAGAATGCTTGGTTTCATGGAGATGCATGTCAACACTAAGGCTTGGTTGTAAACTTCTTCATATTTATTTAATGCAAGTTGATTTATGTCCCACATATATTGTTGTTGTATGATTTCACATGTATGTTGTTAGATTCCTTAATCACTAACATAGATTAGTAGATTATATTCTGGTGGTTTCGATATGTTTGCGTGTTGAAGCTTATTGCAGGTACACAGGGTAACAATCGCAACATTACATTCCAGGTATCTATGGCGTCTAGGGAGAGTCTTCAACCTCTGTTCTCTATTTGTCTAGGATCTAAACCATTCAGACCAGTCGAACACCTTGCTGTCTGAAGGAGGTGAAATATTCCAGCTAACAAATCTAGCGACTCCGCTGGGGAAAGTTATACCAGTTGTTCTGATCTTCCTCAGTCTGCAACTCTTGTCTGAATCCAGGCTCCTTCTTCTTTAACTCTCTTTAGTCAAATCTACTTTCTAACTTGCTTCATTTGGGTTTGAAACTTCCAGATCTGTTCATATCTAATTCATTTCGATCTTTTATGCTCTGTTTCCATACTCAATTCAACAGTATTTGGCCTGATCTAGTCTTTTTTTGACTTGATCCATCGTTCTTCTTATGTTTTGGTTATCTACAAGGAACCATGCCTATGCTATGTACGAGACGCGATGCCACCACCTGAACAAAGTGGGCAGTACACGGTGCCACCGCCTGTAACCCGTTGGCAAGAAGCGGTGTTGTGTTGGAAACGCTCTGTCAACACCTAAGAAGCATGGTGCCAAGTAGGCATCATTCAAAAGCCTTTTTTCCTCATTTTTCTTTGAAAAATTTTGGATTCTGTTGCTTTCAGTTTTGCTTATCAGACTTGTGTTACTGAATCTGATGCTTGTGGTTTGATAATTTTATGGTTTAAGATTGATTTGAGTGGAATTTCAAAAGTTTGATTACGTCTTTTGATTGTTCATCCACTTCTATGCTTGTTGGTTGTGTTTGTGAAAGGATTTCTTTTTTCTGAAAAGCTCAAGGTGTTATTAAAATATCTTTTTGTTTCTATTGCATAGACTAAAACAAGAGCACTAGATTAGCTTCTAGGTTTCATTTCTTATTTGCATAGTAAACTACTTTTTCCTTCCTTTAAAAAAGAAATTTTTTGACTAAGACTAGGATATTATCATTGAGTGTTGGACATTGGTTTTCTGATTGGCTTTACAAGCTTTCAGGACCCTCGTGATCTTTCATCTCTCATACATTTAGAACTATCTCGATCAAAATATTAAAAAAAATGGTAGTTTTAAGTTAGATTTGCTTATGTTTTGAGAAAATTGAAAAAATAGAGTGCCTTTGCATATAGGTGTGCTTCTTGCTTTTCTTTTAGGAAAAGAGATTCTTCCCCTTCTCATTTGCTCTCAGAAAGGAGAAATCAATTTGGAAAAGTAATTGCTTGTCTTTTATTTGATGTTCATGACTGTTGTGTGGAAGTATTTTTGGTTTTAAAACAAAAGGAAAACACTCTCTTTCCCTCCCATAAGTAGGCATACTGAACGGTAATGTGAACATTTTGCACTAGCATATTGCATGGTTTTACTTTTCTGTCAAAACAACATGCATTCACCTAACCGTACAAGTTAAAATTAACGGTAGTTGTAGGTTAAAATTTACATAGTAACTTAGGTGATAGGTTAGAGACGTGTTTGGGCGTCGTTAAGCGTAGGAGTTGTCGTTATTTGTCAGCATTACATTCTGGGACTCGCGGTTCTTCCACGTACCGTCGGTATATCGAACAACCTTTCACGTACCCTTGAGGTATATAGAAAGGTACTTCACGTACTCGATTGTATATCGAAAGGCCCCTTGTGTACGGTTATGCATTAGACAACACTACTACAGATTCGAGCTCCCACCTACCTTGGGTATATCGGGAGACCCCACTAGGGTACCTTATCCATCTGAGAAAAGCCCTTTCGCCATCTTGTTTGGAGCCATACACCGAAAACAACATTCGGGGAGGTTACTATGCACGTACCCTCAAGGTATATCGCGAGTGGCGCCTTCTTGACAATCCTAGTGAGAGACCTGACTTTTGAACTCCTCCTATCATTTTAAGTGTGCTTGTTTTAACCTATAGCTTGTGTATGGAAATTATTTTTGGTATGTTTTCTAGATTTTCAGACCCTAGGTTAGTTAGGAACTGTACAAACTGGCTGAGTTAAGACAGTCCAGAAGAGTACGGGGCTTGCCACCTGATTTTATTCCTGGTTCAGGAGAAAATCCCATGGAAGCTATTGACCAAGGAGCTACTACCACCTCCCAAGTGGGAGACAATGTGGTTGCGGAAAGTGGAGTACCATATTCTTCACACTCGCCTCCCTTGGTCCAACAACCTTCTCGAGGAAATACATCGTTTCATTCTCCCACGGAAGGTCATGTTGACGATACAACCCATCCAGATTTTTGTCCCAATGCTCCGTTTTGGGAGACACCTATAGGACAGGCCATTGCCTCATTTGGCACTTGTGTAAACTCTTCTGAAGATGAAGAAGAATGCAGGCAATACCGTGCTGCCATTCTCTATGCACAGGAGATTGACAAGCAGATCGATGACCTATTAGGCTCGACACTAGCACGTTTCACATCTCTTCCTATGGGATATCGTTCACTGGCCAATTCTATGAGACCCATTGAACCGATTATAGATCGTCCAATAACAACCCACAACCCAGGATGGATTACCACCCCTACCACCTCCCATGTTATGTCTATGCCTAATCTTCCCAGGTCTTCTGCACCTGAGATTCAATCTTCAATTCATGTTTCGTCTACACCTTCTAGTGCCGGGGGGCAAACCCCAGCACGACCTATGTTATCTAACACTGGAATTGTTCCTAGTCAAGCACAGACCTCTAACATAGAACCATCTACAGTTTATGTCCCTCCCGCCCATACTAATGTGGTTAATCCCCCATCTAGTTCAGGTCAAACCTCCGGGGCTCAACCTGTAACCTTTCAATCTTCTGGAGGTTATGGTTATCAAATACCTGTAGGTAATCATCCACCCAATCCTACAGGAATGCCTTATGCTGGAATTCCATACCCTAGTAACACTTTTACGTCATGGGGGCAACCCAACTGGTCTTACATGGCAGCTATGGAAGGGATACATATACATATTGTAGGAGGTGTCGAAGGACCGCCTTATGGAGGTCCTCCCCTTGGGGGACCTAATAGTCCTGGAGGATCTGGAAACTTTCCTCCTTACGGTCTTGGTGGTCCTAAGGGACCTGGTGGCTTTCCTCCTTCTGTTCGAGGAGGGTTTGGTGGCCCTCCTCCTAGTCGTTTCGGTGGCTCTGGAGGTTTACCACCTCCTGGGGGCTCCAGAGGGTCTGGTGGTTCGCCTCCTGGTGGTCCTGGTAGTCCCGGTGGTCCTGGTGGTCCCAGTGGCCCTGGTGGTCCTCCTCCTAGACGCCCTAGTGGTCCTAGCGGTCCTAATCTTGGAAATCAACCCCCTACGGGCGGATCTTTTGGTAGTTCTTCATCACAACAACCTGTTTATCAGTCTACTTATGGTCCTACTAGTAATTATATGCCATATCAATATTACCAGTATGTGCAGCCCAACTGACAGTTACCTTTCCTAGCAACTTTGGACTTGCCTGATTTGTCCAAGTTGATTAACGACCCCATTCGACACAATCCCTCATGGCCACCCATTCCGGTAAAGTTACCATCTGACATTCCAAAATTCAATGGGAAGCAGGGAGACGATCCGAAGAACCATGTTATGACATTCCATTTATGGTGTTCTTCCAACTCCCTCATGGATGACTCCGTTTGATTGCAACTCTTTCAGCGAACTTTGACTGGTACGACCGCGAAGTGGTACATTGAACTCCCACAACATTCGTTTGTGGATTTTGGCTCATTGGCAACCGTGTTTCTTACACACTTTCAGCTCCCTATTCATTATAAAATGGGTACTGATCTTTTAACCTCTCTGCGACAGAACACCTCCACTGATCCAGGAGGATGTTGGTGGCCACCCACCTATTCCTCTTGGACTGCCACCATTGTTTCTTTCAGTTTTCCAGTTTCCTTAATTGTAGCACAATTTACTATTTTTGGCAGTTTTCGGGTCCTAAACTTCTGGAGCTGTTTTGAGGCCCTAAACGACGTTTTTTTGGCATCGAATGGTTAGGCAAATATGAGTTCATTTCAAACTTAACATTTGTCATTTTTGGATGTAGTCCTCAAACAGATCTTTCTAACGATGTATCATGCACGTCAAACGGAGGTAGTATGCTAAAGTTACGACCCCGGGAAATTGATGTACCAAGTTACCCAACGGGGCCCACATTAAGGCCTTTCACCTCCTAGGGTTAGGTTTTTGGATGTGTAGGGTTTCCATTGTTTCTCAATAATATATAGGCCTTCGAGCCTCATTGTAACAGAGAGTTCAGAGGCATGTAGCCGCCACATCTCTTCTCAGAGATGAGCTACCAGCACTCTAGCTAGTTTATTTCCATTTTGTATGTAAACAAGTTTCAATTATTGATTAATGAAATAAAGTGTTATTTCCGCTGCATATTTGTTTCTATGGTTATTTGGGTATCCTGTTGCGTTCCTGCATAAATCCGGATTATCCACCCACATATCTGATCATATTCATGAGTGGAGAAGGCGGAGAAGGCTTATTAAGGCCCCTATTCTAGATCAGTTACTAGCTGATTGGTTCACCAAATCCTTGTTGCCTCCTATTGCCCGAGATGTGCCTATCGGCGGTGCCGTCACCGAAGAGCAGGCTATTAGACGGGCTCAGTACCTAGACTTGGTTTATTCCCAGTCTGGCACTCTTTATGACCTGATTCCTCAAGCTCCTCGCCCCAACACCGATCCTACCAAGCCACCAGCAGAAGTACCTGTTGATGGGATTGTTGGTTCAATCTAGTCCCCGTCCGCAACGAAACCTGCCAAGCAAACCCAAACTGCCCCCCCTACTCCTTCGACTCCTAAGGTTTCCAACGAGGTCAATTCTATTCAAAGTACTCAAACCTTGGGTAATAAAAAGAAAGGTAGAAATCGAAATAAAAAACCTGGAAACCAGTCAAAGACTCCACGACCAACCAATGGTGATAATGACAAAGGGAAAAGAAAAGTGAAATATCCTTGTCTACTCTGTAGTGGTGACCATTTTTCAAAGGAGTGTCCTCATCGAGACAAAATCTCCCAGTTTTTGAAGTCCAATCCCGCACCTGCAATACTTACGGATCCTTGTCCCTCTCAACAACAACTGATAGACCATATGTCTAATCAGGGTAGCTCTAGTTCGTCAGAGGAAATTTGTATGATGTCCTCAGATACCATCCATCTGCAAACTTGAAGTCAAAATTATGATAAACCTGCGGATAAAAATGAAGATCATCCGTCTTCAGGGAAAGCCTAGTTCTCCTGAGTCCTCGTTTACTGTCCACTTGTCTATCGAGAAGCCTACTCTTGACATGATTTTGTGCCCACCTAAGAGTACTCTTCAGAAGGCAGTATTTAATCCCAATGCCAGAGCTACTCAATTTTATAATGTGGTTGAAGATCTCGCTCAGGCACCTTGTGCAATGTCTACATTAGAAGTGCTCCAAAGTTGCCCTCCACAACGCAAAAACCTATTGACTGCATTAGGAGCTTTAAACCCGGATAACACCAACGTGATTCATTTTAATGTTGAGAACTATAAGCCTAGGTTACCACATAAACTTTCTTTTCAAGTCATTAAGAAGTTTTTCGAACAATCCTAGATGAAGGAGCTTCGACTTTCGTTTTGTCTCTATTTTGTTGGAAAGCCCTTGGCTCTCCCGAGCTTGTGACATCACCTACGACCCTTAAGGCCTTTGACGGACATGGTTTCCAACCCCATGGTCTCATATCAGCCCTCACTCAAGTTGGGAGGAAAAATCGTTTCCACCCAAGTAGAAGTGGTATATGCCCCTTTAGATTACAATCTCCTTCTAGGACGAAATTGGTTCTATGTTATGACTGTTGTTCCTTCAACAGTATTCTGAACCATCCAATTTCCACATCTAGGGAGAATCGTTAATATTGACCAGCTTGATTTCTGTACGCCGGATGTTACTAGCTCCACGGCTAATAACATCCCCATGTTATGCCAGTCCCCTCCTCCTTACCAGTCGATTGGGGTAGGCGTGTTGAAGGATTCATCCCTCATGAGAGTTTTTCCATCCACTCCTCGTAGCACGGATTCCGCATCAGTCCATATGATCACCTCATTTGATTATGAGCCTGGGGGAAAACATGTTGTTGAGTCTACCTCGTTAAGTCCTCACGAAGCTATGTATGACGCCATTCAAACCTCTTCTGATGATCACACTGATGACCTTCATATAGTGGCTTCGGATCCCTACCATTTACCATATTGGTTAGAACCTTCTCTTCCCACTCTAGATTATCTCTCTTAGACTTTTCCTTCCAACGAGTCCATTATTGAGATCATGAGCACGGATGAGTCCATTTTGGAGGATCACCATCATAGATCCATGTTCCTCCCCAACACCAGTTCGGTTAACCATGATTTTGCATCCTTGTTTCCTATTGATATTGTCAACGTACCCCAAAGTCCTATATTGTTGCAAAATACAGATTCTGAAGGAAACCTTTGCAACATTACACAGACAAACCCGATTGACACATCAGCCAAGCCCAATACTATCGAGCATTTTCATGTTGGGCAAAACTACTCCGCAGATGAATCTGAAGCCTATAAGGCACTTTTTAAAGAATTCCATGATTTTTTTGCCGGGTCCTATGAAGAGATGTCGGGGATTGACCCATCCATCGTGGTCCATGAGATTAAAACCTATCCCTTGGCCAAACCTGTCAGGCAAAAACTTAGGCAAGTCCATCCTCGGAAGGCCACGACTATAAAGGCTAAAATTGAGAAGCTTCTGAAAGCTGGAATTATTTATCTTGTACCCCTGACGGAATGGGTATCGAACGTTGTCCCTGTCAATAAAAAGCAGGGCACCATTAGAGTCTGTATCGACTTTAGGGATCTCAATAAATCTTGTCCCAAGGACAACTTTCCTACCCCGCACATCAATCAGATTATCGACAACTGTGCTGGAAGTGTCATCTTTTCATTTATGGATGGCTTCTCTGGCTATAATCAGATTGAGATATTACCCTCCGATCAGCATAATACGGCATTGATTTTCCCATGGGGAACCTTTGCATATAATAAGTTACCTTTTGGCTTAAAAAATGTTGGAGCCACATTCCAGCGTGCGATGTCCTATGCATTTCACGATATAAAACATATTGTTGAATCGTACCTTGACAACCTCCCTGCTCATTCACAGTGACAGGAGGACCACCCTGGTCATCTTAGAGAGATATTCCTGCAATACCATCATTATAATATACGGCTCAACCCACATAAATGTATTTTTTGCATTGAGACAGGACATCTGCTAGGCTTTCTGGTATCCAAAGATGGCATCCAGATAGATCCTTTAAAAATTGCCGCCATTCTTGATCTACCAGCCCCAACTAATCTCATTGAACTCCAAATTTTGTAGGGGAAGGCAAACTTTCTCCACCGTTTCATGTGCAATTTCGCAGAGAAGACGCACGGTTATATGCATCTCCTTAAGAAGAACACCCCATTCTTTTAGGATGACCAGTCCCAACGAGCCTTTGATAATCTTAAGCACGCTCTGACTCATTCACCCATGATACACCCCCCTGATTAATCAAAGGACTTTCTCTTGTATATTGTTGCCTCTGCTATGACCATCGCTATGGTCTTAACGCAGGACAATCTCCACGGTCAGGAGCACGTGATTTTTTACGCCAGTAAGAATCTCTTAGATTCTGAAACCCGTTATTCACGTGTGGAAAAGTTAGCATTGGCCATGGTCATTGTTGTACAAAAAATTTGTCATTACATTCTGCTCCGCACTACCATTGTATTAGCAGACCAGAACTCAATGTACTACATCCTGACTCGTCAGGTGCTCGGGGGCAAGTGCTCCCGTTGGATTGTTATCCTTCAGGAGTTCGATCTGGAGTTTGCCAAGGCTACATCAAATAAATCCTTGGTCTTTGCAGAGCTTATGTGTGATCTTCCCTGTGCTTCAACAGAATCTGAACCCAGTGATTCATTTCCGGATGAATGAAGCACTACTGATCCTAGGTATGGAGATTTGTTGATATATCTCCAAACGTAGCGTTTTTAGCCGCATTTATCTCGCGATGATCGTTGTCGTATCCGTCACCACGTGAAATACTATCTCATCCTAAATGATACTTTGTATAGATGTGGGATTGACTCTATTATCTGGTGATGCCTCACTCATGAGGAGATTGAACATGTGTTGAATGATTGCCACTATGGAGCATGTGGCGGTCATTTATCTGGGATGGCTACAGCTTTGCGCTGGCTATTACTGGCCTTCTATCTTCAAAGATTATCATGAGGCTGTTGAGAAATGCCCACCTTGTCAACACTTTTATCTTAAAAAGCGCACCCATCCCGCTCTGCTCCACACCGTCATTGTCGTTGGCCCATTCACCAAATGGGGGATTGACTTCATGCATTGTAAGCCTACCTCAACCGGGGGGCATGGTTACATCATTGTAGCCGTTGATTATTTCACTAAATGGGTCGAGGCCATACCTACATATGCGGAAGATGGGAAGACTACCGCTCTCTTCTTGTTCAATCATATCGTAGCTAGATTTGGAGTTCCGCAGTCCATCGTTATTGATCACGGATCCCATTTCCGTAATCAGATGATGGAGGAAATGAGTGCCAAGCTAGGGTTTCACCATGAAAAATCTACTCCATATTATCCACAACCTAATGGTCAGGTAGAGGCCATTAACAAAGTTTTAAAAACTATGCTTCATCGGATGGTTGGAGACCATAAATCCAACTGGCGCCACGTTCTTTTCTCTGCTCTTTGGGCTCATCAAACTTCTGTGAAAACAGCTACTGGTTTCATGCCATTTCAGCTTGTCTATGGACTTGAAGTCGTCTTACCGATACAATGCCAGATTCCATCTTTACAACTCACCGTCGAACTTCTCCTAGACACTTCTGCAGTGGAAGAAAGATTTTTATACTTGAGTAACCTTGACGAGACTCGCAGGGAGGCTGCCTTGGCTAATGAGGCACATAATAAACGTGTCAAGGCGCAGTATGATAAATCCGTCCAACCTCGTGTCTTCAACGAGGGTGACCTAGTCTTGACCTATGACCAGAGATATGACAAACTAGGGAAGGGTAAGTTCGAGTCCATGTGGTACATACCTTTTGTTATTTCTAAGGTGTTAGAGAAAGGAGCTTATGAGCTCGTTGATTACAATGGAATCCATTTGGGGAAACCTCGCAATGGGTTGTACCTAAAAAGGTACTATGCCTAGGTCTTTCTCGGATGGTATCTTGTATATATGTATATTGATTGGCTTTCAGTGTGCTTTTAGTATTTTCAAGATGGTTTTGAGTTTCGTATCCACATCTGTTTATACCATGTTTTGGTCATGCATATGGCTTTCTATGGCTTCGCTGATGGTGCTTTCCGCCACACCTTGAATCTCGGCTCGACTGCTTGAGTTCTCTATTCCCCAGCTGAAGATTTGGTCAGTTCAGGAGCAGTCTGTATAGGTCCCGCTACTAATAACATCGCCGAGTATGAAGCAGTCACCAGTCTTCTGACTAAAGCTGCCTCCCAAGATGTTCATGATCTAGTAGTCTTGATGGACTCACAGCTCGTGGTTCACCATTTGAACCACATCTACACCATTAGGAACCCTGTACTCCTCCGCCTCTTCCAGAGAGTGCGTTTGTTAGAAAGATCATTCGAAACTATTACTTATAGGCATATCCCTAGGGAACATAATGTAGTTTCTGACTCATTGGCTAAATACATCCTAGACTGACATATTGCCCATTCATGACAGTACATCAAACATGGTCCATTGTAAATAAACATTTAGAGACACGTAAAACTCATAGAAAACACATTTACCATTTGAAACATATAAACGCCGTGTAAAAGTATGTATATATATATATACGAAAAAGTTTACAAAAAATAGGTCCCGAGACCTCCTCTGAAGCACGTAGGATTTCAGGCAAAATCATCATACAATATCCTGAAGCTATCAGCTTTCAGTACATATCTCATACACTAGTGGTGCTCGTGATAGCACATCACTGATCGAGCTACCCTACGTAGCAACCTACTAAATTGGCTCGGTACTCCCGTTGTAGATCTATGATATCGCATCGAGAGGTCATCTATGTCAGCATCTAGGATATCCTGAGTCAACCTCTCCAGGTTCTCCTCCAGCTCCCCGGTGATATCATCACCCTGGGGTACAAAGCGGGCTCCAGCTCGCCTATCCAACGGAGATGCTCCCCCAGGTCTCACTACTCCAACATCTGCATGAGAATATACAGGTCTTGTCACTTAACATAAAAAATAAAAGACCTTTGAAAAACATAAAAACATTTTGTCCATTTTAGGGTTTCTTGCTTCTTACCGATATCACCCAACTGGCCGCCAGGTGGGAGTGGTAGGTCAAGATCTCCGGTGAAGTATGTGCCTGCATAAGCATAATCCTCAATCATTAGGATCTGATCTCATAGCCATCTAAAGAATGGATCATTGAACTTCACCCTTCCCCTACCCGCTCCTATGCGAGCCATGACCTGGACCCACCTCAGCATACAGGGGTCTCGTGCTCTCATACTCCAAAAGACCACCTAAGGTCTCATCTATGGAACGCACTCGAAGAAGAAGCAGGCTAAAATGGAACCAAAGCCAAACTGCTTTAGCTCTCCCTGCCGACACTTAGTCAGCTGATCCTTAAAGATTGGAAGCATGGATTTCGCCTAGTTGAACATCGTCGGTTCCATGGCCTCTATGGTGTACAACATGTGTGCCCTAGAAGCCTGGTTCACACCTTGACTCTCGGCCACCCTCTGTATGGTGAACAGAACAGTCCGTAGAGCCCTATCCGTCACTGCCCTGATGGGGATCTTCTTCCCAGATGTACCTGTCCCTGGTGCACAGTGTCGATCTATAAGCTCTCTGGTAGTGATGTCCATACCACAAGAACCTGTTAGTGAGATCGAGGCACATCGTATCGATAGACCAGTCAGGAAGTAGATATCCTCTACCTCCATTGTAAGTATATGGGCCCCCACCTCAAAATATTGTTGCTCTGGATTCCACATTTGCAGTATGTGTTCTAGTAACCATTCATGCGACACCATGCTTGGGGTCTAGAAGAACTTCAGGATCCCATAGTCCCGTAGTGCGGCAATACAACTCACATTTCTCTCGACAGCAACATCCTCATTGTCATGCATTCTCTCTTTCCATATCACCATGTTTTGAGCAACCTAGACCTGCGAAAAACAATAAGGGTATGCATTAGAATCATCCTTAAATCATTGAAAATCAAAAGAATGAAGTTATATTGCCCATATTATTAGTTTAAGTTATCCACGGTTTCTCCGTAGGACCTCAACTTGAGTGCATTAAAAGTTTGTTGTAAAAGAATGCGTGCAACAGGTTACTTAAAGGAACGGCATTAACAGAAATTGAATGCTTAGAACAAAAAATGAAAACCACAACACTGATAGACAGATACAACGAAGAAAACACAGAAACAGAGTCACAATAGAAGTTGATAACGGAGTTCACCCCCTCCACTGGGCTACGTCTCCGGGTCCCTCTCCAATGGGTACCGATCCAATTAATGGCTTTAAATGGTACAAAATGGTTCTGGCATCAACTTCAGCAACTGTAAAACAGAATGCTAGACAGAAAGTCTTCAAGACTCCCCTCTATGGAATTACAATATGGTCTTCAAAAGATAAAGACCCAAAATGTAACAGAGAATACAGTCAACCCTAATACAAACAACAATCTGGAAACTACAGCAAAACTCTCCAAGCTTCTATGACAGAGAAACAATGTATTGTGCTCTCAACGAACTGTGTCCCCTCTCTGTCGCCAGCTTCCTCTATTTAAGCCTCATTCTTACCGTTACAAATTACTCGAAGCGTTAAGGAGGATGTGACTGTTCACATCCCCAGCCAAATGCCAATTCGTTATCATAGCGGCTGTTCATATGTCTTTCATGTTATCACCACTCTGGCATAACTGCCAAGAAAGCTTCGCCAAATAAGCTGTTCATGATGAAATCCTGCCACCACAAAACTGTGCATAGACTGCCAATCGTTTGGAAACATCACCGCGCCATGCATATTGCAGTGTTTGAGTCGAAAGTTTTAGTTATCCGGGCTTCCGTCGTTGTGGAAGAAGATAAGAAATGGGCTCCAACGGTCTCAATCGGCTGTCGGCTGGTTTTTGAGTCGGAGGCTTTAGGTATTTTGGCTTCCGCAGTTGCGGATGGGGAACCACTTCTTTTTCTGACTCCGTCGAGTTATTTTGCTGATCTTTTAAGTTTTGGGCTCCCGCCGTTGCGGCTGCTGGAAGCGTTGTTCTTCCAATCAAGCTTGTGCCCATCATTGCGGATGTCGAAAGCCTTTATACTTCCGTCGTTGCGGCTGCCGTTCCGCTCGGACTTCCGATCCTTTCTATCTTCGCCGTTGCGGCTCTTTTATCACTCCGACTTCCGAACGTCTTTAAGTTTCCACCATTGCAGAAGAGAAAAGCTTGTAAGCTCCGACGTTGTGGAAGAGAATGTCTTCCGACCTCCAATTTGTTTTGCGGACAGACTAATCGTTTGGCCGCCCGCCGTTGCGGAAAGGAAAAGGCTCCCGAGCCCCACCGTTGCGGAAGAGGAAATGCTTCCGACCTCCGATGTTGCGGAAGGAGTTCTCTTCCGACCTCTGATCTGTGGATTTTTTTTGCCGTCCAATTATCTTCAACCGCCGTTTCTTAACCATGCACCATATTGGATCTTTAAAGAGGAATAATCCGCCGGATCAATCCTCTCCATTGGAAAGCTTTTGGACCACCAAAAGCCTGAATTATTCTGCAAGTAAGTTAGGGTAAAGTTCCCTCACTTTACCAATCTCCATCCATCTTGCTTTGCTAGGATGCATTCCTTTCAGCCCCACTCGTAGCCACTCAGCATTCCCCCTTCGTGAAGTCCTTACATTTCTATCAAGAATAGCATCATCCTACAACTCTCTCATATATTCAGGTGCCAAATCATCTATTGAAGGAATCTGTATGTTAATTTCTTCATCCATGATCATAGGAGGCTCATACAGTTTAAGATTCTCAACATTGACAACTGAATAAATTTGCATGTATGGAGGTAAATTCAAGCAAAAAGCATTAGTACCGATCTTTTCCAAGATCTCAAAAGGACCATACCTGATAGGTTTAAGCTTTTTACCTTCACCTTTCATCCTTTCTTTGGTGATATGTAACCAAACTCTGTCACCAACCTGAAATTGATGATCAACTCGATGCTTGTCATGCATGGCTTTGTACTTTGCCTGGCTCTTCTCCAACTGTTCTTGAACTGCCTGTTGCACTGCTTGGATTCTATGAATGAACTTTAAAGCTTTATCTGTGTCATGATGTCCATCCACTGCATCTTTGCCAAAAGAGAAGTACATCGGTGTTTTTGGCAGATAACCAAAATAAGTTTCAAAAGGAGATCTTTTCGTGGAAGAATGAACTGCATGATTGTAAGCATGTTGTATATACTGCAACTACTCATCCCAAAGTTTAGGATGCTTACTACAATATCCTCTGAGCAGCTGAACCACTGTTCTGTTCACTACCTCTGTTTTCCCATCAGTATGTGGATGAAAAGTTGTACTTTTCTTTAGTTTAGTGTCCATAAGCTCCCATAAGGTTGACCAGAGTTTTCCCAAGAACCAGGAATCTCGATCAGATACAATAGACATGGGTAGCCCAAAATGTACCCAAACATTCTAAAAGAACAGGTGATTTGTTTGTTCAGCAGTGATCTGCTTATTACATGGCATTAAGACACACATTTTGCTGAACCTATCCACAACGACATATAGGTAATCATGCCCTTTTCTAGACATAGGTAGTCCTCCTACAAAGTCCATAGAAATGCTTTCCCAAGGATGAGAAGAAACTGGAAGAGGAGTGTACAAACCTAATTTCCTATTGCTAGGCTTACTTGTTGCACACATAACACAACCCCTTATATATTTAGCTATAGTTTCTTGCATTTGAGGCCAATAACAATGATTCTGCAATACAGACAATGTCTTACTTACTACAAAATGTCCTGCAATCAATGAACTATGTGCCTCTCGGATCACATGCACTCTTTCTTTCTCTGGAATACAGATTTTACCAAGATGATACAAGAGTTGATTATGCACATAATAGTTCTCTTCCTGTTTACCATGTATAAGTGATGCATATACTTCCTTAAAATCTTTATCTTCTGCATACTGTTCAATGTAACTTTCATGTGTTAATGAACTGTTCTGAAGAATTATTGAAGCATTCATAGGTGGCCTTGATAACATGTCTGCTACTTTATTATGAATTCCCTTTTTGTACTTAATTACGATATGAAACTGTTGTAAGAACCCCATCCATCTTAAATGCCTACTTTGTTGTATTTTAGTTTGAGATTGTAAATATTGAAGTGGCTGATGATCAGTATGTATGACTGTCTCTTTTCCCATGATATAATGTTTCCACTTCTTCACACTCTGTACTAAAGCATACAATTCTTTGTCATAAGTCGGATAGTTACTTACCGCAGTAGAGAATTTT
>LPNX010565342.1:217039-229389 GCA_001517045.1 Pseudotsuga menziesii | reverse complement strand
ATCATTTTGCTTAGAAGTAGATGGCAGACTTGTACTTGCACTAGAACTTGATTGTGCATCAATGGGAAGTGAGATACTTTTATCCTTACCTTGTATTCCGACAGCTGTAACCTTTCTTTCATCACCTGAGTCGGATCCCAAGTCTTGAATAACGGCTGCAGTAGCTTTTGCTTTACCTCTGTGTTTGTTTCCTCCGTACTTATTTGGCCTTAACTCCGGATGAAGTTTCCAACACTTAGAGACATCATGTCCCTTCTGACAATGCGAACACGTAGGATTTTCACCCTCTTTCTTAACAGTAGCCATATTCTTTTTCCCCTTATCTTTACCTTTTGATTTGCTGTCAAATTTAAATGACTTCTTCACAAAAGTATCATTAGCATGCTTACCCCTGGCTTCTAAATGGGTAGCTTGAACACATACATCATCCAAATTACTGGGATTAAACATCAACAAAGTATGCTTCAAATAAGAATGCATGCCACCAATGTAATTAAGAAGAGTTTCCTGTGTATCTAATGAAACATTCAATGCAATAGCCCTCTTTCTGAATTCATGAGTATAATCTTGAATGGTTTGTCCTTTAGCTTGTCTAAACATTTGCCAATTCATGGTTAATTGCTGCATGTGACCTAAATGATAAAATTGCTTCCTCAATACTTCAATGAATTCATTCCAAACTGAAATAATTTTACCATTCTTTCGAAGATCTTGCTGAATCTTGCTCTCCCACCAAGTAAGAGCCATTCCACTCATTCTCAAAGTGGCCAATTGAATCTTGGATGGGTCATCATTAATGCCCTGCACCCTGCAATATACTTCAAGCTGCTTGATCGAATTGTCTAATTTTTCAGCATCTACATCTCCATTATAAATAGGTAATTCAAACTTTACATCCAATTTGAAATAAGGCATATTAGGACTTGCATTATTTGAATGAGAAGTATGAGAAGAAGAAAAAGTCTGTTTAGTATCAGGAGGATCACCATCACCTCCTACTCCTTTACCCTTTTCTTTCGACTTTACTTCTGCATCTCTGGATGAATATCCTTCTTCTTTCTTCTTCCTTTCTGCTCGCTCTTCGAGTAGAAGTTCCATCATGGCTTTCATGCTCATAAAAGCCTCTAGAAACGCAGTTTCAGACATAACAGGTTTTTCCCGTTCGGTATGTCCTTCTTCTTCCCCTCATGGAGAAGACATGGTTCTTGAGAATGTTTTCCTCAAGCCAATATCAGGATCGCCTTCAACTAATTCTCCTTCACCAAGCTTTAACCTGGACCTGGTAAGCATTCACAAACTTGCACAACAGTCAACCAGCTCTGATACCAAATATGCTCCGTAGGACCTCAACTTGAGTGCATTAAAAGTTTATTGTAAAAGAATGCGTGCAACAGGTTACTTAAAGGAACAACATTAATAGAAATTCAATGCTCAGAACAAAAAATGAAAACCACAACACTAATAGACAGATACAAGGAAGAAAACACAGAAACAGAGTCACAATAGAAGTTGATAACGGAGTTCACCCCCTCCACTGGGCTACGTCTCCGGGTCCCTCTCCAATGGGTACCGATCCAATTAATGGCTTTAAATGGTACAAAATGGTTCTGGCATCAACTTCAGCAACTGTAAAATAGAATGCTGGACAAAAAGTCTTCAAGACTCCCCTCTGTGGAATTACAATATGGTCTTCAAAAGATAAAGACCCAAAATGTAACAGAGAATACAGTCGACCCTAATACAAACAACAATCTGGAAACTACAACAAAACTCTCCAAGCTTCTATGACAGAGAAACAATGTATTGTGCTCTCAACGAACTGTGTCCCCTCTCTGTCGCCAGCTTCCTCTATTTAAGCCTCATTCTTACCATTACAAATGAGCCGAAGCGTTAAGGAGGATGCAACTGTTCACATCCCCTGCCAAATGCCAATTCGTTATCATAGCGGCTGTTCATATGTCTTTCACGTTATCACCACTGTGGCATACCTGCCAAGAAAGCTTCGCCAAATAAGTTGTTCATGATGAAATCCTGCCACCACAAAACTGTCCACAGACTGCCAATCATTTGGAAACGTCACCACGCCATGCATATTGCAGTGTTTGAGTTGGAAGTTTTAGTTATCCGAGCTTCCGCCGTTGCCGAAGAAGATAAGCAATGGGCTTCGACGGTCTCAATCGGCTGTCGGCTGGTTTTCGAGTCGAAGGCTTTAGGTATTTTGGCTTCCGCAGTTGCGGATGGGGAACCACTTATTTTTCCGACTCCGTGGAGTTATTTTGCCGATCTTTTAAGTTTTGGGCTCCCGCCGTTGCGGCTGCCGAAAGCGTTGTTCTTTCGATCAAGCTTGTGCCCGTCATTGCGGCTGTCGGAAGCCTTTATACTTCCACCGTTGCAGCTGTCGTTCCGCTCCGACTTTCGATCCTTTCTATAGTCACTCTTGCGGCTCTTTTATCACTCCAGCTTCTGAACGTCTTTAAGTTTCCGCCATTACAGAAGAGAAAAGCTTGTAAGCTCCGACGTTGCGGAAGAGAATGTCTTTCGACCTCCGATTTGTTTTGCGGACAGACTAATCGTTTGGCCGCCTGCCATTGCGGAAGGGAATGTCTTCCGACTTCCGATGTTGCGGATGGAGGAAGGCTTGCGAGCCTCGCCGTTGCGGAAAGGAAAAGGCTCCCGAGCCCCACCGCTGCGGAAGAGGAAATGCTTCCGACCTCCGATGTTGCGGAAGGAGTTCTCTTCTGACCTTTGATCTGCGGATTTTTTTTGCCATCCGATTATCTTAAACCGTCGTTTCTGAACCATGTACCATATCGGATCTTCAAAGAGGAATAATCCACCGGATCAATGGTCGGAACCGCCTATGCACCGTTGGAGACAGGCGGTGGCACCGTTGGAGAAAGGCAGTGGCACCGCCTGTCCACTATGTTATTGGCGCAAATCTTGGGTGGTACCGCGTATCCCACAAGGGGTAGCCGTAGTGCCCGCATTTTGAGTTTTAGGGCTTGCCATATGGGCCCAAAACCCCACCAAATCTCAAAATAAATGGTATGGAATGAAAGATAAGGGTCTTAGCTATTACCTGCAACTAACGATGCTGAAAACGAACGGTGGAAACTCCCGATATCAGCAGTGGAAGATCTAGCTAAGAAAATGCTCCAAGTGCTCTCTGCTAGAGGTAAATAGTGAAATGATTTGATTTTTTACTATTTACTTGACTTATATAGGCATTTTTGGGTCCGACTTACTATAGTTTTGATATAAAATCATATTTTAGTCAAATTTTATCTGTTGTAATACCTTAATGCTGGTCTTAAATGCATTTAACACTTGTTTTTGAGTCGTTTGCAGGATAAGAGAACTTTAGTAAGAAGCTTTGAAAGTTTGTTTATGGCTTTTCCGCACTTTCACAAAACAGAAAAGGTTGTTGAGTGTTTATTACGACACTTTGTCACGCTCATTAAAATCTAGTATCAAAGGTCTGAGTCCATTTCAAGTTTCTTTCCAGGCTCATAAAAATAAACGTTGTGTAAAGAAGCGTTATGGAGTCCTCTTTTCACCTCTTTTTCAGGCTCCTTAAATACGAAAAGGTCGTTGAGTCCGTTTCCGATTATTTCCAGGCTCATAAAATATAACATGGTGTAAAGAAACCTCATGGAGTTCTCTTTAAACTCTTTTCAGACTCCCTAAATACGAAAAGATCGTCAAGCGATCTTGTCTTCTTCACGCTCGTTAAAGTATTTGAAGCGTTGTCCGTCCGACAGTAGGTTATCTCTTTTTTGGTTCGGATAGGACTATTTACAAAAAAGGAACACTCCAGCCAATCATGACTGGAAGAGTTCTCTAAGGTATGATTTTACACTTTTTCGGGCCTTAGGGACTAAATCATACGAAAAAGGACCCCTTTGGAGTCTTCTTCCGTATTCATTCAGACTCTCTAAACATGAACGATACCGAGTTTTCTTTCAGTGGACTCGTTAAATTAAACATTGAGAGACCCGTTTTGGGAACAAACCCCTCCTCTCTCAGGTTCGTAAAACATATGAGTCTGGACTTGTCTTCCGACAAGCTATATCGAGTGTTTGTTACCCTCTTTGAACTTGTAAAACCAAAAAGAGACACTCATCGATCATGATGGGGGAAATGGGAAGGGAATCATTTTGCAAATAATGGCAGTTATTTGTCGTTACCTTTGAACATGGCACTTGTCTGCATAACCATGTCAATCAATTGGGTATTCAGCTGATCTCCGTGACGATCCACTTTCATGAGTCATGTCAATCCTTTGAGTCTTTCAAAAGAATGCGTTTCCCATTGTCGCATTGTGTGTTTGTCCCGTTCAGTCATGCTGCCAAGTCTTTTTGTCGTGCCACCCGATGTTCAAAGGGGATTTGAAGAAGTTTTACCTCTGTAGTCTACACAGTCTTTGTGTCAGTATCTTTGAGTCAGTCATATGGTTACTACATTCACATCATTCCAGAACTATGTTCCGAGTTTCGTGTCATCGATGTGGGACTCATCATGGTCCTCCTTCGACGAGACTGTTCCCGTTGACATCAGCTCATCATCTGGGAAATAGTCTTAGAAACAATATTTGGTACCTTGAGATCTGTATGCCTTAATGACATATTCTCTTGCTCTCGACATAGGTTCACATCATTGAACTTTGATCAATAGAATCGACTGGGTGTTCGACATCAGGACATCTATTCACACTCAGTAGATTGTACTAGAGTACCTTGGGAATCATTGACATTAATGGTGATCTCCCTTGCACTTGTTAACGGTTCACATCATTGGCTGGTAATCAGGTGGTTTCTACCATTGTTGACTTCAGATCATTGTAATCACATGGATAGAATCATACTTTGCGAAAGACGAGATGAAGACCCTAGGTGTTAGTTTAAAAGAGCTCATTGCTTTTCCCCAGGTTGCGATGGAGTTTTTGTATATCTAGCATGGATCCACATTTGCATGGTCGTGGCTATGCTCGAATTTGCGTCTGTATGACATAGATCTACGTTGTACGTCTGGTAGCTATGTCCAAGTTTGAGTCCTCTATCACATGGATCTACGTTGTATTCTAGTAGCCATGCTTGTTTATTCCTCTCATGGATCTGCCTTGTATTGGTCTACACCCATGAGTTTGGTTACTTGTGTCTATGAGTCAAAATACTGATGTACTACAGATGCCTACTTGACGACATGCTCTGATCAAGCCTACGTTTTCATCTCATGGCAACGACTTGTTCTCTCAAAGCTCTCGTTTATCGTATCCCTCTAAGACTCATGCTTTGGGGGGCATCCTGTTATACCAAAATCCTGTCACTACCATGTGATAAGACATTTTGCATACCTACTTGCCCTGAATCTCAGCTTCTGGAGTGGAAACCCATACTAAATGTCAATCTTTCATACAAATTCCCAGCACCACGCTTACCTTGTTATCCAGGAGTGGTACCTTATTCACATCGCCTATCCCCTGTTTCCCACAAGCGGTGCCACCGCTTATGGCCCTTGGTCCATAAGCGGTTATTACCAGAAATGCTCTATTATTAAAGGAAAAATGCGGTACCCTGGGTAAAAATGGAAAAAGAGAATTTTCTCGAGGCTTCTAGATGATAAGCCTCGTGTCCTCCCTTATCCCTACTATTGTGGGTTATTTGAGCTCGAGATCCCTCGTCCTAGGATCTTAGAGGCCACCTCACCCACTAATCTCTCAACCATCCCTATCCATCTAGCCTTATAAATACAAGCTTATGGCCATGGTTGAGGGGGAGAACTCTTAAGGTATTGTTATGTTGTTGGATTGATCACTTGGTCCATATCATTGGAGAGCATAGAGAGAGCTAGAGTCGAAGCTTATGGGGATGAGAATGCTTGGTTTCATAGAGATGCATGTCAACACTAAGGCTTGGTTGTAAACGTCTTCATATTTCTTTAATGCAAGTTGATTTCTGTCCCACATATATTGTTGTTGTATGATTTCACATGTATGTTGTTAGATTCCTTAATCACTAACATAGATTAGGAGATTATATTCTGGTGGTTTCAATATGTTTGCGTGTTGAAGCTTATTGCAGGTACACAGGGTAACGATCGAAGCATTACATTCCAGGTATCTACGGCATCTAGGGAGAGTCTTCAACCTCTGTCCTCTATTTGTTATGGATTTGAACCATTCAAACCAGTGGAACACCTTGCTGTCCGCAGGAGGTGAAATATTCCAGCTAACAGCCATTAAGCTCCTAACACCATATATACTCCCTTAAGGGGTAATGCATAAGTGTTGGAATACATCAAACCCACTCATAACTTAGGATAGAATAATTAATCATTATTTGATTAATTATTCACCCACTAGCTTAATTAGTTGACGTCCACTTGCACCTTAAAGTCAACACATGCCATCCATACCACAGGAATGCTTTATTTCTTATTCTGGGTTGATCTTGACCACTTTATTGACTCTCATAATTAGTAACAGCTCTTCACAACAGATTCTTCTTTATTCTACTTTATCATGCTTTTCTATGGATAAGGTAAAGCTAGTTAAACTAGGAAACTGGGTTCTTTTGTTGCCAACCCATCCACCATGACTTTCTCTCCATTTTCCAGGATTAGCATGGTTTTCCATCTCCCTTGACAACTCAGTCATGGTTTTGCCAATTCGTGAGGTCCTTGATAGATTTGGGAACTGCTTTAGCCACCAATGGGGGTTTGCTAAATTTTGGTAAGTCAGCCTTTTTGAGCTTTATGAGTTGTCTCCATACAACTCGATTTTCCTACGAGGGATGTACTATTTATGTACACTATTATTCATCATTATTCAATGGAAGGATACACACCAATATTCATCTCTTCATTCATGTGATCAAGTCTCTTTTCTTCTCTCTATTTTTCCCATGTATGCTTGCGAGAATTCTTAGTAGCAAGATCTATTTCATGTGCTTCTTCTTAGCATCTTTGCTCATAGCATTGGAGCTATTATTTCTACATGGTATCAGAGCTACAAGGAGCACAACCTTGCAATCTTCTACATTGTATCATATTATTTCTACACGGTATCAGAGTAGCAAGGTTGATCAAGTTCTATAGAGTTGAGGAGCGCATCCAGTCTCCTATCCCTCTTTGAAGAAGATATTGTCTAGCTTACAAGATTTTCTCCTAGTTTTGTTTTGCAGGTTGCAGAGAGTATCTCCTATAGCATATCAACAACTTCTATATGGATTCAAAATTTCCTCTACTATCTCCTTTCAACTATGTTGATTGGAAGCCCAAGATGAGCGCATACTTGAAGAGGCAATGTCTCTTTGAAGTCTCCATTGGTGCATTGAGCGAACTTGAGTCTTACGAAGAGAAGATTAATTGGACAAATAATTGTGATATAGCTTATGAAATTAAGTGTTTGGGAATGTCTCCAAATATGCATCATCTTATATTGTGTTGAGTATCCATTTGAGCTTTGGAACAATTTGGACAAAGCTTTTGGTGTGCTGAAAGTAGAAGATGAAGCATGGAGCGAACCCAACATCTCCTATTGTTCTCTCTCTCAAGATTTCTTGGCCTCTACATTCTTTGATGAAGTTGATCATGATGAAGAATTTTCTCATACAGACCATGTTGCTTCTACCCTCTTTGATTCGAATGCTTCCTCCTTCAATCAAGAAGCAAATATTGAAGAGCCATTTTTTTCTGTGTCTCTTGAAGGTGATTCTTCTTCTTGTGATACTAATGATGAAAAATAAGTAACATATGGAGCTGAATTGATATCGTTGATGATCCATTCACCCATTCATTTTTCTCTATATCTCCTATCTTATATTCTGAGATCTATGTGCCATATCCTTCACACTTTGTGCATAACTCTCTCACCGATGGTGTGCAACCCAGTGACTTCCAGGATGTTTGCTTAGTCATATCAAGTCCTATTAGTTTCATGCCAATTACCATACTTGATATCATGTGCTTATGCATCTCCTCCTTTGTTCTTAGCATAAATACTCAGAGCCTCCTTAAAATATTTTGAACATCTCCTTCTTTCCTCCTTTCATAAAAAGGATTCATTACCAGTGTATTCCCATGAGTCTACTAATATGCTTAAATGTGATCCTTTGGATTCTGATTTAGAAGCATATTTGCATGTTGATACACATATCATACCACCATCCATATCATCTGCTATAACTCTGAACAATCCTAAGACTATACAAATCCCAAGTTCACTAGTTGATTCCTCATTGGTCTCTTATGCAATGATACTTATCTTATATGGTTTGAAGTCTTTCCTATCTTTCAAAGGTTGGTTATCCATGACCTTAGTCATACTTGGACTGATATTAAACATGTTTGGATCTGTTCTAAACACTTATGGTCCAGATCTTATGTCCATCCACTAGTCATATTTTTACACCTATCAGTTTTCCCCAGTTGCTCATAGTTTTCCTAGTCTAGCCCAATATCCTCATGGAGTCACTAAAGCCTTTTTCTTTGTTGTTCCATATGCTAATGTTTCTGATATATCAGAGTTTTATCGGCCTCATATCAGATCTGGAAAGGTGCTACATCAGATTGGAAGATTGACATGTGATTCACATCACAATTTTGCAGCTATTCAGGGAATTGGGTGTGAAATAAATTGTCTTAATTTTTGTACTCTTTGGAAAGGAGTATGCATAGATCTCTTTTCCATTTTAGATTATGTTTGCAGATCATAGTTTGAAAACAACAATAAGCATTCAAATAATGCTCTTACTTCATCAGTTGATGAGATACAAGGAGTCTCTCCTCTTTCTTCTTGTAGGTTCTACACTCTAGCGCATGATCATGGAGTTCATGATTTCTTCATCAAAGTATTTCACTACAAGCAATTCATTCAACTCATTCAAGTGAAGTTAAAGATATGTTGAAGACATATCATTTCAAATTGTGTGCCTTGTCCTTTCTTAAGGGAGGATTTTCCCCATGTGATTTTTCCTCTTTCCTCAGTTTTTTGGACATAATAATTGTTAAAAGGTGACCGTAGCCTTGTTGTTGGGCCCTATATGCATCCATATTTTTGACATACCATCATAAAGTCAGACTTTTAGGGGGGTGTTGGAATATATCAAACCCACTCATAACTTGGGATAAAATAATTAATCATTATTTGATTAATTATTCACCCACTAGCTTAATTAGTTGGCATCCACTTACATCTTAAAGTCAACACATGCCATCTCTACCCCAGGAATGCTTTATTTCTGATTCTGGGTTGATCTTGACCACTTTATTGACTCCTATAATTAGTAACAACGCTTTACAACAGATTCTGCTTTATTCTACTTTATCCTGCTTTTCTATGGATAAGGTAAAGCTAGTTAATCTAGGAAACTAGGTTCTTTTGTTGCCAACCCATCCTTCATGATTTTCTCTCCATTTTCCAGGATTAGCATGTTTTTCCATCTCCCTTGACAACTCACTCATGATCAGCCACCTTATTTTCTTTACCCTTTATGTGTTGGATTTCAAAATCATATTCACTCAAGAAGACTAACCACCTTGTTTGTCTTCCATTTAAGTTGGGCTGATCTGAAAGGTATTTCAGTCCTTTATTATCAGTCATTAGAATAAATTTTCTTCCTATTAAATGATGTCGCCACATTTTTAAGGCATGAATAACAGCCGCAAGTTCTAGATCATAAGTTGCGTAATTCTTTTCGTGGATTTTTAACTTCCTGGACTCATAGGCAATGACATGCTCGTCTTGAGTCAGCACACCGCCTAAGCCATCATTACAGGCATCTGTGCATACCACGAAATCCTTATTAGGATCTGCTATTCTTAGAATAGGCACACTTGTTAATAAAGTTTTTAATTTCTTAAAACTTTCTTCACATTTTAAGTTCCAATCAAATTTCTTGCCTTTCTTTTGCAAGGAAGTGATCGGATTAGCTATTTTTGAAAAGCCTTCAATGAATCTCCGGTAATAACCGGTAATTCCCATGAATGACCTAACATCTGTTACGTCCTTTGGAACCGGCCAATCTTCGATTGCTCAAATCTTTTCAGGATTGACTGAAATCCCTTCCTTAGTCACTACGTGACCTAAGTACTGGATTTCATTCTTAAAGAAGTCACACTTGCCAAACTTCGCGAAGAGCTGTTGCTCTCGCAACTCTTGTAAAACTATCCTTAGGTGTTCTTTATGTTCTTCTTCTATTTTAGAGTAGTTTAAAATGTCATCAATAAACACGACAACAAATTTATCTAAGTATTTATGCATTATATTATTCATTAAGCACATAAAGACAGCTGGGGCGTTGGTAAGCCCAAATGGCATTACGACAAATTTGTAATGTCCATACCTTGTTCTGAAGGCTGTCTTGAAGACGTCCTCATATTTGATTCTTACCTGATGATATCCTGACCTCAGGTCTAGCTTTGAGAACACTGTAGCTCCACGTAGCTGATCAAACAAATCATCTATGCGAGGCAGCGGATATCTGTTTTTAATGGTCATCTTGTTTAGTTGACGGTAGTCTATGCATAGTTGCATAGTTCCGTCTTTCTTTTTGACAAAGATGATCAGTGCTCCCCAAGGGGACACACTAGGTCGAATGTACTTCTTATCTATTAACTCTTTTAACTGAGATTTTAGCTCATTTTAAGTTCTAAAATATTCATACGATACAGAGCTTTCGAGCTAGGTACAACACCTGGCACCAGCTCAATAGTGAAATCCAGTTCCCTCCTAGGAGGTAATCCTGGAATTTCTTCTAGGAAAACATCAGTAAATTCGTTTAAAACAGGAATATCTTCTATTTTTAACTTATCCATTTCAGACTTACTTGCCTCGTCTGTAATAGTTACATCATAGGCTTTACACCCTTTTCTAACTGCTCTTTTAAGTTGTAAAGCAGAAATCTGCCTGATTACAGTTTTCCTAGAAATGCCCTTAACTTTTACGGTTTGTTCATTACTATTTACGCACATAAAGGTTTTATCGTAACAGTTTAAAACTACCTTATGTTGTTCTAACCAATCCATGCCAATCAGCAAATCGTATGAGCCAAGACATTAAGCTTGACTGTAGTTTTAAATTCATCCATAAGTAAAGCACATTCTTTCACAAAACAGGTTGCTTTTCTTTTTGCCCCAGTGGCTAATTGAACTAACCAGGAATTATCAAATTTATCTACAGACAAATTACATTTTTCCACTATCTGAGGTGCAATGTAACTAAGACTACCCCCTGGATCAACTAGAATGGTCACAGGGGTTTGGTTAATCATACCTTCCACTTCCACCATGGAAGTCTGATAGTCAGCTTGGCGGTTCTCCAATGCTGCATTTATTCTGGGCATAGTCCTCGCGAGTTCTCCAATGGTCATTTCCTCCTGAACAGTGTGAATATTGCTGACTGACTTTTTCCGATTTGGGCAGACCGAGGCATAGTGCGGGCCATTACATTCCCAGCACTTAACAGGCTCCTTTCGTTCAAAATTCTTAGTGAAATTCACATGGTTATTTACAGCTTCCTTGCCCTTAAAGTTATTGGAATTATTGGAAGCACCATTTTTATTTCCCTGGAAATTCTTACTGTTAGAATAATTTTTATTCTTATTATTCTTGAAATTCCTCTGAGGTACAAATTATTTCTTCTTGAACTCAGGCTGACTGTTGTTTTTCTTAGCCTTCTAGTTGGCTATGCCTTCTTTCTTCTTGTTCTGCTCAAAACAAAAATTAGCCTTCCGCATGGCTTCTTCCAGAGTCTTCGGGTTATCATACTCAATTATGTCCTTAATGTGATATGGTAGACAGCTAAGAAACCGCTGCACTTTAGGTTTCTCGTCTACTAAGTAAGGTACATACCTCAGCAAGCTTAAGCATTTACTGTTCAAATCCTTCATAGTCATTGAACATAACTTCAATTCGTAAAATTCTTTAGCTCTATCTTCATAATATTGTTCGGACAGAAATTTCTTCTTGAAGTACCTTTTAAAGGTACTCTAGTTAACTTCTTTTTCCTTGATACCCTTAACTCTCTTCGGATCTTGCCACCATATGTCTACTTTTCCGGAAAGATTATAGATTGTCATTCTTGCCTTCAGCTGATTTGAATAGTTGTATATATGAAAATACTTCCTCATCCCGGATAACCAAGACTCTGCTTCTTCCCCTTTTTCGATCTCTCCATTGAAAGTTGGGGGCTTTATCTTTTTAAACTCCCCGTAAATCTCTTCATATGGTCTGTACTTCTTCCTTCTGTCATACAACTCAGCCTCACTACTGTCACTAGTAGTGTGATAGCTTGGTTGTTCACCGAACCCTTCAGATGATGAACTGCTGTCAGTTTTCACCAGCTTCACCCT
>LPNX010565342.1:81222-216722 GCA_001517045.1 Pseudotsuga menziesii | reverse complement strand
AAAAAAAAAAAAAAAAAATAAAAAAAAAAAATATATATATATATATATATATATAATAAATAAATAAATAAAATAAATAAATAAAAAATTGTTCTTTACATAAAACAGAATATAGGTTAGTATATTATTTTACTATTCTACGGAATCTAGTTGGGCTTACATCAAGGCCTAGTATTTGAACCATTCTCTGATACCACATGTGATAACCCCAAATTTTCCGAAAATTTTAATTTTTTTTAAAAAGCATATAAATTTCATAATTATGGTAAACTAATTATTAAATTAGTTATATATTACCACATTCATTATCTAAATTATATGTTGGTTATGTTTAGAAATAGAACAGTTCTTTTCAGTTTACTGACTTTGTTTCCTTTTGCGACCATAAGGTGAGACTGTCATGCATATTGGGCTTACTTAGCTTTCGAGCTAATGCAGAAAGTTTTCCTGTTCTTACAAACTACAGGTAAGAGTTTTGGTGCTGCTTGTCGCAATTCTAAAGTATAACAAGTTCGTCGCAAAAGAAAAGCTCAGTAAGAAAATAAATGTTAAACAGTTTCCAATGCTTGTTGAGGTACATTTAATAACTAGCCTTCTTTCTAGTAGAAGTAATTTATGGTTCTTGATGATTTGGAACTATTTCAAATCTATTTTAGTCATGATGTATGAAAATGTCTTACTGAATTCTTTATAGTAGAGTAAGAGTAACAGAGCTATACAATCCATAGTGTGATTTCATTCATATATGAATACGTTACTTAGTAAATGTAAACTGATAGAAAGTTTAGGTATTACTGTTCCTATTTTCAAACTCTGAATTTAAAATGAGTTTACAACTTTACTTCAAGTTGCTTTTTAAGAAAACTATACTAATGTTGATGCATATGATGCATAGAGTTTTTATTCCCTCATTAATTGTTTTCAAGCATAACTAGAGTTTATCCTCAGAAGTATAAATATCTTTAGGACAGGATTTATCCTATTCCTTTTATGTATATAAACTGAACAAGTCTTTAAGAGACTATAATTCATAAAAGAATGCATCTCTTAATTTGTTATATAGCCTATCTATTTTATTATGGTGAAACTTCTAGATAAATAAAATGTGGCCTAACCTTGCCAAGTCATAAATTATGACTAAGGGTGTTACCTTAAACAAGTGTTGTCACCACGTAGTAATTACTATTTTCCTTTTGTATCTTTCTACCATATGTTGCTATTTTATTCAATATAGATAAGCCATTGAAGTTATTAAGGTCAACAGGACCAATGTCATAGTTTTTCTTTACTCTATTATCCTCGTTTATGATCTTTTACAATATAATTTTATGTTAAACCAAAGGTGATTGAACTCAAAAGTTCAAAACGTGTAAGACAAGGTATGAGGTGAAATTAAGAAGCCAAATAAAAACATCAACCAAGGTCACAATCGAACTATATCTAATCTTTAATATAAGGTTAAACTTTATAAAGGAAAAGTCTCCTCTTCACATGTTCCTAAGCTAGAGTAAATATATTAGTTACCTAGCAAAAAGGGTTATAATCATAACCTTAACAAGAAGAAAAAGGATAGCATTGACTCCATAAATCCATGCATTATTTTATAAGGTTCGATGTAAGATTTTTCCATGTCCTCGATGATTGCCAAGATTAGGGTTTATGAAAGCTTCGTGGTTTGCATGCAGCGTAATACAACGATTGACTTTGCACGAGCACTAAGGTGTAATCATCGGTTATAATAATTGATTGGAAAATCATTTCTTCGTGGAGCATCGTTGGAACTTTACACTTAAACCCACTGCTCAACAAAAATTTGTTGGGCTATCGTGGCATTACCATAGCCATGTACTGCGTTGTTATAAGAGCCGTTGAAAACCCTAGCTCACATTACCTCCTTCTCCTTTGGTTCCTATCGCTCTGCGATGGTGCTGGTGCACCTTCGTCGCGCCGCTCCTCTGCACGGTTATTCTACAGTTGTTATCCTTCTACTAGCCTGTCCGAAAGCACATTAAGGAAGTGCCGTCCTCAAGCTTTGTTGTTAATCCTTTGATAATGGTCCTCTCTTTGGGTTTAGTTATCCTTTCAGTTCGAGCCTGAAACCCTTGACTATAATCGAACCCTCCTTTAGTATGCTCATAGTCTTATTCTCTTGTGTGGAGGTTCAGTGTTGCCATAGTTAATCCTCCTCTCCCTGCCTGTAGTGGGGTTTCTTCTTCGCGTTGAAGGTTGTCTCAATGCTGCTGGTGGTCGCGTCTCCATAAAAAGTTCAGGTAAGAAAGAATAATGCAAATCTTCTTCGATTTACTGTTCGTTTCAGTTATAAGAAATATAACCCTGCTTACACATTTTTATTAATGAGGTTTTCTTTATTGGTAACAGGTCTCGGCCTTTTCTTCTGCGCGGCTTCTGATGCAAAGTAGTTGCAGCGACTACAAGTTTCGGTAAGCCTGGTTACACCATGGCTCTTTCTCTTTGTGGGGTTCCTTTGGAACTTTTGAGGGTTGGCGCAATGAGGCCTGTAACCCTTGCGGCTTCAGTTGTCCTATTAACTTGTTTGATACTTGTAGTAAATGAAGAGGTCCTGCATTGTGCGAGGGTGCTCTGGCTTCGGCCGTGATTATATAAGTTAGTTTCTTTTGTGTTTTAAGTGCTGTGTAAGAAATGTATATAACTGAGGCAATATGCCATACTCTTCAAATACTTGTAGAGACCGAGGGCTTTGAAGAGCCGTTCGATTTTCTGTTAGCTTTACTGTGTAAAACTTGAGGCCATGAGCCTGACTTGGAAAAGGGTTTACAACCCAGGACTTCTACCTTTGCTGTAATTATAAAATTTTTACGGGGTTTCCACCCTAAGTCTATTATATAAGTATTAATATTGTTTTCTTTTCTGTATTTCTTTGTTTACTTTCAGTACTGAAATTTAAATGCTTGTTTATGTTAAATTATAATACGGCCGTGAGTAAAATACTCCCTTGGCTTCTCAGTTGTGATTTAATTGTATTTTTTGATTAATAGGGTTAAACCCTAATATTGACAGTAAGAGAATTACATACAGCCCCTTCTATTAAATTCATTGTTAATTTGTTTGTAATACTCTTTTGTAATTGTGGGGTTATTAATTAAGTTTTACAATACTTGTTAAGCTCGATAATCAAGCATTCGACACTGTTGATTATATCTTGTGTAATATTATACTTGATTTCTTTATCTGTAGTATTATTATAATTAAATGCTAACATTTTCTGTACAAAGTTTATATATTTGACTTACTTTATTTTTAAAGATAAATAATTACGTAGAACTGTTACCCTTCAGATTAGAATAAATGGGTGTAAAAAGAAAATTACTATGTAACTGTCAGTAATTCTGGAGTGCAGAATCTATATTATAATTTTGGTTTACAAGAATAAAATTAAGGTATTACTGTAGTTACCTAATAATACTATCTTTATAAAGTAAATAATTGGGTAGTAACTATTATTTATTGTAATAATGTTGTTACCTTAACTGAAGTACTGTTACTTTCATTGTTATTTATATTTAGTTTCCTTTACAAGTATATATAGGGAAATAGTAATTCGTTCTTTGTTTTATTTATACTCATAAAATAAAGTAGCCTGTTGTTATCAGGTTCTTATACATACTGTATTAAATTCCTTGTAGAAATAATTTCTATATTATATTACAATTTAATGTTTATAAAGAAAAGAAAGTAAAAGTACTAAGCAGGTTCTATATTGTTAATAGCTTAGGTAGTATAGGTTACAGTGATATGTTTTTATTTAAACTTAACTAAGTAGAACAGGAATAAATGAATAGCATATTTTATTTTACAAAAGTAAATTCTGCTATACTAAAGTACCTGTAGGAATAAATAGAGATTCTAGCTACTCTTCATTGATATTCAAATAGACAATTAAAGTTACTGATAGTAACTAAAATATTAAGAACTGTTTTCTCTACTGGTACATATTATTATCAGTGAACAATTCAATTTACTTCTCTGTTCTAAAAGACTTGACAGTTTTATGTACAGAATAAAGCTACTCCTAAAACCAAGATATTTCTTCTGAAAAACAACACAAAGAAACTACTCTATAATTCCATCACACACTATTCTGTGTTTTCATCATACTACTTTTATTGTAAATTTACCCCTATGCTGGAGTACGGTCTAGTCACACCAGATGTGGAAAAACATAGGTGGGGTTGTAATTCTCATCAAAAATATTTTGTTACAGAATAAACTGAGAACACTTCATTACTAATCCATCTAATTTCTTATACCATAAACTATAAATCTACCATTCAATCATAAACATATATTAAAACAAAGATTTAATAGATGGCAGAACCTGTTCTGGAACTGGGATAACAACAGCAATGGGAGGCCATTCCTTCCTACCAACTCCTGGAGAGCGCTCAAACAACAACTCCTCAAGACCCCCGAGCTTGCTCTGGTCTCCCTGGCTGGAACTAGGTGCAGCAATAGTCAAATACCAGTCTTCAAACTCGGTATCAAATCTGAACTTATCAGTAAGTTCTCCCAGCTAACAAGCTGTAATAAACCAAGTTACTGCAGCATTCCTCTCAGAACAACTTCCTTACTATTTTTCCCTCTTTCCCCAATGAATTTCCTGAATAACATTCCACCTGAATGATTCTTCTCTGGAAAATATTTGAGCAACCTCAGCTCTATTCATTGGGTACTTTTAAAAGATTGCCTAGGTCTTTTTGGGTTAGTTGTCATTTATTGAGTGACCTGCTCTGATCCCACTTTCTTGGGGGATCATGACCCCAATTATAGGGAAGTTGCCACCTGCAACTTAGGAAGTGTTTGAGGATACTGCCACTTGTCTTTTTCCCTCCACCTAGTTCCATCCACTAGTTTGACCAATAACCTCTTATTAACAGCTCTCCCATGCTGTTGTCTCCACATTTTATTTATTAATAATAAAATATTCAGAATTACATTCCACTTCTTTTGACTTTACTGAGTCATCAGTTCCTACTTAGCATTAAATTTAACATAATGTCTTAGGAAATATAATTAAAACAATTAACATTATTTTACAAAATTGGGGTATGTGACAAATCCAGTAATTGATGTTGCTATGCAATTTATAAGAACCAAGATTTTGAAGACATCCCTATTCCGATGTCAAGATTTTCTCAGAGTAATGCGACAATTCAGAATTGGATGGAGTACTATAACATAACCGGCGAGCCTAATGATGATGATCCATGTGATATACATATTCCTGAATCTGAGGGTAGTCGATTAATAGAGGGATCGGCCTTGTCAAATGATAAATTTTTGAAGCCCCTCAAATTAAATAAGGTGAATATCGGTTCTCCATAAAACCCGAAATTTGCCGATATTGGGGACTATTAGGATGATGAAACAGTAGGAAAGATTACATATTTATTGCATGAGTTCCAGGATCTATTCCCATCTAATATCTTGAAAATGAAGGGGATTATTGGTGATATGGGAGAAATGAAGATTCCCCTAAATCCATATGCAAAACCTGTCAAGCAACGATTGTTTAGACTAAATCCGAGATATATGGAGAAGGTCAAAAGTTAAACATAATGCTAGTTACACGCATTATAGAACCTGTCAAGTAATCATAATGGATTATCCCTATGGTTTTTCAAGACAAGAAAATTGGTGAAGTCTGTATTTGTGTCGACCTATGGAAACGGAATGATGCATGCCTGCATGATCTATTTCCTACCCCTTTCACAAATGAAGTCTTGGAAAGCGTAGGAGGGAAAAAGTGTACTTGTTTACTGATGGATTCTCTTGGTAGCATCAAATAAGAATTGCAAAAGAAGATCGGTACAAGCCAACCTTTGTGATAGAATGGGGATGCTTCTAATATACGATAATGCCATTTGGACTCAAGAATGCACCTGCTATTTTTTCCATAATAGTAGTAATTGTTTTTAAAGCTTTTATCCATAAATTTCATGAAGTATACTTTGATGATTGGACAGTTTATGGGCTAGTTAAAAATCATATTGAGAATATCATAATGACGTTGGACAGATCTCATTCATTGACGGTGGTGCGGTCCAGTTACAAAAATTAGACGATACACCCTTCTATGGGCTAGTGAATGGAAGTCGACTGAAACATTATCAAGATAGTTGTACTTAGCTCGACTGAAAAGATAGTGGTTGTGAAAAAAATTGAAGTCTTAAACAATTACAATTGTGTTGCAAGTTTAAACTTTTGGCACGAGATACATGTTTGTTGCAAGACAAACTTTTGTCACAAATTACAGTTAGAGTACAACTAAGTTGAGTTAGTGCCAAATTTCGATGACATGCTTTTTTGTCACATCTATCATTAATGCTTGATAAATACCTGGTTTTATGAAGGGTGAAGTGATGTTTCGATTGACAGTTTATCAAAATGATTGGAAATATTGCCCCATGTGACAGGATTAGGTTCCATCTTTTCCATTTATTGCAGACCCACATGATTGAACAACTTACTGCATGGGGAAGCCTATTTCATTCTCCAACAAGTGTTTGTTACTCATTATATCAAACCGTGAAGTTTCTTGATCCAAACTATATGTATGTGAACTCTTTGCATCCAAAGTCATTTTTTTATGAAAATACCTATGTCAAGTACCAACACCATTCAAGGATCAGGTATGGAGGTCCCTCCTACCATACCCATTGTCGAAGAAGCTCCAAAAGTTGTGTTGTGACCAATGCCGATCAATCCACCGAGAAGGAAGTGAACAATTAGCCTTGGTGTTTTTCTTGAACAGAGGTTCAAAGCTACCCATGATGTTGAAGCATCATGCTTTGGGTCAATGTCCATGTTACTATGATACATTCCCCCAAGAAAATATGATGCTCCTAATGTAGTCATTTGCAAGAATGTTAAGTATTCACTGGTCAAGCCAACCATCCCAAAAGGCGTACATGTTGCAACAAACATTCTGCCAAATCTGAGAAAGCTTGCATTCGAAGATGACGATTTGCAGAATTTTCTTGAACTAAACATGTTGCGGTACATGAACTCTATGTAATTGTTCAAAGGAGGGCCTATACAACTTAATCCTATGGAGTGGGCTCGAGGATTGGAGAAGTCGAGCATTTTGTCACTTATGCATATGCCCCATTTTGGTCGCACGACAGAAGTCAATATATGTGTGAAGAATCTGTTAGTCTGCTTCCATGGAGGGTTCCTATGGCTGGATAGCCAAATTTCAGTAGAAGTTGAACTAATTTATGTCATCACTCGACTGCCTAAGGCAGGGGTCGACCCAACGTTGTTCTTTGTAGGAAAGGAGCAGGATCCGAGCCTAATCGGATGGATGAAGAAAAAATATAATCTTGCAAGAGATAAGAGGGGCTTTCCTATTGTCTCTATCAATGACACAGGTGTTCGGTTCACAATAAAAGTGCTCTCTAGCAATATGCTCAGAAAGATGCAACCGAACCAGTGCATTATCGATACCATTGTTGTAGCATATCAGTGTGTTGCTAGTGTGCAGATGAATTGGTCTACCTATCTATTGAATGAAATATTAGTCGATGTCATCGATGCCCAAGAGAAATACAATCTCTTTACTTATTCATGGCTATTAATTTTGATATCCTTTCTCGCAAGAGAAAATACACTAATTTACCATGGGATGGACGTGTTGGTTCCATGTCAGGGGGCGCGCTACTAGAACCCGTGGGATGAGAAGAAGAATCCACATTGGAAAACTGAAAAATAACATTGAGTTTTATTTACACACTAATGCACTAAGGCATTATATTGGGAACCAATTTGGGATTGTCGCCGAGACTGTCCAGTGGTACTGAAATGTAATCAGAATTTTTTGCTGGGGCTCACCATATATACGTGCAACCACAACAAGAACCCAAGCATCCGTGGATGACCACGATGTTTTGGTTGACAAAATAAGAAATTGAGATGATCATTTGGGACTAGCCCGAAGAATGGAGACAACCTATAGCATATGACCAAATATCTACCGAGACTGGCCTACGACTACACAAAATGTTGAGAACTCAAGGAGAGATCAACAGGAAGAAGAAATCCCACCTAGTTCCCGTTATGAAAGTAATGAAGAATCAAGTGCAACCCCGATGGATCCTAAATTGAGCGAAAAAAGATAAAATCCTATGAAGAATCAAAGAAAAGTCACAAGAAACAGAAGGTTGATAAAACTTTCAGAGGTGGTGGGTTTATAGACGATGACTATGATGTGATTGTTGATCAAATGGTGGAAGTTGCTAATGAAACTCACTAGAAAATAGATGAATGGAATACATACTTGGTGTGAGTCACCATTGACTTAATGCAGACTCTCTGTGTCGTAGTAAAATAAGTCAGAGTAGTGGTAAGTCGAGACCCATTCTAGTCATATTCATAAGAAGCCGGTCCTTCTGAGGATCGTCGAGTCGAAGTACCATTGTCGCGACAACATAGAACGGTTCAAGTGTCTCCTAAGGCACTTGGTTTGGGCACACCAGAGCATAACATCATGATCAAGGACATTGGTAATATAAGTCTCGACCTTTATATGATCCCTATGCTTCTACTGCACAACCTTCAACAACTTGTAGAGGACAAGATTAAGGTGAGGGAACACATGGTATATGAACAACTGAAAAATTCAAAGAATATCGTATCGTCTCTTGAGCTAAAAGTGCAAGAAAAAAACTAGAAAACACAGAGATGGAAGCAGGATAGGAAACGACTGGAGCAAGTTGTCGCATTCGCATTCCACGAAATTCCATAGGCGGGAGTTACACCTGAAATGCTCCCAGAGGCTCAAGTTATTCGACTTGAGGAAGTAGCTGTTGACTTCCACCATCATATTACAAAGTTACAAACAAAGTTGCTTCCCAGTACACCCCCTTAAGTACCGAAAGAGTGACGAAAGGTAGTAAGTAAAAATGTCCAAAAGATTTGGGAGGCTGAGGCATGTTATGCCAAGGCATATGTGTAGGTTTCTCATTCTTGGGAAGCCTTGATGGATGATGAGGAATTGGAGAAAGTAGTAGAGCAACTTTATACTGCAAAGGAAAATCTAATTGAGTTAAGAAATACATTGAATACATTGTCGCTGGTCGATAAAATGAGCAAGGTTGCTGACTTGAAAATACTATAGCAACATGTCACCAAACTATGAACACAACAACAAACCCAAACTGAATGTGTCGCAGAACTCGAAGCCAAAGCAAAAAAGTTCACAGGGACTATCCACCTGGTACACAAGCAGGTGCGACATAAGTGGAAAATTCAGAACCTATCCATTCCAACTTATGGAAAAGATTGAGAAAGTCAAAGAAGATGCTCAACAACAAGCATAAGAAATGATGAAAATATGTCAAGAGTTTTAGAATAAACTCGATGCGATAGAGACTTATAGTTGAAGTGGCTTGGGGCGAGCCACAAGTGAGTGTTGGGGGCCTGTTGTCCCTAGGAAATTGCATAAAAGTTTTGATTGAAAGTTTTGAAGAATCTGATTGCAAGGGGAACAAAGTTGCGATGCAAAAAGAGAGAGTAAGTTGAATCTAGGAATTTGACCTGTTTTTTAGGAAACACTAAATGTAAACAATGATTTAAGTTAGACAAGTAGTCTATTTTGGGAATGGGCATGAATCTAAACTGGCCCGATAAAACCTTTATAAATGAAAAGGGATTTCTTGGGTTAGTTAGAAGAAGAAAATGACTGTTAGTTTAGAACTGGTCGATGGTTAGAAGAAGAGTTGTGGAAAAGTTTATAAGGTCGATCCATAAGTTGTGTGTGCATGATGGATATACATGAAACAAGAGGTTAGGTTGGATTAGAAGGTATGAGAGCATGAGAAATACAGAGGAAACTCATCCATTGTAAGAATATATTGAGAGATGTATGCAGGTTGTGTGCGCAGACCAAAAGCGTTCTAAACACGACTCATTCCAAATGAAAATCGCTTTTGTGGTTTTCCCACATGGGTTTCTCGTTACATCTATGTGTCTGTGATGTCTGTTTATATTGTGTCTGAATCTTTATGGGTTTGTAGCAACTGATATTGATATAATACTGTGGAATGTTGATAATAACTATGATAGGCATGATTTAGATCTGTATTCTTTATATACCGTGTATGTGTCGACAGATTCATATGCTTTATATGTTGTGTATGTGTTCATGATTTTCCCTCTATCTACTTTGTTCGATCGGTATGTTTAACGTTGCCATGAAGAAATCCACTTCTATCACTGCAGAAGCCTGGTTCTTGCAGTCCCCATATGTATGTCAGGTGAGACCTCTCTTTTGTCGCAGGTGTTGCCGATGGAGTTATACTCTATCGAGCTGGTGCCCTGAATTTTGTTTGACGGGCAGGGAAACTGAACCTGGGCTAGTGGAATTGATGCCAACACCACCCAACAATAAATAGGTGGTAGAATATGCAATCCCTAGGAAGGGAAATTTCCTAAACATTTGCAATAACTCTAAAATATTGTCCATAGAGCTATAACATTGTTTGGGCATCCAATGGAGGAGATTTGATGGTTGTTGGCATTCCATATTTCATTAAACCTAAAATAAAATGCATTCATACTCCATTCCACTCTCAATCCCATCGTATCTTAATTCTTTGGAAACCATTAATGGCACACATAACCCAGAAACAACACATGGAATAAATAGATGCATAATTCAAACACACACGTAACAAGAATAGATTATAACACATTGTTTACTCGGGAAACCCAAATGTGAAGACCTATATCTAATGGCTTATACCTCAACTTGTTCACATATGGTAATGGATAACTTACAACACTCCCTGGCTCTATGGTTCAGTCTCACTCATGATCCCAATAATTTGGATGGTAGCATTCCCATTTAATGCTAAAGAACCCCTTTCTCATATTTGGAATGAAGTAACTAGGAGAAGAGCTTGGCTCAGGGATAGCTAGAAGGATAACCGTTCCCAAGCCTTCAACTTCCTCTCTATCATTTCTTGCTTTTACAATTTTTGAGGAGGATTCCATATTTTAAAGTTTTATTTATTATTTTTCGTTTTCATTCATTCATTTGTTTAGTACATGATATAACTCATTCATTCACGTGACTTTCACTTGAAGAGTGGATGAGGTAGACATCTCATTCTCACAATATGATTAACTAATGGATTGTTATCTTTTTACAGTGGTAGACATCTTGAGCAGTGACATGGGGCCCTTCACACTACCACTATGTATTCTTCCTTGTCTTTAACATTGAGTAGAACCTTGATGATACTTGCTGAACATTTACCTAAAACCATTGTTATATAAATCCATTTTGGTACCAACATGAATTAATGGTGAGTTATGGAGACGTGGTTAATTATGAAGGGCCCCAAGCTAGATCGACAAACTCCATGCCTCCACATAATGCATATATAAAATAAAAACAATGACAATAAAAAAAAAAAATAACTACACATTACACTGTTTTTAAAAAAAAGACAAAGGAGAAGAGAAGCATTAGAGTTGGCAGAGTTGAATATTGGGGATTCCTAGCCTTTCAATTGATCCCTAGTAGAGCTCAATCTTCCATAAACTCGGGCACACCAAATCATAATGGGTTATTTGGCAAAGATAAGAAGGAAAGTTGTTTTAAAATTACCGTGAAATGATTGTAAATGAACCAAAGAGCCAAAATTCATTGCAACCTACAAATTGTCGAGAGATAAATATCGACCATAGTTATATTTGATACTAGATTTTTTGTTTCCTTTAGGTTTCTCTAGGTTAAATTATGTGTTCAATGTATTATACGTTGCGAGATTGCATTATTAATCTAGTTGTTATGTTCCAATGTATTGTCAAATGAAATTCATTAGATTATAATGTCATCAACAATATGTTATTGCTTTCTCAAGCTCATTCCCTTGGCCACAATGATTGGCCACGTCAAGTCATTTCATTAAAGTTGAAGGAAGATGAAAGGTGTAGAAATAGGAGTTGTTATCAAAAGTTATAATCTCAGACAAAGTTTCTAATGGGTGTTGCTACTATTATGCATTATGGTTTCAACCTACAATCAACCTATAGAGTTGCCCATGTTTTGATAGGACAATACTTGTTTCTTCATTGCATGACTAGCCCATTCGATTGTTAATTCCTTACAACCTCCTTTGTAAGCAAATACATACTCGTTGCTTTGTCATTTTGTCGGAAAACAATGGAGGAAAGCAAAGTTATTTACGAGAATGCTCCAATGTGACTACTAGCATCGAATTAAATGAAAATGAGAGTGTTGGGCTAAGCGCTACACTCAAGTTGTGTCATTTGGTTGAGACTAGAAGTAAAGTAGAAGTGTTATTCTCATTGGGTATTTGGTCGAGGATTGACTTCAATCAACCAAGCAATTAGAATCATAAACAAACACACGAACAAAATCCTGGCAATGAATAAACATTTAAGGAAATTAATCTTAGTTTGATGATAAATTGTAGTGACATCAAACTAACTCTATTCCATGGAAGAATCTTGTTTTGCAGTGACATCAAACTAACTCTATTCCATGGAAGAATCTTGTTTCAAGAGTTACTACACACTACCTAAACATATCCTCCATATTGATGGTTTAATTGTCTAGTTGTGCACAAGGTTAAGGAGCTTGGTTTGCTGAGGTTAAGAAAAATTTATCAAGGCCCTTTTACATATTAATTCTCAAGCGTACCCATTTTAGGTTCCATGGTTAAAGTAATGGGCGAGGAACGAGATTTTGATAAATAAATTCAACTATATCTACAAAAACGTGCTTGATCAAACTGTTAGCACTCCGTTTACAACAATCGAGCTATGGGCTTGGAAGAATTCGAAAGGGGTCATGTTCAATGAATAATTATACGAACACCCTTCAGGTTATCCAATGGACAGTTTCCATCGGGTAGGACCATCAGATGAAGAAGAGACCTCGATCTACGGTGGTAGATCCTTCCAAGGGTTAAGACATGCAGCAGGGAAAATGAGATACAGAGGTGTTCTAGATCAACGATCCAGAATCACAACGGAGAAGATCGACGATAGAGCATGGCTCCACAGGCTGAAAGATGCGAGGAAATATTTAAGTTGGGTGTTCGCGAAGCCTGTTAAAGGGGAGAAGGAATGAAAGGCCAAGATCAAGGTGAAGCCCGATCGACAGCTTGAGATAGTTTCGTTGGGAAAACATGCTCAGTAGAAGGAGCTTTCCCAAATCGAGAAGCGGGTTAAAAGGCAAAAATATCTGACGACAGAGATGAGAGCATGAGCATATCTACGACCCTAGCTGATTTCATGATCCAAACTTGTGTAGATAAAGTCATGATTCCAAATAGCGAAAAGTGGTACCGACTGCAAAGATCAATGTCCACGACGAAGGCGGGGATAGATCTATGGTCGTGGTTCATTTCATGATCTGAACTAGCGCGGACAGGGTCAGGATATTAATTCACGAAAAGTTGTAGGGTCTACTCTGATCAATGGTTGCATGGAAGGGTTGATCTCGATTGAGAGATAAGAAACATACTGTGGTCTAAAGCTGCTCGCTAGATCAAGGAAGGAGGAATTGGCGGCAGAAGTTAAAGAAGCAAGGACGACGGATGTGAAAGACCCCAAATCGGAGGGATGAGAAGGCCTCAAGGCTGTGGGTATCACATCTAGAGCAGATCTAACAGTATAAGAGACGTTCCCATGCATGATCCACCTCCAGGTAGATTAATTGATTCTCCTCGATGCCATTTGGGATAGACCAAGGGCGAAGATCATGTCTAATGTCACTAGCATTCCTGGCTTAGCAGGTCTGGTACGTGGCTTGTGTAGAAAAGCAGCGGGGAAGCATGGAGTTTGGTTTTCTAAAGTGACGAATCTAGCCTTTACATAAAGTAAAGAGACACCGCGAGCTGAATCCGCACAAGAGCCATTGTTGCTGTAAGCGAAAAGGCAAGAAAAGTCAGATCCAAAGGCCTTAACCAGTTGGGAAGCCACGCAGAAAAGCTCTTAGAATCTTATCCATGATCGATGAGATAACTGAACATCAGAAGAGAAGATCCTCACCCAGGTGTCACACATGCCATTGTTTCGATGATCGGTATTCCAGCGTGTACAACCATCTCCAGGTTGATCCGACTCGCCTTATATAATGCCACCTTCTGAAGCTATTGAAACATGGAAATGGGTAGGCAGTGAGAGATAGACCAGAAAGGGTGAATTATAGGAAGCCTTGAGTCCTCTTGCAGATAGCGATGACTGTGTGGTTTGAGAAGCTAGTTTGTCAGGGGGTACTCATGGTTGGCGAACGTAAAATTACGTTTCTTCATCATCCTGGTTATCTACACTAGGAAATCACCAACCATCGGGGCACATATGTTAAGCACTTAGAGAGATTCACCTACTTCTAGACGACCCTAGACTCGGCTGTGCCACGCATGGGTTTTTACATCCCGGGGATGTCCCTCCGACACCTCCAGTTGCAGTCACAGCCCCCAAAGTCCCAAAACACAACGGTGGTTGAGCTGTAGGAGCAAATGCTCGGTCTGGGACAGTGGAGGTCCAAAGCCTTCATCACCGCCCCTATGATCTCCACTTAACAACTTTACCAGGGGCGAGGAGGAGGTCAAAACCACACCCAGCCGTGTGGCCTACAAGAGATCCCTCCTCATCAGAGGTAGAGAGCTATACAAGAATGATAAGCCTCTCCGGAGGCTTTTCATCATCAAATGCATGGCCACCATTTTTCCAGTCCCCTCGTATAATAGTGTTACCAGACGAAAAGGAGCTGGGAAAATGGCTGGGCACCGAAGCACAGGTTTTCTTGTCAGCCTTTGAGCACCACGGTTTGAAGAAGGCATGCCAGTCCAAGGAAGTAGAAAGACACGTTAGGAGCAGTCCGAGTCAGAAACGGACCACTAGCAGGCAATATGATGATTGTTTTCATACCAAGTTACTTGAGTGAAGGAAACTATGCATTGTCAGTCCAAGTACCATGCACGACAACTCCATAATGTTGGTTAATATTTGTAAACTGTGGCGATAGTACCACACTCTAAACACTTATTATATGATTGTGACTGAAAACAATATTTAGGTTTTGTTTCGAAGAATAGTCTCAGTGCTAAGAAGTATAAATATACTCCCAGTAGAGGGAGAGAGGGGTTGGTTGGGGAAATTTCAAGGGCTGAGGCTCTCCATTGTAATTAGTCTCTGGTTTTCGTGTTATGAATAAATTTGCAAGGGAAGGATAGTCTTTCGTGGCAGAGATTCCTGTGTCGTCTTTTCTTTCAATATGTAATTTTCTTACGTGAATGTTCATCATGTTTCCATTCCAGTTTGTTAGTTTCTTTCATGTCTGAAATAAGTGTATAACAGTTTGGAATTCATACATGCTATGCTCCGTCAATTGTTTCAGACATTCATTAAAGCTTTCTTCTAAAGTCACGCAGAATTCATCCTGCAGATGCTCTGCGCGATGGGTTGTTTCCTCTCATCTACTAATCACCTGCTAAATATCTTCTGATTGTAAGATGGATGGCTATCTTGCCTCTGTTTGTAAATTTATGCCATTCTTTACCTCCTACAATATGTTCCCTACTCGGACCGTCGACTCCATTGCCCAATGGTCCCCTTCTCTGATAGTCCCACCTACATCTTATATCAACGCACCTACCCCATTTAGGAGTCTGGCCTCCTGACCGTTCTCAATTGAATACCTTACATGAGTAAATCTGGTAAGTAAGCGAGAGATCCCTCTCTGACTATGCCGGGCCAAAGGCACAGTCTAAAGTGGTTTTGCTGTTGCCCGGGAGAGAACCCTTTCCGCCTAACCTATGGGTTCAATCTCGATGCTAACACAAACATTAAAATGATGGGAAGGTTGAGAAATGCAATCCACCTTGGGTAACAAAGTTAGGTAGTTTATTTGATAGAGAGTTTCTCGACCTAAAATAAAAAGGACAACAAGAGCATTTCTTCATGTCCATTACTTACGAGAATGATAGCAACAATGCTCAATTCCTTGAGGAATGAAAAAGAAAAAAGAAGGTCTTTAATTGGATTATGGGTGTTGAGACAACACCATATGTGTGGCTTTGATATCTTCCTAATCCAAGGATTTATAGGCATGGCCTTGACACAATATTGAAACAATTTGTGATTTTAATATGAATTTAATCATAGATATAAACATTGATATGAGTATGCTTAGGGGAATTATCATAACTTGATGGTGAACCTTCATAACAAACGACACCATGCTTGCCTTATCATCTATATTTATCTTGATATCCTTTGGTTTCTTCATCACTAGTTTATTTTTCCACTCTACCTCTACACTTCAATCTTTAGTCACATCATCCTTTGTGTCAATGTCTCCCTACCTATACTAACACAAATTTGCTAGGTGAGATGGGATAAGGATATACTTAGGACTCTACTTCGTTCCCTCATCATGATTTGTTATGAAAGCAATGCCATGTGACCAAAGACATTTCAAATAAATTTTTAACAATCCATAAATTTTCACTTCCTGGATGCAAAAAAGAACAAGATTATGATGCAAGGTCCTTATCACATGGACTATAGTTTTACGAGGGGGTCAATAAGTAATAAACATTCCAAGGAGCCACCTTCACTAGGATGTGGCAATAATATAGTCCATACTATCATAACAAGCTTCACCACCTAACCTAGATTAGTTGTTGTAAGCTTTTTATATAGACACACCTTTCATGGCCAATGAAGAAAAACAATCTTTTAAAGTGTGGATCTGGGACGTATTTTAAGGCTGCTAAAGGTCTAATGCCACACACAAGTTCATTACATTGGTTAAGACCCTCTCATGGTATTTTTATATTATATCTCTCAAATAGACCCTCATTTGGGCCTAAGATCGAAGAAGTCGAGGGGGTGTTATGATAGACAAAGCTGAGTATCAACACAAAAATGTTTTTGAGAACAAGTCATAATTGGATGGGAATGCTAAATAAGGCAACAAAGTTGGGAAGTTGATTTGATGTATAAATTTTCAACTAGAGAAAAAACACAATAAGGGTATTGCGACGTACCCATTGTTTGTAAGCAATAATTGCGGAATAGTGCAAGTTATTCCCCAATGAAAGGAAAAATAAAAATGTCTTTATTGAGGCAATGGGTGCCAAGGCAATGTTAGCCACATGGCTCCCATACATCTTGGACCTAGGCTTTTGAAGGCATGCAATTGATAACGTACAAAAGCAATGCATGTTTTTAAAAAAAATTACAAAGGTCATTATACCTAAAGACAAAAAATACCATTAGGATTATATTTGGGGGCTTGCCATAGTATTGCAGTAAACCTTTTTAACAATTTTTTAGGCACCTTTTGGGGGCCAATGTACTCATGACTTTCAACCATAATGGTACACCAAATTACTATAATTGAAGATTAAATCAAATGTCCTTTATATGGGCATGAAGGAAACAAATAAATAACTCTTATAAGCATAATGCCAAGCAACAATAGATAAATCAAAAGCAACACAAACAACTTATGGTAATATAGCTAATAACAATGATAAATACAAAACCAAAATACATGTAGAAGCTCATCAAATCTCCCCATTCCTTGATTTTACCAAATTTATTAAGAAAACTTTATTTATATCTCCATCTAAAAAGTTTATCTAGTTATTAAAATTGCAAGCTTCATTTAATAATCCCTGATTCAACATTAAATTTATCAAATTTGATAAAAACTCTATTTAACTCAAAAACTAAAAATAAAAATTTAACCTTCTAAAAAATGTTTAACCTTAATCATTACACTTGTAAGCTTCTAATAATCCTTAACTCAATATTCTGTATGATTGTTTAACAACACATATAAACAATAAAAACTAATGCTAAGGAGAAAGTTCCTTTATACCTAATGACAAAGTGGTAAATCTATGTTAAATTTACTCGTCGTACTAAATTATAAAGTGGTAAAATCTTTGTTAAATTTACACGGAGTAGTTGATACTCAAAACAAATATCATTTGAATGTTTTGTCCGTAAGGGAGTACCCGATCTAACTGCTGTAGGTTCCTTAAAATGTCCTTTGTTATCTCTCCACCTAGTTGTACTTTTGAAGAATATCTTGTGATGATGTTGTGTTCACACGGTTAATAAGTAAGGAAATAGCTTTACATTATAAAAACAACGACACAGCAAGAGTTTTATATAAAATATTACACAAATAGTTTGATTGGTCAATTGCCTTCCGTTTCAATTAAGATTGGTATATGGTTTGATTCCTTAAACCACCGTTTTTAAATTGTTAGGAATTTCTTTTGTGAAATCGATTCTCTAGTTTATCCACCTTAAAACGTTTTTAAATTGTTAGGAATTTCTTTTGTGAAATCGATTCTCTAGTTTATCCACCTTAAAAGTAGAACGAGATCATAATTTTTTGAAAGATGAGTATCCACACTCCATAATGGAAAAATTACTCAGCTCAAAATTTAGTTAGCAATCTTTAACATATTAAGGACAAGATTAGTTCACCTGAAAAATGAATGTGTTTTAAATATTCCTCCCGACAATCTATTTCAGCCTCGCTCTACGGCGAATTTATCTCCTTAAAATCTTTGTTTATTTTACAATATCTTCCAAAGAGGTCAAATCAAGCTTGTAGTTTGTCATAAAAATACGAATATTTAATCGAATGGAAGTAAGATAACTAGTTTGAAACTTACATGTTAAATATTGAAGGATTACACCCCTATCCTTACTACTATATTATATCCTTACTATTATTAGATCCACTTAAACAACAATCGTATTCCTAAAGTATGATATAGAAGGTTGTGAATTTGTCTGAGCTTGTGTTGTCACTGAAATCCTATCAAGCTTCTTTGGACGCGACGAGGGCATTCGATGGAAGAAGGGATACTGAAGTGGAATTGAAATGAATTTCTGTCGCTAATTGCTAGATGTTACATTAAAGAAAGCTTTCTATTTCGAGGGATTCTGGAATGGAATATGTTTTGGTTTGGCAAGGTTGAGCGGCAATGATCATGGAGGATGGGGGATGGTAAATGGTAGGCGGAGGAGTCTGGAAGAGTAGGAGGAGCGTGGGCAGCGGCAGCGGCAGCGGCAACTCAATGAAGTCGAGCAGCAAGAAGAGGGTCAAGAGAGGCCCAAGGGAGGGCACGGAGGAGGACGAAGAAACCAAAGAAAGCGAAGGGGAGGAACAGGAACACGAAGAAGAGCAGCAGGAAGAAGAAGACGAAGAAGATCAAGGAGAGGAGGAATCTGAGAATGGACAAGTGCTTGGAGAGGGCTTTTATGAAGTCGAAGACATCAGAAAGAAAAGAATTCGCAAGGTAACCTTTATGTCCATTTCTGTTTCCATTTCCATGCAAGATAAGGGTTTAACCGTGGCTGATTTAAGATTTTGATTCTGTTATTTTGGATGCAGGGAGAGGTGCAATATTTGGTTAAGTGGTGAGTCCCAGTTGTTATTCATACACATGGCGTACCTCCATTTAAAAATCGACTTCATTGACATTAAAATAATTTTGCAGGCGGGGATGGCCAGAGACTGCAAACACATGGGAGCCCTACGAGAATGTTAAATCATGTGCTGATATTGTTCAAGCATTCGAAGAGAGGTTTCTCTCTCTCTCTCTCTCTCTTTATTTTAAAACTTTAGGTTAGGGCGGGGCAAGGCAGTGAAGATAATTAGCTGTGCGATTATATCTGATTTGTGGTTGCAGCTATGGCGGTAGGATTTCAAAGCCTGGAAGGAAGGCGAGGCGCAAGTCTGGATTTCCACTCTCTCATCAAAAGAGAAAGCGCGTCTCTTTGTCCAGCGCTGATGAAGGCGCAGAGGCCGAGGTCGAGGCCGATGCTGAGCCCGACGCTAAACGGGCCAAAACTTCTTATTCTTCGGATAACCAAATTCCTGGTAAGTCAGAGGTAGAGGTAGAGCCTCAACAACTGCATGGTACTGGCATCGGCACGGTCTCTGAGCAATGCCACCCAGAGAAAGAGGACGTAGCCCAGTCTCACATTCCAGAAAAAGAAGGAAAAGAAACAGAAGAACAGAACGGGGGTAGGGGTGTATTGAAGAGTGTAGAAGAAGAAGAAGCAGAGAACAAAAAGGAAAGTCAAAATCCAAAACAAGATGAGCTCACTACAGAAAATGATGCTAAAAATGGGGCTTCTCCCTCTCCCGATGACACCAGATGTGTTGAAGAAAAGGAAATGGCACTAGAGGAATCTAAACCAGATCAGGGGGCTACAGTCAATGACTCAAGTAGACAAATCCAGACTACCCAATTTACTGGAGCCAAGAAGAGGAAATCTGGATTTGTAAGGCGCGTGAAGCAAGCTTTGGATTCACGTGAGCATGAACTGAAGCAGAGAGAGGAAAATAACAATATCCAGCCGGCACAAGAAATGTTATCCGGGATAGGGAATTCAAGGGTGCAAGAAGGGGACACTGTAGGAAACGGGGAAGAAGCTAAAAGTCAGAAGCCTTTGATTGCAGGGCTTCATTCCAGTGCAAACAATAAATCGTCAAATTCTCCTGACAGCTTGCTTACTTCGGCGATCACCCAAATACTGAAGGCAATAAGCTATAACAATTCCACCTCAAACAACAAACAAGATGTGTCTGTCCTTTTTAAAGCACAGAGGTACGATCAAGAACAGCCTACACTTTACAGAAATGTGTTGAATATCACAGTTGGAATAAAACCTAGCACATTCGATTAATTTCTTTGTTAAGGTTAAATATTGGATGCAATTTTGTGTGTAGGGAGAAAATGCCACTACATGAACATTAATATTGTCATAGAAATATGATTCTTTGGTATCAGTGGTTGCTTGTCTCCAAAAGCCTAGGACAATGGCTCAACCAATCATGCAGTATCTATTAGGATTATATATGTATTGTGCGTTGAAGGCTCCTTTCAAAATATTTGCAGGGTTTTCATTTTATGTCTTCTGCAGTTTGCCAACTTGCAGGCGTTGCCTTCTATGTCAGATACTGAAAGAGACATCATAATTCGTCAGAGAACCCAACAGTGCTTGCTGGCATTCAATTCAAATTTTCCCTTTTGTGGTTACTTATTTTTGGGATTTTGAGAGGCTGTTTTATTTCTTAGTTGTTAATTTTTGCACGCGGATCATTGTTTGAAACGCTTTCTTATGCACGTTCTACAAGTCTGTGGTCTTGCATCGACAACCTCTTTTCACCTGCCAACAATATCCTGCGAGACTATCTATTAAAAAATATGCTCCATACCATTTCAACCACTGCCATACTGTAGGCCCAGTACAGTAATTGCGAGCCAATCTGTTGGTTAATACCTTTTATTTCTGTTAGCATTTTATGTGTTTTTCCTGTTCTCTTCTAGGAAAATATGTTTGTCTGGTCTGTTCAATGATAATGATTGTATGGGAGGTTGGGGTCTCAATTAAATAACTAGTTTTTTGTTTGTTTCTTCTTCTATATTTTTTGATTGGTAACCTCTCTTGGCTAGTTCTTTAGTTAGCTTTATTCTTTCACCCTGTTGCACTGTTTTAGACAACATTAGACATTGTGTTTTTCCTTTGACATAATCCAGATGACCTTGCTATTATCTAGTTGTGCTAGCAAAACTATTGATTATGAGTTTCAGTGCCTTTGAATTCATAGAAGTTCCACAATGGGCAACTTTGGGTCTCTTCTAAACTATAAACAATAGTGATATAGAAAGATCTGGCTGAAATGTTTGAGCATATGGCAGTGTTGTGCTACATATATTTGCAGAAATTTGCAGTAAAAGGTAGCCTGGTGGTATTTAACCTTGGATACCATTGTTGTGTATTAGGAAGTGAGATATATCTGTTCGATTTCGGCTTCTATAGTTGGAAAACTTTAATTGTTTGCCAGAAAAGAGACGGGGGTAATCTTAATGGGATCTGTTAGGGGTATGTAATCAGGGTGTATGGTAACACGTGGTTATTTTTGATATATAAATTTTAGGTTTCCAATGTGTTATATGGTTTAATATGTAGTTGATTGTACTTTCTTTTGTCCCAGTGGCCTTTCCGGTTATTAGTCCAACATTAATATATTTAGCTTATCTATTTTTTTTGTGGTCAAGGTGTACCAAATCTATTTTGACAGATACTAAAGCTTAAAGTTTGATTAGTTGTTACATAATTGCTAAATTACCAGGATTCGGATTCGGATTTGTATCCGGATATGGATTCGCCAGATTTTTAAAAACCCAGGATCCGGATACGGTGGGGAAACTACAAGTACAAACAAATATAAAAATATTTTTTATAATAAATAGAAAAATAGAATGAAGAAACAAAACTATGTNAAGAGAGTTCATGTACCATAACTGATAATTTGATAAGTTGTGATATTGATAATTTTAAAAACCATTTCAGCATGAACTTGAAGCAGGTCATAATAGTGTTTTGTGAGCCACATCCACATGTCCCTATCAGCAGGGGATAAAGTTGTTTTCTTGAACGCTATGGCAAGACTACAGAACAGTGTTGGTGAAGTGGGCAACAACATAGTACATAAAGATAGATCGGCCCTTCACAGCAGACCTTGACCATAAAGACACATCAAATAAAAACGTTGAGAGTAGATCTTGATATTGATATATCAAAGTTCAAGAGCATATCTTGACATAAGGATAGAGCAGACCTTGAGCAAGAATGGGGTTTACGCTTTTAGCCATTAGGTGTTTAGGGTTTTTTAAGTTTTTCATTAAAAAATAATTTTTTGGGGGGATCAATGGGTCATAGAAACACTGGAAGTTGCAGGATCCATTTAAAATTTTTTAGAAATTGTTTGATTTTTCGTAGGATCCATTTGAAAATTTCAGGATATTTTTTATTTTTCAGAGGATCCGTTTCATGGGACCAGGATACGTTTCCTTGTGCGGGGGATCCATTTCCATGATTGATCCGAGGCGGATCCGATCCAGATACGCATCGGATCTGTGGATCCGCGGTTCCTACACACTGGGGTGGTGGATCCTGTAACACAGCATAATTGACAGCTGGACAGTAGCATCAATAAGACATATACAATGCAGTGAGTGCCTACAATTTAAAAAATTCATTGGACATGGTTAACCCTTCCAGTCATTGGTTGTAGAATGTGGAAATGTCCTTATGAAATGCAGATCTAGCATCTGCATTAATGAACAGTGGACAGTGTGATTATATACTAGGATAAATTATAATCTGACCGACCTCACAAGGTTTGTTTTGGGTGTTCTAAACCAGAAAGTAAAATAGAGTGGTCGTTGTATAATTTTTTTTCAATTTTGTGCCATTTGTCAATTCAAAAGAATGGTTGTCATACAAACATTTTTCAATTTTGTGCCATTTCTAAACTCTATCATAGTCCCAAAGATTGGGAAAATGGTAGGAAACTTATAACGTGAGATGAATAATGCAACATTTTATTCATGGGAACTGGTCTTAGGGGTTGGGGAACCCATTCCCATTGTTTACTTATTTCTTTGCACTTGGGCACTGGAAGAAACCATTCCCCTTCCAGTGGGAGCCACTCTAGGATTGGCTGGAATGTTCTGGGAACTTTGATGGCAGAGCCAAGCCGCTCCCGGGGGTGTTCCTCATTTGGGGCTTCCGGCCTGTCAGGCAGTCCTCAGATGCTTCTTGACAGGCCAGGAGCCCCTGCACTCTTGTGATTGCATGGCCCACAAAAAATCACATGAAACTAGTAAGGTTTCTGGTCTTCATAACACAGCTCCCAGGTAAGATTTATGGCCTTCACAACACTGCAGTTAATGGAATATGCCTATTACTATTTAATAAAAAAATGTAGTGCAAAAATCAGGACGTGGCTTCTCACTGTTCGCTATGCTGCGAATCATTGAAGCAAGTGGAAAAACAGTCAATCCACACAAAAAAATTCTACTACTGTCACAATAAATGCAATGCTGTTGGAGTGTCACTTTGTGATGACCTAAGTCACATGGTTCTGGTTCATGTTTGCGTTCGAATTTGGTGGCAATGAAATTTGGAAAACATATATATATATATATATATAGAGAGAGAGAGAGAGAGAGAGAGAGATGAAATTCCAAAAACGTCTGCCAATACAAATACATGGATGAAATTCTATTATATGACATGGATAAAAACTGAATTCATACGCATGTCGCAAACACATAGTATATATAAGCTAATCTTATCATATATTATATAGTAATATATAACTTATTATATAAGTTAATCTTATGTATTTTATAATAATATTAATCTAATTTATGGTCACAGCCTAGCCAGATGCCAAATATTGACACGTGAGACCTCCTTGTTTGTGGGGCACATGAATTTTAATATCAGTTTAATCTTATACATATTGCATATAAAGAGCATATAAAGAGTAAATAAACATAAAACATAAATTAAAAATAACTTACCCAATCTTATATATATATATTAATTTTTCTGAGGAAAAATCATATACTTGCTATTTCTTGAGAAATCAGTGTATACATATACGTGTAGCTCAGAAACTGAGTCTGTTCCATTCAGCCAGCTCCGACTTTACTTATCTAACAACCCAAAACATCCACAGATACTTCTGTCATATACAACACTGTACCAGAAATTTTCAGAAATGATCCAAAAAAGAGCTTCCCATTGATTCTGCCTGTCAGAGGCTGCAGAGACCAGATCTGAGAGTAGATGTATCAATATAGAGAAAAGGTGTAAAGCAGGAGTAAAATCCCCCTGGCTTTCTTGATCCTGAATGACACCTTCTAGAAGGGGCAAAGCCTCCTTGGACAATTTATCGGCTTGGGAGTGGAATTTTCTGTAGCTGTGCTGAACAGTCAAAGACCTGAACTCTAAACCTGCATCTTGAATGCGCTGTAGCAACGGTTGCAAGACTGGAGAAAAAAGTTGACATTTCCTGTTAAACCAATTCACAACAAATTTGGAGTTGCCCCAAACCAGAAAGACACATACTCCTTTTTCTAGAGCCAATTTAAAGAGTAAGCAGAAAGCAAAAAGCTCTGCTCTGGAATTGGTACCTTCGCTTGTATTTGACTTTCATGTGAAATAGTGGGATGGAGAGAGATACAATAATGCACCTGCTCCGTACATTGTCGGTTCCCCTTTATTGACTCCATCAAAGAACCCCAATGGAGCCTCCTTATTGATAGATGGAGAACGAGGCGCCTGCATAGGCTTCCAAAACAATGGTTTTAATCCTTCCTTGAAAGTGACTGCAATCTTGGTAGCAGTGATTGGAGGATCCCGTCCTATTCCCTCGAAAATAGATTGAGACTTGTCTAACCATATCCCCCAAAAAGCATAACAAGGAAGAGACTGAAAATACCTGAGCATTGAATCGGAGAGCCAATTTTCAAAACATTGGGATAGCGTGTCCTGTTTGCAAATTCCTGGACAGTTTAACTTTTGAAGCACTTCTTGGCATACTGAAGCCGCATAAGAGCAAGTTAAAAAAAGATGATTGACTGTTTCTTCTTGACACTTGCAGAGAGAACATTGATTTGGATCTTGCCATAATCGCTTTTGACCATTATCCCAGGTCAGAACTTTGTGAGAGGGTGCAGACCAGCTGAATAATTGGATTTTTAATGGGCAGTCAATTTTCCAGAAAGCCTTCCACCACCATTTTGATTCCTTCGGCTTGAGGGAATGAACTACTGCCTCATGCTAGCTTGTCATTTAAAACACTGGCAGCTTTATTCCAAGTTCACTTAAGCTCGTCTTCTTCATCCCTTAGAAATATGGTAATATGAGACAGCTGATGAATAATTGAGACCATTCTTTGGCTAAAGCCCCTTGAAGATTTAGCTCCTCCGTTGAGATTCAATTTTGAAGCCATCCACCAGCCATAACTTGAGATCCATCATCCTCGATGGTTGAAAGGCCTTTCGCTTTAAGAGCGATTCCAAGGTCGGCCTAGAGTTTATAGTTTCTAGAAGCTCCCACCCATGGATCCTTGCCTAAGTGGACACTGTTACCCCTGCCAACTTGCTAGGTCAGCCATCGGCCCATGATGGGAAATGCACAAAGAAGGCCTTTTCATACATTTGAGTCTCCAAAGGAGAGTTTTAGTTATTGTCGGATCTATATCCTGTTGATTTTTCCTAAGCAACATCGAGAGCTATTCTCTTGGAGAATGGGGACATCTGGTCAAGGACCAGGATGTGGAACCGGTCCAGCACTGGGGGAACTCAGCCTTGAGCTGAGTAGCCATTCTTTGAATGGAGACATCTGGTCAAGGACCATGATGTGGAACCAGTCCAGCACTGGGTGAACTCAGCCTAGAGTTGAGTGGCCATTCTTTGAATGGAGGCACCTGGTCAGTTACCAGGAAGATGAATGAGTCTAGAATTGGGGGATTCAGCCTAGGGCTAAGGGCCATTCTCCGGGAGAATGGAGGCGCTTGGTCAGTTACCATGTATTAGACCTTGGGTCAAATTATGCAGCCTAGGGCTGAGGTACCTGGTCAATTATTAGGACATCACTATAAGTCCTACACTGGGTTTGGGCATGTGAGGTACTACTACCCTCGATCTATGGGCTTTGTGGTCTTCTTCAAGGATTAGCTACCCTTGGTTAAGACACTTAGTACTCGATCTTGGTGGCACAAGGAGTTTGAGATAAAAGCATTAGTAATTCTCCCTATTTATGATGATGTACTTTGAGTGGGTATGAAGGAACCCTATGACCACTTGCATTGGCCACAGGGCACTTGAAGAAGGCTAAAAGGTAAAAGTAAAAAATACATAAGGACCCTTGGACCACCAAGGAGTCAAAGTGAAAATGCATAAAAACTTTTTGCACCACTAAAGGTAAAAGTTAAAAGGTAAAATAATAAAATCATATTATTTTATTCTTTTATGTTTTGGTCCACATCCAAGTGACTAAAACGCTATAAAAGAAGTTCAACTCCAATTCATTTCTACATACACTTATCATCATCGTTCAATTGCTCCTTTGATGATTTTCGCTGGAAGAGAGAGAATATCTTTGTTTTTGGTTTATGCCCTAGCATGGACGCTTTTCTAGCTAGGGCATCTACATCCTTCGTCAACAACTGACAACAACAAACCCTAAACAACTAGGGTATTTTTCCTCTCCTTCATGGCCAGCAAAAGGGCAGGGCTAGGGTAGACACCTCTTGGACAAACAGTTCACGGGTAGGCTCAATACACTCACGGGTAGTAAGAAGGAACCATCGGGTAGACCTAAACTGCCCACAGAACTGACAAGCAACACTGTTTCTTCACAGGTAGCCTGCATACTATTTCGGGCAGCCTGTTAACTATTTTGGGCAGATTGTTTACCACCATAGTTGCACGGGTACTACTCTCGGGATTTTGGCAACCCGTACCCGATGTTTCCCTGCTGTTGGGAGCTGGTATGAAACGTCCCCTTTTTGATGGGAGCTTCTTTGGGAACTTGTGAGCTTTTTGGAACTTTTTGGGAACTTGCTTTTGTCGCTCCCTTTTTATTGGGAGCTTGTAGAAGCTCCCTGTCTGTTTGGGAGCTTCCAGAAGCTCCCAAACAGACAAGGAGCTTCTACAAGCTCTCGACCATGTGGAGGCCAAAATCATAAGAAAAGTGTTGAAATTCAATTGAATGATTGAAGTTTATTGTGTCAAGAAATCGCCAATAATAAAAATTTCAATTGAATCTATCAATAATGCCATTAAATGTTTAGATCCATTCACACTCAAGATATATGTTACAAGTGTCCTNAATACTAAGATATTGAACAACTTTAATTCATATCTCAAATGATTATAGCTAGCTTACGTTATTCATACTGACTGATATAGCAATTTAGGATCATAAACCATATATCTCAAATGATCATAAACCATACCAAAAAGTTTGAAAGTTTGTTAGTTGAACTTAAAACAATCAAGTTCATTCACATTAGAAGTAAGTTGTAGTTTCCATAAAAAAATGCAAAGGCACCCAAAGACAAAGCACTCTTAGGAGCAATAATATAGATAGAGTTGGAACAAGGAATTAAAAAAAAATGAATCTTATGATTTATGAAGCTATTGGTGCTTTGTACACATATATGCAACCTGCCTTTACAAACTCTTACCATGATATTTGTATAATGTGGACCTAGAGGAGTGAGCAAATTTAAAAGGAATGAATTTCATGACACTACTAGAGGATTAAGAGGATAAAATAGTTTAAGCTATGAAATTAATCAATTATGTTTTATAACTTTATTTTTTAAAATATATTTAAAAAAATTAATATATATTATTGCCACTCCCAACCCTATGTTTCCTGGAAATTTGGGCGAAGCTTCTAGCCATATCGGATATTCGTGTCCGTGTACCCAATGTACCTGCGTTCTAGAAACTTGTGCAACATAGCTTACCACTCAGGGCAACTTGTTTAAAGTTCAATCAGCTTTTGTAGATTTCGAGAAGCCCTAATCTAGGCTCGAGCAGCAGGGAAGGACTTCTGGGTACAGGGAAGAGGGCTCGAGCAACAACTAGAAGGTCTGGGCAACACCAGTGAACCCTTGGGAAGAAGAACAGGATCACGGGCAACCTGCCTGCAACTTCTGGCAGCCTTTGTCATCCTCGGGCAGCAGTCTGCATTCACGGGCAACAGAGAAAGAATTACGGGCAGGCTGAAAAAGATTCTTGGGCAGCCATATGGAATTCTGGGCAACTGAAAGAGAATCTGGGCATGAAGCCCTAAATCAGTATTTTTGTCTTGTTGACAAATTATTGGTAAATTGTGATAGGGTTTGGAAATTGATCAAGCCTGCTAGGGTTTGAAAATTATTGAAGAACATTCATCTCAAAATTCCGAGATTGAAAAACTCAGTCATCTCATTCAAGGGATGAATTACTAATGCTTTTGGGTTTTTTGTCCTTCAAAGATTTCCCCGTGAAAAACATCTTGTGTTCATGTGTGTGATGTTTTGATTTATCTACTGCACTTGCCTTATTGTTATCTTACAGTCTGCAAAACTTTAAAGAATACATGCTAATGCTAAAATTCAACATGGTATCAAAGCTTTGCATGTGAAGACCCCAGTAAGAGGCAGATTACTGTTGTCTTCCTAGACCTTGGGACATTTTGCAGACTTAGATAACTGACTTGTGTAGTAGAGATGGTTACTAACACTTTCAAACTGAAAGAAAAGCTTGAAGGTTCAACAAATTACAACTCTTGGAAAGCTAGGCTCACAGCCATCTCGAAGGAAAATGACCTTGATGACTTGGTGTTCAACACCATAGAAGAACCAACATCTAATGCTGGTAGAATTGGTTTCGAGAAGAAGCAAGCAAAGGCTAGAAGGATCATCTATGACTTAGTCAAGGAAACCTTGATGCCCACCATCACACCTTTGAAGATTGCTAAAGAATGCTTTGACACCTTGACATATCTGTATGAAAAGAAGGCTCCTAGTCAAAAGAGAGTTTTGAAGAAAAGTCTTCGAACACTGAAGATGAAGGAGTTGGACCCTTCTTCACAAAGATTGCACAGGGAAGAGACCAACTCACTGCTATTGGCATTACTGTGGATGATGACGACATTATTCGATGATGATGATGACCCTTCTTCACAAGGATGAAGGAGTTGGCCCCTTCTTCACAAGATTGCACAGGTAAGAGACCAACTCACTGTTATTGGCATTACTGTGGATAATGATGACATTGTATAGACTGTATTCGATGGTCTCCCAAACTCTTTGGAAATATTTTTGGCAGTAGTAAGTGGATGTGAGAATTAGCCAAACTTTGATAAACTTTGGCATGATTGCTTGGAAGAAGAAGGGAGAGTTCAGAACAAGGCTACTGACACCAAGGAAGGAAATTTCGCTCTTACAACTAAGACAAGGAAGTTCAAGAAGCCCTCCCCTCAGAAAAGGAAGGGAAAGAAACCATAGGGTAAACACATTGATGTTTCAAAGGTGGAATGCTATAATTGTCATAAGATTGGCCACTTTGCTAAGGATTGCAGGCAACCTAAGAGGAATTTCAAAAGGAGGTTCCAAGCTTCTGTTGCAGAAGAAGAAGAAGAACCCAAGAAGAAGAAGAATACCAAGGCTACCAGAGAAGATGAACCCAAAAGGGAATATTACCTGATCTCTGCTCTTTCTGGATCTATCACAGACAATGCTAACTCTTGGTTAGTAGATAGTGGTGCCTCTAGACATATGACAGGTAATCGTGGAGCACTCACCAGCTACAGAAAGAAGAAGTTCAAGTGGAACTTGGAGATGACTCCACATACAAGATTGAAGGAGTTGGCTCAATCTCACTTCAACTTCCTGGTTTGAAGAAAAACCTCGTCTCCGTTGCTGGCTTTTAGAGGACAAGGGCTACAGAGTCCTTTTCATGGACAAGAAGGTCCTACTATGGGCAAAGAATGAGAAGCTAAGCTCTGCTGTACCGATTGGGGTTCGAGAGGGAGGTCTTTATAAGGCTTCTGAAAATTCCACACAAGTCTTGGTTCACCACACAGTTGATCCATGTTAGCTCTGGCATCAGAGGTTTGGACACCTCCACTATACAACTCTTCCAGGTCTACAAAAGATGGTTACAGGTATGCCAGAGGTCTCTCCCAAACATGATGGAATTTGCAAAGGTTGTGCTCTAGGTAAGAACACCAAGAAATCCTTCTCCAGAAGCAAGAATAAATCTAAAGGAATATTGGATTTGATTCATTCTGACATTTGTGGGCCTATGTCTTCACCCTCCTTGAGTGGGTACTTGTACTATGTTTTATTCATAGATGATCATTCTCGGAAGTCATGGATTTACTTCCTCAAACACAAAAGTGAAACTTTTGACAAGTTCAAAGAGTTCAAAGCTCTAATTGAAAATCAGATAGGCAGACACATTTGTATCCTAAGGTCAGATAATGGAGGTGAGTATGAATCAAATGAGTTTGATGATTTTTGCCGAGAAGTAGGAATCAAGAAAGAGCTGACAGTGCCTTACAACCCTCAACAGAATGGAGTTGCATAAAGGAAGAACAGAACAATCGATGAAGCTGCTAAAGCCATGCTGACTGACCTTGATCTTCCTTTATCTTTGTGGGCTGAAGCTGCATGAACTGCTGTGTACATCCAAAACAGAAGCCCTCATGCCATCTTGGGGGAAAAGACTCTAGAAGAAGTCTTCCCTTGTAAGAAACCTGCAGTTGACTACGTGAGGATCTTTGGCACTCTGGTGTATATTCATGTGCCAAAATAAAAGAGGGCTAAGCTAGAGCCTTTTGGAAAGAAAGGCATATTTGTGGGCTACAATGAAAGCTCGAAATCCTACTGCATCTATGTCTTTGGACAGAGGTATATTGAAGTCAGTAGAGATGTGATTTTCCATGAGGAAGCTGTGTTTCGTCAAACATAGGAGCGTTCAAAAGAAGACGAAGAACCTCCTTCTGAGATCCCAGATTCAAAAGTTTAGAGGGAGGAAGAGGAATTTGAGAAGCAGACTCTGGATGTACCTGAGGAACCTGAAAGTCCACCAAAAGAACTACTTGAAGTCCCTCCTTCCAAAAGGAGACCTGCCTAGTATCAAGAAACAATACAAGAAGTTGAGAAGCATAAAGCTCCTCCCGAGACTTTCAAAGAAAGCATAAGGCCATTGAAGTACTCAGGCCTTTTGAGCCAGCTCATCAGTGCTGAACCTTCCACACACAAAGAAGCAACAAGTTAACAGGTATGGATTGATGCCATGATTGAAGAGTACAGTTCAATCATGAAAAATGATGTGTGGGAAGTTGTTCCCAGGCTGACAGGAAAGTCAGTGGTAACATTGAGATGGCTCTACACTAGTATAGATCCATCTTGACTATGGCTCTACCAAGTGCCGAGAGGAATCAAGTTCTCTTGAGGTGCAAACCTTTTTTAATTTACAAAAATTTCTAATAAGTATTACTACTTGGAAGGAAAATGGCCAACTTGCTTAAGTAATTTCAAAATAGGTTAGATATCCAAATAGGTTAAACATTTATCCAAATGTTTTTGATAAATGACTTGTGTTTCTCTATGACTAAAAATGAACATTTACATGTTAGGGTTAACCTTGAATTGGGAATGAGCAAGGATGTAAGTGGTTTAAGGCACATGGTTTTAGTGGCCGGTGGTTTCTTGCTAGTTGTATTTGCATTTAAAGAACCTTACAAATATGGTTTTATAATTTTTCTTTTTACTACTCAAGTCAATTGAATTTTACTACTCAGTTTGTAAGATTGTGAATATTTCCCTAATATGGTTTTATATTTATATGAGTATAATATTTTTATTTTTTATTGTTTTAATTATAATTGGACATTTTATAAGTTTTTATTTTTTGTTATTATTATTTTTATTGAGCCGACATGTGCCACGTCAGCGTTACAGACGAGACACATTTCACCCATTTGAGCTGTAGAAAGCGCCTCTCGACGCAAAGATCAAGCATGCTGCCATCGACAACATTGAGAAGTACAAAGCCAGATTTGTACCTCATGTCTTTACCTAAAAAGAGGGCATAGACTACGATGAGACTTTTTCTCTTGTCACTAGGTATACTACTATCGGAACCATCATATCTCTTGCTGCAGTGGTCAGATGGAAGTTACATCAAATGGAAGTGAAAACAACCTTCCTCAATGGCACAATTTATGAGGAAGTCTACATTGAACAACCTGAAGGCTTTGTGACTCATGGGGATAAGTCCCATGTGTGTAAACTGAAGAAAGCCTTGTATGGGCTCAAACAGGCTTCGAGAGTTTGGTATGTGAGGATGGATGGATACCTTCATAGCTTGGGGTTTTCCAAAAGTACTAGTGACTCCAATCTGTACTTTAAGGTTGTTCATAATCATATCTTGATCCTTGTCCTATATGTGGATAACTGTTCCTTACAGGTGAGGAACAACTGATAGCATAGTGTAAGAGGGAGCTCACCTCTGAATTTGAAATGAAGGATCTTGGTCTGATGCATTATTTTCTTGGCCGAGAGATCTGGCAAAAGCCAATCGAGATCGTCCTAACACAAGGGAAGTATGTAGTGGATATCTTGAGCACAGATTTGGGATCCAGAACTGCAAGTCCATGAGCGTGCCCTTGACAACCAACTTGAAGAAGTTGCGAGACTTAGCCACCAGTTCACAAGATGTGGAGTCTACCCTGTATCGACAACTCATTGAATCTTTGATGTATCTCGTACACACGAGACTAGATATCTGCTACACAGTGAATGCTTTGAGTCAGTTCATGTCCGACCAGAAGCACATACACTAGGTAGCTGCCAAACATGTACTCAGATATGTGCGAGGTACTATCACTTATGGGCTTAGGTATACTTCCAGTAGCGGAGTATTGTTAGCGGGATATGCTGACTCAGATTGGGCTGGCAGTGCAGTAGACCGGAAACGTACTTCAGGTTACTGTTTCAGTATGGGATCTGCAATGATCTCTTGGTCCAGCAGGAAACAAGGTTCCATAGTGTAGAGTACAATTGAAGCTAAGTATATTGTTGCAAGTGATGCCTGCAAGGAAGCAGTTTGGCCTAGGAAACTACTATCTGATTTGTTCAGTGGAAAGCTTGACTCAATGATTATTCATTGCGATAATCAGAGTTGCATTAAGCTTTCAGAAAATACGGTGTTTCACGATAGATCGAAAAAACATTGAAATGAAGTATCATTTCATTAGAAACCTAGTACAGAGAGGCACTCTGAAGTTGCAGTACATTCGTACAGATGAGCATGTTACATATATTCTAACCAAGCCTCTGATAACAACAAAGTTTGTGTACTTTCGTGACAAGCTTGACTTTCGTGTACTATCGCTGGGAGGGAGTGTTGATTTTTCCTAAGCAACATCGAGAGCCATTCTCTTGGAGAATGGGGACATTTGGTCAAGGACCAGGATGTGGAACTAGTCCAGCACTGGGGGAACTCAGCCTTGAGCTGAGTGGCCATTCTTTTGAATGGGGACATCTAGTCAAGGACCAAGATATGGAACCAGTCCAACATTGGGGTAACTCAGCCTTGAGCTGAGTAGCCATTCTTTTGAATGGGGACATCTGGTCAAGGACCAGGATGTGGAACCAGTCCAAAACTGGGGGAACTCAGCCTTGAACTGAGTAACCATTCTTTGAATGGAGACATCTGGTCAAGGAACAGGATGTGGAACCAGTCCAACACTGGGGAACTCAGCCTATAGCTGAGTGGCCATTCTTTGAATGGAGGCACCTTGTCAGTTACCAGGAAGATGAACTAGTCTAGAATTGGGGGACTTAGACTAGGAATGAGGGCCATTCTCCGAGAGAATGGAGGCGCTTGGTCAGTTACCATGTATTAGACCTTGGGTCAAATTATGCAGCCTAGGGCTGAGGCACTTGGTCAGTTATCAGGACATCATTATAAGTCCTAGACTGGGTCTGGGCATGTGAGGTACTCCTACCCTTGATCTGTGGGCTTTGTGGTCTTCTCCAAGGATTAGCTACCCTTGGTTAAGACACCTAGTACCCGATCTTGGTGGCTCAAGGAGTTTGAGATAAAGGCATTGGTAATTCTCCGTATTTATGATGATGTACTTTGAGTGGGTATGAAGGAACCCTATGACCACTTGCATTGACCACATGGCACTTGAAGATGGCTAAAAGGTAAAAGTAAAAAATACATAAAGACCCTTGGACCACTAAGGAGTCAAAGTGAAAATGCAAAAAGATCTTTAGTACCACTAAAGGTAAAAGAATAAAATCATATTATTTTATTCTTTTATGTTTTGGTCCACATCCAAGTGACTAAAAGGCTATAAAATAAGTTCAACTCCAATTCATTTCCATATACACTTATCATCATCGTTCAACTGCTCCTTAGATGATTTTCATTGGAAGACAAAGAAGATCTTTGTTTTTGGTTTATGCCCTAGCATGGAGGCTTTTCTAGCTAGGGCATCTCCATCCTTTGTCAACAACTAACAACAACAAACCCTCAACAACTAGGGTATTCTTCCTCTCCTTCACGACCAACAGAAGGGCAGGGTAGGGCAGACACCTCTTGGACAGATAGTTCATGAGCAGACTCAAAACACTCGGGGGCAGCAAGAAGGAACCCTCCGGCAGTTTCGGGAAACCCTAAATTGCCCACAGAACTGACGGGCAACACTGTTTCTTCACGGGAAGCCTGTATACTATTTCGAGTAGCCCATTAACTATTCAGGTCGGATTGTTTACCACTCCGAGCAGCCCATTTATAGTCCAGGCAGGTTTTGCAGATTTCAGGCAACCCTAGTCAAGGCTCGGGCAACAGGGAAGGACTTTCAGGTAAGGCTGCACGGAATCGCTAGGGGACCCCTCGAATTGCTCCTGATTCACGCTCCGGGAGGAATCGCTCCCGGAATCACGATTCCTCATCGATTCCTCTTGGAGCGTTTTTAGGAATCGCTATTCCGGGGGAAAAAAACGCTCCCTTCCCATCTTCGGAATCGCTAAGGGAGCAATGAGGGAGCGACGCTCCCAGAGTGATTCCTCATCGCTCCCTCAACGATTTCGAGCAAAAAAAACACTCCCGAAAACGCTCCCTCAGCGATTACATGCGTTAGGGAATTTTTTCCCCAATTTTCTCAAATTTGCAAAAAAAAGTTTATTAGTGATTGGTTAGGGTTCAATTAGCCTTTATAAACAGTAAGGGTTCAATTAGCCTTTAATGGTGCCTCGTTAGGGATGTGAATTTTGGCTAATAATTGCAATGTTTGTAAATTTGCATTGCTATGAAGAAATTTTGTAAGTTTGTATACCTACCATAACATGAACTCAAGGAATATATTAGCTAGAGTTGGAAAGTAAAAGGATAGTTTTTGGATTTCACCCTCTTTACTAGACGATTTTGGACATATAAACAATCTTTTGTATCTCATTGTTGTATAATAAGGTTGCAACTCACTCATTTTTTATGAATATAATCAACACCATTTTTTGTTAAAAAAAGTAACAGATTTATTCATTTAAATTTAATTATTCGTATACAATCATAAAACTAAAGTTAATTTAAAAATATATTATATGTTGTATTATTTGAATACTCCTTATTTTCATTCCTATGAATGGATTTGGGCATGCTTAGTATAATTCAACATTAGTTTGAACTATATCAAATGAAATTGGGAAAATAAAACCTTGGTTGATTGTCATTTTTATTGGCTATCAAACACGAAAGTCTCAACATATAAGGATCTACCTTGTCTCTTTGTGTCTGAATGTTGGTGGTCTAGGAACTAGATGGTGTTCCACGGAAAGTAACTCACAAAAGCAAAAAGACTATTATGAGATGATCATAAACCATTTCCAAAAGATAAGCCTTCTAGATTCTTACTTAACCCTCGTATAAATCATCAAAGTCCTTGGGTTTCTTCGATGGAGGTGCCACCCCCAACCACTAGCAGGTTTTCAGATGCAGAAGTTTTGCCTTTAGCTTCACAACGTTCGACAATCCGTGGGGGCCATTCATCTTCTTCTCGTGTTCCACGATCACTTCCAGCAACTCATATTCCACCTAGAACATGAGAAAAAAATAGGATGTTTCTCGTGGCAAGAGGAAAACTTAGTAGATTACTAGATAGTATCATATACTTTGTATTTCATGTTTATTATGGCCTACTTTGAAGTTTGAACTTTAAATTGTTGATTGCATCTTGATTCTTATAATCTTATGATCTTAGGTTAGCTGAGATTTCGCAGTAAAGATTCATGGCCTCTAATGGAGAGTTTGCGGTGATTGTTGCCAAGGCTTGGTCAGAGAGGAATATATTCTTTATTCCCCATCCTCTTTAATCCTTTGGCTTCGCTAAGGTTGTCCATTTTACTAACAGGATACCTTCATGGTGCTTTTTCCCAGACCATAAGAACTTTGAAACAATTCCTCCTTATCCTATTCAGAATAGAGTTTGGTATATGCACAAGAGATAACTAGTAATCCGAGATACTCTAAAACACTGATTGTAACACGACTATTTTCCTGTCGATAGAGTCAACAAAAACACTAGCAGGAGATTCGATCAGAAATCATTTTACACGTCCATTTCCAATTTGCCACACGATAGTTGTTTGGCTTGAGGAAATAACCTTAATATTTCAAACCGTTGTCTAGTGCCCTGAGGGATGGGGAATGAGCTGACAGAGTACCTCTGTCAATTTAGGATTCAACTCGTTAATTAACCACTTATATTTTTGGATACTAATCTCCATGTCAGTTGCCAAACATAAAAGGTAAAGAATATCTTTAATTTGCCTCCATTCGCCTGCAAGGCCTTGTCCGAAATGACTTGAATTGAACCACTTCTTTTCGTCGAGCTTAGCAGTCTGCTCTAGCTTTTTGTTACTGTTGAACTTTGGTGGTGTCATTGATGTCAAACAAGAAACATGATGATGTCAAGACTTGAAGATTGTTGAACCTTTGTGTTGCAATAAGTGTTGAAAACCTCGTCGACTTCTTGCGAAAAATCGGAAAAGTCATGCCTTTTACTCCAAGTCAATTTTTCGGAGAGCAAAAGTCGCACTTTTTGAAAAAATTGGGAAGGCACGACTTTTCCTTAAAAATTGTTTTTTTTCCTTAAAAGTCGCGAGTCGATCTAAAAATCGTCCAGGCCTCCAATCCATGATACTAAAAGGGAAAAAATGGATTTTTTATGTCATTTGGCAAATACATTTGTTGGAAGAGGAGAAGGGCTTGAGGAGACCACCAACACCTTTGGAGGCTTTCAAACACCATTTACCATCTCAATCAAGGATTTTTGTGGAGCAAGTGTTCAAGATTCCTTACAGGTATGTACATTTTATCCCATTGTTTTTCTATCTTTTCCATGGATTGTTTGAAAGATTTCTTGCATTTTTTCTTGCATATTTCTTTGCATATTTCTTTGCTATTTTTTTTCTTTCTATTTTGCCACTGATTTCCATGCCCAAAAATATGAAAAATAGTCACAATGTAAAAGGGGGGTTTAAAAAATTAGAATGGAAAATAGCATGCTTGTTTTTTAATTCTTAGCCACCCTCGTCTTCTTATCTTTCATGGCTTGAAATCTAAATTTAGAGGTCTGATTTTTTAAGCTAGAATGTTGCTATTTTTTTCCAATGGAGTTTAATATATATATATATTTTTGTTTTTGTGCCCTAGGGTTGCATTTGAGTTGAAGCATTCCAATTGCAAAAATGCCAAAGATATTGGACCCATTTTGGCAATATGGTGAGCCCGAGGATGGAACAAATAGGCAAAATTTAAGTTGCAAATTATGTGGGAATCACATGTCGGGATGGGTTAACAAGTTGAAATACCATCTAGCCAAACTACCTGGCCATGATGGTGGCCTTTGTATTGCAGTGACCCCAGAAATCATGAGATCTGGCCATGATGCCATCCATGAAAAAATGAGAAAGAAGGATGGGATTGCTGCAAACAAAGTTGAGCGTGCAGCTTTTGGCCAAGCAAGATGTGTAGATGCATCTCTATCTACCACTATCGGTGAGGGTAGTGGGAGGGGCTCCACAGCTTCACCTCTTGGGAGGGCGGGGCTCTCATCCCATTTTGTTCGACCAAGACCACAACCTTCTATCAAGTCAATTATAAAGAAATTAGAAAATGTAGAAGCGGACAGGGTAATGGGAGGGTGTCTTTATTGGAGTCACATACCTCTCAGCATCGTTAAAAACAATCCATTTTGGCAGCTGATGTGTGATGCCATTGCAGTAGTTGGCCTAGGGTATAAAAGTGCCACCTTTGAGGAGTTGTGGGGTCCAATCCTTCATGGAGAAAAGAAGGACATCGGTGCTAGGTTGACAGAGTTCAGGCAGGTATGGGAGAGCACTGGATGCACAGTCATGTCAGATGTAAGGGTAGAACTCTTATCAACTTCTTGGTACATTGTCCTAGAGGTACAATGTTTGTAAAATCAGTTAATGCATCGGCACATGTAAAAGATGTAGTACTTTTATGCGAGTTGATGGATGGGTTCATCCAGGATATTGGGGTGCACAATGTTGTGCAAGTTATTACAGATAATGCAACTAATTATGTGGCTGCTGGCAGGAAGCTTATGGATAGGTACCCTTGTTTGTTTTGGACTCCATGTGCAACTCATTGCATTGATTTGATGTTGGAGGATATGGGGAAAATTCCCTTTATCAAGGTGGTGATTGATCAAGCTAGGAGCATCCCCAAGTTCATTTACAACCATGCTTTTGTTCTTAGTCTCATGAGGAGGCACACCAAAAACAAGGAGTTGAAGCGTCCTGCAATCACGCGTTTTGCCACCACATTTATTACTCTTTAGTCTTTGCTTCAATGTCAGCTTGAGTTGAAGCAATGTTTGTTTGTGATGAGTGGCGTGATTGTGCTTACAACAAGAGAGACGATGGGAAAACCATTGCCAAGCTGGTGTACACTGACTCCTTCTGGGAAGGAGTGGAGGAAGTGTGCTCGGTGAGTGAACCTTTAGTAAGGGTTTTGAGACTTGTTGATGGTGATAAGCCCACAATGGGCTATTTATATGAGGCCATTCAAAGTTTCTATGTGGGAAAGAGTACCCCAGGGCATAACAGGCACATGTTGTTATGGGATTTGATTGATACTCGATGTATTGGGATGCTTCATCGACCCATTCATGCAGCAGGACTCTTCCTCAACCCCGCCTTTGCCTACAAATGCAATTTTGATTTTGATGGTGAGGTTTTGGAGGGGCTTCTCACTTGTATTTAGAGGATGATACCTGATTATGACACTCGCAATGTAGTCAATCGCGAGATAGAGGTGTATCGAGATGGTACTGGAGTATTTAGCTTTGGTGATGCTATTCGTGATATGACCGAATTCATGCCAGGTAAGTTATTAACTTATTAGAGCGTTTTAAGGTTTCACCTTTATTTGAAAGATGAATTATGATTTATTTATATTTATTTCCTATTTTAGTTTTCCAAAGTTGAATGTAATGAAATGTAATTTAGTTATCTTTATTTCTTGTTTGGTGTAGCCACTTGGTGGCGAACCTATGGTGTGAGGACACCAAATTTACGGAAATTTGCCATCAGAATCCTTAGCCAAACCTATACAGCTTCGAGATGTGAGCGAAATTGGAGTGTATTTGAAAAAATACATGCAAAGAGACGCAAAAGGTTAGAAACTTAGAACTTAGAATTTCAAATTTTCAACAAAGCAATTGCATTTAAATGTTTAATGCAATTTATGAATCCATGATCCTCTAAGATATTATAATTTATTGATTTATTACCCTCTAGACTCATAATTTTTTTTTATTACCCTCTTATAGGTTGGAGTTCACACGTCTTAATGACTTGGTGTATGTCCATTACAACCTCCGCTTGTGGATGACACAGATACAGAAAGAACCATATGCAAATGCCATTTCCTTGGACAATATTGATATATTGTCTAAGTGGAGGTTGGAGATTGAGACTCCTATCATGGAGGAGTCACCTACATGTCTAGAGGAGGGGCAAGAGGAGGAGGAGGTGGTTGGAGACACCATGGAGGGTGATCTGCTAGCATTGCCACCACATTTTGCATCGATTGATACATCTAGTCCTCCGTCCATCACTCAATGTCTGGTATTAGATGCAGGGCCAGGGCCTTCTACTGCTACTTCTAGTGCTAGGGGCAGGCCTGACAAAAGACCCATGATATTTTCCCGTAAAAGGGGAAGAGGGCATTGATATTAGATAGCTAGATGCTAGTTTTCCTCAGATACATTTATATATGTGATGTCATTTTGTATTGTTTAAACTTTATACACTTTTGAGTCCTTGATTGGACAACTATGACGTTTTAGACTTTCAGTATTGACTTTGATGTATTGTTTTTTATTTGGCATGACTACATGATGATGATATATATCGATGCTTTCTTCATATTTATGTTCCAATTTGTTTTTCTGATGTTATTGTTGCTTTATATGTTTAAAATTCTAAAAAAAATGAATGTATTTTCTATTTTTCACTGTTTGCCGACTTTTGCCGTTTTTTCCTGATTTTTTCGCCGATGTTGCCGAGAAGTTGTATTCGGGACTCTCACTGACTTTTGGTCGAGGCCGACTTTTTCAACATTGGTTGCAATTGACCACGTCAAGTAAGAAGTCTATGAAGCTAGTTTAAAAAAATATATAGAAAATATGCATGCAAGTCTGAGTAGTGCGCAAGACCCATAAAGTGATGGTTCTCTAAGTCAAGCCAGTTTGAAGAAGTATATAGAGAATAAGTGTGCAAGTTTTCGAAGTGCACAAATCCCACCAAGACATGGAACCCATATGCACAAATACCAATAAGTCATTGGACTCAAGTGTGCAAAACCCCACGGGGCTGAATTATCAAAAGGTGTCTGCTGACGAAAGAACTAATGAGGTGGTTAGCTTGACCAAGAAGTAAGGAAGGGGAGTTACCCATCGAAGGACCCCAACTTATGGACACATCTTTTGAGCAAGAAGAGTATAAATAGGCGAGAGGTGGATATGTTGATGTAAACTTGAAGATGAGAAAGAAGTAGAATACTGAACTTGCAAGCTTTGAATTATTGGGGTATCAATGGCTCGTTGATCCAGGAGAATGAAACAACAGAGAGCCGAATGCGAAAAACAGTAAAAAAGAGCAACAAAGGAGTGTACAATATTTGAGAAGTGCGAATATATGTAGCTGTAATCGCAGATCAAGGTAGTGAATTAGAAATCGTAGATCGTTGAAATCACTGTTTGCTGATCGCGAAAGACACAGTTCGTGGAAGTCAGAGTTTGGTGTATATATACCTACTTCTACTTCAGGGTGGCAGGAAGGGGCAAGGACAGGGAGTTGGAGCTTCCTTTCAGTTGGTGTTGAAGAATAAGGGTGGCAGGACGGGGTAGGGATAGGAGATAACAGTTTCCTTTCAAGTTGGTTCCTGAACACAACAAATAGGCGCTTGTGCAAAAGGATTGATGCCCTCTCAGGTTGGTGCCTGAACATAGCAAGTTGGTGCTAGTGCAGAGGATTAGTGTCCTTACAAGTTGGTGCTTGTATGTGGGATTGGTGTCCGAGTGAGTTTTTGCTCACATCTTAGTGATTGGTGTCTCCCATCTTTCTATGTAAATAAGATATTTCATATGTATATATAAAGTTAATTTCAAAATTCTTTGCGTATAATTGTCTTTTATTATTATGATTGAATCGAAATTGGTGCATAATTTTGTAAAGTGAAAAATTGGTTAAATCTGCGCATGATACTTGTTCATTCCCCCTCTCGGTATCATTAAGAATTCCAACAACTCCTAGTAGGTAAAAGAAATGGGGATAAATGCAGCCACACGATCCTCTAGTTTCCTTAAAGAAAGCTGATGGAAAACCATTGATAAGCATTGCATAGTTTATTGAAGTCACACTAGCAAGAATCCAATTGATTGTTTCCAACGCTCCCAATTTGTAGCAAAACAAGTCTCAAAAAAGTTCAATCGACCTTATCAAAACCCTGAGAAAGTTCTATATACTGTTCTAACTCCGAAGAGCTTCCTTCTTAGGCTGCTTCAATAATGTTTAGTATTTAATGGTTGGATAAGAAATCAAACTGCTCTTCAGAAATGGCTTTGGAAAGAGAATCTTTTAATTGAAGAACAATGATTTTGGCAATTATCTTATAGATTAAGTTACACAAGGCTATAGGGTGAAAATTTGCAAATGAAGTCAACTAGTTCTTCTTTGGAATTAGGCCTATGAAGGTAGAATTTATAGCCCTAGACACTTTCCTAGAGCACCTAGATTCCTCCACAACTTTTACCAAATTCTTTTGCGAAGATTTAAAACAACGCCAAGAAGGACTTGAACCTTTGGAAACCTTTGGATTTTTTGAATTTTGTTAGAACTCCTTGAATCTCTTCCTTATTAGTTATAGCTTTCATATAGTATTAGTCATTCATCTCTTCATTCATCTCATCATTGAAGAAGCAGGGAAAATGCCTAATGACATGCAATTGTTTCACACACTTCTTTGGATGTCATTGTCAAGTTTAGATCACAACTAACAATTACATCACTGCTTGACAACAAATTTTGAGATTTTAAATCCTCCCAAGAAACCTTCATGTCCAAATAACGCTCGCAAATATCAATGAATTTGAGGGACTTCCCAAGATTCGGATCCTCGGCCTCCAAAACAACACCTAGAGCCAAAGTGTAAGAAGAAAGACCATTTATACTAGAATTTCAAGCATTCAAAACCCCCGAGATAAACCATTAGCATAAAGGGTGCAAAAACTCCATCCCTTTAATAAAGGGGAAAGAAACTCGACTGCTTGAGACCTAGAACACTTCCTTTCTTGGAGAAAAATAATATCGGGGTGATAACTTGAGAAGAGTTTGCTGAGGGCTAATATCTTTGAGATGCCCCCTATCCCTCGCACATTTAGCAAGGGAATAATCAAGATTTAACTTTGGAAGAGGCCTTTGTTGCTCTAAGGGCCGTAGCTATGGTCAATTGCTTGCCATACTGCACTTTGTAAGAGGCTTTGTTCTGTGCTTTTGAAAGATATGAGTTACGACTAGCGTGCGATGGAGGGATCGAGGTCATTTCCAACCCACCTTTAGTAACTCCCTCCTCAACACTCTTTGAAGAAACTCTAGGCCTAAGATGATGCTTTGTAGGCCCTCAAGGGGGTTTTATCACCTTTGCAGAGGGATTGACCATGATGCAATGTAGGGAACATGGTCATTGCCAACCCACCTTTAGTAACACCCTCTTGAGGAATCTTTGAAAAAACTCTAGGCCTAAGATGATACTTTGAAGGCTTCCTGAGGGGGTTCTATCACCTTTTGGAGGGCTTTGTATTAGGATTGAAATCAGGGTTCCAGTGCTTTAGGACAAGGCTAGAGCCTCCCCATAGGCATGTGTTTGAGAGGATGAGAGCCAGGTCTTCATTGCGGTTGGATTCAAAGAAACCCATCCCTTGACAAGGATATGGAAACTAGGAACATATCCCAAGCACGATTTCCACTTCCCTTCAACCATTGAGATAGAGCAATCCATGCAACCATTTTTTCCATAAATTTCCCAATTAGCACTCGGGCTGAGAGAGACTCTACTTCATTTTCCTTTGGAAACAACAAAAGGTAGAGGAGGAATACCAATAGCTGTGGGGGTTTCAAAACACGAAGAAGAAGTATCTTTCTCCAACGGATCTTGTACCAAAAGCCTGGCAGCGAAGTCATCTGAAGGCGATTGCTAAGAGACATTACCCAAGATAGAGGGTGCAAGGAGGATAGATTGCTTGTTCACACCATCGACCCCCACGCCAAGGCTACCCTCCAAACACTCCTTTTTGATGTCGGAATTGAAATCTTTTGAACACTGTTAGATCTCCAATAACTCCTTGTGAGTACAGAAGATGACTGACAATACAACAAGACCATTCTCCCCACGTCAAGGCTACCCTCCAAACACTCCTTTTTGATGTCGGAATTGAAATCTTTTGAACACCGCTAGATCTCCAATAACTCCTTGTGAGTACAGAAGATGGCCGACAATTCAACCAGATCATTCTCACTTAAGTCTAGTGTGTCCTCGTATGCCGTTGTGAGGACACTTGAGGTTTCCATATCATCTTGAAGGCACATAGGGTTTTGAGATGAGCTAATCTTTATTAATAAAATTGAATTGATTTGCATGCACTACAATGCAAAATCTTTTAGGATATATATATATATATACATAGGAAATGTGGGAATGTGGACGGGGCCGGGGATCGGGACGCCACTTTTTGAAAAAAGGTAAAAACATCATAACACATTGCATGCATATTTCAAGATGCAATGATTCAACATTCATTCAACATTCACATTGGAACATAAAAATTGATATCAAGTGAAAGTTATATTATGATTCCATTCAACCATTGTCATATTGCATTCAAAATTTTCCTAATGGGCCAAGGCCCAATGGCATTTCCAGCCATGAAATAGAAAATACAAAATTCAGAAACCTCAAAACACTGAACAATGAACAATGGACAAGATAAATGCTTTGGCTTCCTCAAGCCATATCATCTACATCCTCAAGATCATCATCAAAATCACTAAGGTCCTTGGTGTAGGTGGGGATAGAGTCTAGACCTCAGCCAACCCCAACCAGCACTTCCAGGATCTGGTGGCTCCTACACTTAGCAGGACTGCCAAATTTAGCCTAGTGGCCAAATTCTGCGCTAAAATTGCCTCTTCGCAATCGCCTTTCCGCAACTCTGTTTTCGTAGTTGGGTTGCGGGATGTGGGATGTCAGTTATCCAAATTGTTGCTCCGCAACATTCCTTTCCGCAATTATGTTTCTGCAACGACTTTTCTGCAAGCGGGTTGCGGGGTGCCGACTTTCCAAAGTTGCTTCCTCGCAATTTCCTCTCCGCAACTTTTTCCTCCGCAATTCTCCTAGCTGTCAGATCTTTTCGGCCTTCACTTTGACAGTCGATCTTCTTCTTGATGCGGACCTCTCAGAGCTCCGCGGATCTGTTAACTTCCTCGCAACTCGTTGCGGGATTCTTCTGGACAGTCAGATCTTGATCTGTGGACTCAATCTCCACCGTTCGTTCTCTGCAAAAACTTGTTAAGGCAGAAAATCTGCGGGTTGCGTCGATTTGTCATGAAATTGATCAATCCAGCCTGCAATCTTCTCGATTTTTTAGTGTTGCCTAACACTCTTATGCATGCATCTACATTCTACTTCAACTATTCAAGCATGAAATTGATGCTTGAATTCAACAACTTCACAGAAATACACAACGTTTAGGAAAGCACCGAAGTCGGCTCTGCACAGATACACAGTTCAACATAGCACATGTAAAAAGGCTAACAACCCTACAAACATACGGTTAATCCCTTTATTAAGCAACAAAGGAAAATGCACATAGCCTGGATCTCTCTCCTTTTGATTCTTCAAAATAATTACAAGTAGGGACCAGACACAGGTCTGTCCTCTCTTTGCAACTCAGAATTCTAAATGTTGAAGAGCAGAACCCCCCCTACATCTCTAAACTGTCTATTTAACCTAAAACTACGACCGCCTTTGTTGAGTGGTGCTGCAATTGAAAACAAACGACTACATAGCATGATGAGAAACGCCCCTGTCTCAAACAAACAGTCGGATGCTTGATCTCCACGTAGGTAGTCATGATACACAATCCTTCCTACGGATAACAAACTCTGACTCAGCAAAATAAACAAATAAAAAATATGCCACAACATGTGACCAACTCATCACATTGTTGGCGTGCCACAATGCTCCTGCATCACACTCGCAAGGTAAAAAAATTATGAACCCCTGATCATTAGATCAGCGACAGTGAAACCCTTGGCTTCCAATTCTGCAGCACTCATCCAAGTAGAATCCTTTGTTGGTCGCTTCTTCCACTTGACCAAATACTCCAGATAGTCCTTCCTCCTTATACTCTTCGTCACTCTAGTGTCCAGAGTGGCCTCAACTTCCAATGGTTGTGCCACAGGCATCTGCCTCACCCATTGTAAGTCTTCAGTAGGATCTTCACCTTCTGCATGTTAGGATATTTAGACACTTAGGAGATAGTTAAGATCAACTTGTGTAATATATCCGTTAGGTAAAAGTGTGTTTCTTTAGTATGCATTTGTAAATATTTCAATCCGACGGTCATGATATGTTCTAGACATAGAGTGATCCGACGGTTCAACTTCTCTTAGATCATACCTACCATTAATCCGTGGCTTAACACCCTATTGGTCTATGATCTCTATTTAAAGAGCATATAGGGTCCTTAGCTAGTTGATCGATTATGAGAAGCTCATGTAACTTTCTTTCTTTTGCATAATAAATTGCTTCAAGTAGCTATTTAGCTGGGGTCGTGGACTGTTTCCCTCTCGAGGGTTTTAACCACGTGACAAACATCGGTGTGTCGATCTGTGATCTATTTGTGTGAAGTGGTTGCTCAAGGTGTTCAGTCTTTTGGGAGTACCTTGTGTACCCGAACATGGTATCAGAGTTTTTATGAAGAGCTGCTTTCGGTTTTGATCGAGATCTGGAACCGGTGTTGCCGAAACTTTGAAAGGGTTTTTGGTTTTGGATTTTCTGTGCATTTGTGCCCTGTGGGAGTTGTTCCATTGCGTCCGGAGTGCCGTTTCCATTTGGAAACAGTTTTCGTTTCACCGAAAACCGAAAACCGTTTCCGTTTGTTCCATAGACAACCCATTTCAGCAAATCTGAAGGTATAAAGTTACAGTGACGGATTTGTTTTTTTTTTTTAAATCTCTCATATTTTATCAGTCTTATTATTAGATCTTTTTGTTCTAATCTCGGACTGTTGACTTCCCTGGCTGCGTATGCTCTTTGCCGTGCACCTTGCGCGATCGCGGCGAATCAGAAACAATGAGGGAAAGTTTTTTTTTCTCGTCTTCTCGGCTATGTATGTTCTTTGCTGTGCACCTTGTGCGATCATGGTAAATCAGAAACAATGAGAAAACTTGAAAACGTAGACTTTCTGGGTAAGCTAAACAAGATCTAACCCCATTGTGTGGAAAAAGTTTTTTTTTTATTTTTTATTTTTTTTTATTTGGGATTTGCAGGAGAAAAATGCAAGCACGGAGAATGAGAGAGAAGAGTTTAAAAAAAAAAAGCCCAATTTCTCTTTCCATACCTTTACGTACCTTTTTAACTTAGCTCACTTGGTCCAAAGTTGCTTTGCTCCTTGATAAGTCTTATTAAGCTATTTTTTAGTGCATGCAATTTTTATTTTCAAGTTACTTTATTGTAAAAGTGCATCTCACATAAATAAAATAAAATAAAAAGTGAGTCACTTAAGTCTTTAATTTATTGCCGTACTATTTAAAAGTCACATTATTGTAAAAGTGAACATCACTTATTCTACAAAAGTGAGTCACTTCAAAACAACTTTATTGTAAAAGTGATTGTCAAAGGTTGATCTTGGGAAGAGGGGGCTTCTGTTTTTTGGTTGGTCAAGTTAATATCTGCCACGTCACTATTGGGGACATCTTCAACATTTTCTTTGATCAAGCATAACTTCATAATCCAGAATCAGTTTTTAGCGCCGTTTTTTTTAAAACCGCATATTTTTTCGAGCTCTTTGCATCCAGATAGTTAGTTTCTGTTCTTTTAGCCATTATTTTATAGTATGGCCACCCCTTGTGATATTATACTTACAAGTTCTAACTATTTTTCATGGAAATCTTGTATGGAAGATGTTCTACGAAGTAGGGGACTTTTCAGGATAACCTCAGGGAAAGAAATAGAACCCATTGATGATGATAAGAAAATTAAATGGGCAAATAGATGTGATGAAGCCCGTGGATTGATTGGGATGTCAATCTCTATTGATTTGCGTTTCCACATATCTGAAATTGATCAACTTGATAAAGCTTGGGAAAAGTTGGAATCTGTGTTTGGTAAACACAATGAAATTCGAGGTCATCAACTTGAGAATGAATTGATTTCCTTGAATCCAAATGATTTTTCATGCATTCAAGACTATTTATCTAAGTATAAAACTCTTAGACTATTATGTGCAGAATGCAAGATTAAGAAAGAAGACAAACAATGTATTTATCATATTCTTTCCAAACTTGGACCTGCATATTCTGTTTTTGTATCTACATTCTACTCCATGAAAGAATCATTGACTGCAGCTAGCTATCAAGAGCCTAGTCTTGAATCTTTTTGTGATTCCTTAATTAGAGAGCAAGATAAGCTCATTCATCTTGGAATAATTAACAATGCAGATACATCTGGCAAAGCTTTATTGTCCCAAGAGAAAGAAAAGTCCAAGCCTCCCAAGAAACAGAATTTTCGCAATAATAAGCCAAACAACAAGGGTCCTAAACCCTCTCAGTTGGCTCCTTCTTTAAAAAATGACAAAGGATCCAAGCAAAAAGAAAAGAAGACTGAGCGTCATTACAATTTTTGTGGGAAAGATAATCATGATGAATCTAAGTGTTTTAAGAAGACGACAGCCTTAGAAGCAGCAATGAAGAAGCACCACATCAGCCTAGATTCATCTTCAGAATCTAATTTTCATGGACATGCACTTTGTGCTTCTGGTTACTCTTATACTGCATCTTCTTCTTCTACTTCAATTGAATGGCTCATTGATTCTGGAACATCTTATCATATGGCTAAGGATAAAGCCATCTTTTCTACTATGCATGAATGTAACACCAAACAAATATTTGTTGGTGATGATAGATCTCTAAGTGTTGTAGGAACTGGAACAGTTCCAGTAGAAAATGGTCATTTTAGTGATGTACTATGTGTTCCAAAAATTTCCTGCAATTTGTTATCAGTCTATCAAATTACTCATTTAGGTGAAGGTAAAACTGTGACGTTTACACCTCACCAAGTTGTAATCAAGGATTTTAAAAATCCTCAAAATGTCATTGCTACTGGAACTGTTGATGATATTATCAGGTTGTACAAATTTAACAACTTTGGGTTATCACATTTTCCTTCAGTTTTTTTTGCTCATAGTGATAACTTGAGCAAACTTTGGTATGAGCGATTTCGTCACTTAAATTATCGCTCATTGCAACAACTATGTAAAGACAATATGGTGACTGGTCTTCCGCCGATATCTTGCAAGGATGGTGTTTGTTCCGGTTGTGTACTCGGAAAACATCATCGGGACAGTTTTGACAAACGTGCCTCTTGGCACGCCTCGGTTCCCTTGGAGCTTGTGCATAGTAACTTGTGTGGCCCTCTTCCATCTGCTTCCTTTTCTGGTTTCAAATATTTTTTAACTTTCATTGATGACTACTCCAGATGCACTTGGGTTTACTTTCTAAAACTTAAGAGCGAAGTATTTAACATGTTCTTGGCCTACAAGGCCCTTGTTGAAAAACAATCTGGTCATGAAATTATTAAGTTAAGATCTGGCAATGGAGGAGAATATGTTAACAACAAGTTCACTATTTTTTGCGTTGAACAAAGAATCCAACAACAACACACTGTTCCATATACACCACAACAAAATGGTGTAGCTGAACGGAAGAACCGCACTTTAAAAGAAATGGCTAATTGTATGATCCAATCTAAGGGACTAAGTCTTCAATATTGGGCTGAGGCCATAAATTGTGCAAATTACATAGTTAATCGCACACCCACGAAAGTTTTACAAGGTATAACACTGGAAGAAGCATACATAGTTAATTGCACACCCACGAAAGTTTTACAAGGTATAACACTGGAAGAAGCATGGAGTAAAATTAAACCAGATGTAAGTCACTTTTGTGTGTTTGGTTGTGAAGCATGGGCTCACATTTCGGATGAAAAATGGAAAGCATTGCAGCCTAAAAGTGAAAAGTGCATATTTGTTGGATATTCTGAAGATGTAAAAGGTTATAGACTTCTTCAGCTACATTCTCATGATATAATCATTAGAAGAGATGTTAAATTTGATGAAAATCTCTTGGCCTGTGAGCCTAACTTGGCGGGTGTGCCATATTTGGCCTGTGAGCCTGATTCGGCGATTGTGCCTTCTTCTTCTTCCAGCTTCCTTGAGAAGTTTCCAACTCCAGTTTTTGATGATGACAGTGAAGATGAAAATCCACCTTCGCCTGCTCATGTTCCTCCAATTGCACCAGCACCAGTACTTCCTCGATGGGTTCGTTCAACATGTGAAGCAGCTGGTGATCTTGTCGGTGATCCTAGAGATCAACGTCGAACACGTTCTCAGTTTCGGCGAGCCTCTTTTCTTTATGGCTCAGGTTTCCGATAATCACGATCCAGAAACTTTTGCAGAAGCTTCAGGAAATCCAGATTGGGATGCAGCTATGGATGAAGAATATCGTTCCTTAATGGCGAACGATACTTGGGATCTTGTTCCTCTTCCAAAAGGAAGAAAACTTGTCAGATGTAAATGGGTGTACAGAACTAAGTATGCATCAGATGGAAGTGTTGAAAGACTTAAGGCAATGTTAGTTGTCAAAGGTTTTTCCCAAGTTGAAGGGATTGACTACAATGAAACCTTTGCCCTTGTATCAAAAATGAACTCCATCCGCCTTGTTCTTTCCCTTGCAGCCTTACATAACTGGGAAGTCCATCAAATGGATGTCAAGTCTGTCTTCTTACATGGTGATTTACATGAGGAAATTTACATGGAACAACCTCCTGGATATGTTCAGAATAACTCTATCCTTGTTTGTCTCCTTAAGAAATCCTTATATGGCCTTAAGCAAGCTCCTAAAGCTTGGTATGCCAAAATGGATAGTTTTCTCCTTGACACTGGTTTTTCTAGATGCCATTCTGACCCCAATGTCTATACCAAGAAAGTAGGAAACCATCTCATCATACTTGTTCTTTATGTTGATGATCTTATCCTTATTGGTAGTGGCCCTAAACATATAACCCATGTGAAATCCAGTCTTAAGCAAAATTTTGAAATGTCAGACTTAGGACATTTGTACTATTTTCTTGGTCTCCAAGTCTTGCAAACCAAAGAAGGAATCTTGCAAACCAAAGAAGGAATCTTTCTTTCCCAGTCTAAGTATGCTTGTGACCTTCTTCGTCGCTTCCACATGGAAGATTGTAAACCAGCCCCTTCTCCCTTCCAGTCTGGAGTCAAACTTTTTGCCACTTGTACTTCCCTTGAAGTAGATGCCACCTTGTATCGTCAGCTTGTTGGTAGTCTTTATACTTGACTGATTCCCGTCCTGACCTTTCCTTTGCCGTTGGTCGTGTTGCCCGTTATATGCAAACTCCTCATGAAAATCACTGGAAAGCAGCAAAAAGAATACTTTGATATATTTGAGGTACAATTCAATTTGCGATTCATTACAGTACAGGGGGGGAACCTTTGTTGGTTGGTTTCACTGATTCAGATTGGGCCGGTGATCCTCATGATCGAAAGTCTACTGCAGGTTATGTTTTCAGTCTGGGATCTGGACCTATCACTTGGGCTTGTAAGAAACAACAAGCACTTGCTCTTTCTTCAGCAGAAGCAGAATATCGAGCCGCAGTTAATGCCAATCAGGAAGCTTTATGGCTTCGATAGATCCTTTCAGAGTTTGGATTCGAGCAGCAGCAGCCTACTCCACTTTGGTGCGACAATCAAAGTGCCATCAAGCTTGCCAAAGATCCAGTTCTACATCAACGCAGCAAACACATTGAGCTACACATGCACTTCATCAAAAATCTTGTTCATGATAGTGTTATTGAAGTTCTCTATTGCCCTACAGATGATCAAGTTGCAGACATCTTCACCAAGTCTCTTACAGAAGCGAAGTTTTCTAAACTTTAGTCTATGTTAGGAGTTCACGAATGTGTACTTAAGGGGGGATAGGCTCTAATGCCTCATTCCTTCTCCTAATAGTGTCACTTTTGTAAATCCTTCAATCCTATCCCAAGTTGTTTTTAAGGGGGGATGTTAGGATATTTAGACACTTAGGAGTTAGTTAAGATCAATTTGTGTAATATATCCGTTAGTTAAAAGTGTCTTTCTTTACTATGCATTAGTACGCATTTGTAAATATTCTAATCCGACGGTCACGATATGTTCTACACATAGAGTGATCCGACCGTTCAACTTCTCTTAGATCATACCTACCATTGTTCCGTGGCTTAACACTCGATTGGTCTATGATCTCTTTTTAAAGAGCATAGAGGGTCCTTGGCTAGTTGATCGATTATGAGAAGCTCATGTAACTTTCTTTCTTTTGCATAATAAATTGCTCCAAGTAGCTATTTGGCTGGGGTCGTGGACTGTTTCTCTCTCGAGGGTTTTAACCATGTGACAAACATCGGTGTGTTGATCTGTGATCTATTTGTGTGAAGCGGTTGCTCAAGGTGTTCGGTATTTTGGGAGTACCCTGTGTACTCGAACATTGCAAAGGTTCCAGTATCACCTGCTACATAAGGATATAGATCTGCTACATTAAAGATTGGTGAAATACCCACTCTTGTAGGCATCTTTAATTCACAAGCATTTGCTGAAAACTTCTTGAGTATTCTGCAGGGTCCAATCTTCTTCATCTTCAACTTGTTATACTCTCCTTTTGGAAATCTGTCTCTCTTTAGATATGCTAAGATCTAATCTCCTACTTCATAGTTCTTTTCTCTCCTTTTGGAATCTTCTCTAGGTTTGTAACTGGTGTTACTCTGCTATAACCTTGCTTTCACTTGCTCATGCAGTTCACTAATTCTTGTAGCAAACTCTTCTCTATCTGCACTTCTTTTCTCCAATTGACCTAAGTCACGAAGTTCACACACTCCTCTTGGATGCATTCCATACAGAATTTGAAATGGACTCATCCTTGTACTTTTGTTTGGTGAATCATTATAGGCAAACTCAGCTTGAGCTAATACTCTGTCTCACTGCTTAGGACTCTCTCCAATCAAACTCCTCAACATGTTTCCCAGACTCCTACTGACTACTTCGGTCTGTCCATCAGACTGTGGGTGATATGCTGAACTAAAGTTCAATCTGGTACCCAACTTCTTCCACAAGGTCCTCCAGAAATGACTTGTGAACTTCACATCTCTGTCTGATATAATGCTTCTAGGTAAACCATGTAGTTTCACCACTTCATCAAAGAACAAATTGGCAATGTGTGTGGCATCACTAGTCTTGTAACATGGAATGAATTGTGCCATATTAGTGAATCTATCAACAACCATGATGATAGAATCATGTCCCTTTGAGTTCTTGGCAAACCCAGAATGAAATCCATACTCATAGAACCCCAAGGCCTAGTTGGAATAGGCAATGGTGTATACAATCTTGTGTTCTGGCTTCTCCCCTTAGCATGCTGGCATACTTTGCATCTGCCTACAAACTTCTCAACTTCAGACCTCATCCTTGGCCAAAAATAGAAATGACCCAACTGTCCGAAGGTTTTATCACTTCCAAAGTGACCTGCCATACCTCCATTGTGCTTCTCTTGTATCAAGTTCTCTCTCATTGAACACCTTGGTACACACAGTTCACTATTTTTATAGAGTAAACCATCTTGTAGGGTATAACTCCATCCATGGTTCTCTGTCCACCTCCACTAGATTCTTACAAGCCTTGTAAGCTTCCTAGAAATCAATGTCAGCTTCATACAAATCTATCAAATGCTCAAATCCCAAGACTTGGATCTAATTGTCTTGCATAATCAACAGTCTCCTACTCAAGGCATCAACAACCCTGTTTGACTGTCCACTTATGTGTTTCAACACAAAGGTAAAGCTCTGTAAGAACTCAACCCACTTAACATGTTTCAGGTTCAACTTAGGTTGCTGCATAATGTACTGTAATGCATGGTTATCATAATACAACACAAACTCTCTAGGCATCAAGTAGTGCCTCCAATGCTTCATTGCTTGAACACTAGCATAAAACTCCTTATCAGAAGATGAATACTTCTGCTAGGCATCATTCAACTTCTCACTGAAATACGCTATAAGCCTGTCCTCCTGACCGAGTACAGCTCCGATTGCTACTCCAATAGCATCACACTTTACTTGGAAAGGGTGGTTGAAGTTTGGTAACTTCAATACTAGATGTTCGGTGATCTTCTTCTTCAAGAACTGAAAACTCTTTTCAGCCTCTGCTGTCCATTGAAATGACTATCTATCCTTCTTAATTGTCTCAACGATAGATGCACAAATACCATTGAAGCTCTGTATTAATTTCCTATAGAAACTTGCCAATCCATGAAAGCTTCTTACCTGAAATATGTTCCTTGGTGAAAGCCAATCAACGATTGCTGGCACCTTTTCTGGATCCATCTTCAACCCTTCTCTGGAGATAACAAAACCCAAATATACTAGTCTGTCTTCATGAATGTGCACTTCTTCACATTTATCAGCAACTTCTCTTGTTACAGCCTCTCTAAAACATATCTCAGATGCTTCAGATGCTCTCCTTTTGTTTGGATGAAAACCAAAATGTCATCAATGTAAACTATCACAAACTTACCAATGAAATCTCTCAAGACTTCATTCATCAACCTCATGAAAGTACTTGGTGCGTTGGACAATTCAAATGGCATGACCAACCACTCATACAACCCATCATTTGTCTTGAAGGATGTATTCCAATCATCTCCTTCTCTGATCCTGATATGATGATATCCACTCTTCAAATCCAGTTTTGAAAAGAATGTTGCCCCACTTAGGCAATCCATCATGTCATCCATCCTTGGTAATGGAAATCTATATCTAATAGTAATCTTGTTAATTGCTCTGGAGTCAGTACACATCCTCCACTCACCATCCTTCTTTGGTGTCAGTACTGCTGGTATTGCACATGGACTCAGACTCTTCTGGACCAATCCCTTGTCCAACAATCCTTGGACCTGCTCCTCATTTCTTCATTCTCTTGAGGTGTCAATCTGTATGCTGCCTTGTTTGGTAAACTGGCTCCTGGAATAAAATCAATTTGATGACTTATATCTCTTCTTGGTGGTAATTCATTGGGTAAATCATCCACCACAATGTCACTAAACTCACTCAGCATCTCCTGAATCTCCTCAGGTAGATATGCCACGTTGGTCTTCATTGTTACCACTCTTGGCTTACACACCACATCATAGTTCAATTTTTCTTTCTCAACTTGCTGTAGATATTCCTTTCCTAACAACATCAGAACTTTAGGTGTTGACTGTCTTGCTGTACTACCTTCTTGTAAAGGGTGAAGTACATGTGTTATCCCATTCTGCTCGAAACTATGACAGTTACTCCTAGCATCATAAGTCACTCTCTTATCAAATTGCCACGGTCTGCCTAACAGTATATGACAAACATCCATGGGCATTACATCACACAGAATTTTGTCCTTATATGGACCTATTTGGATATCAACTACACACTGCTCACTTACTAGGATTTGATGTCTTTTATGTAACCAATATACTTTATATGGAACAGGATGCTTGGTCTTCTTCAAACTCAACTTTTCCACCACCTCTGTGGAAACAAGATTATCAGTACTCCCACTGTCAATCACCATTTCACAACACTTCCCTTGGACTTTACATGTAGTCCTAAACAACGATTTTCTTTGAGTAGGCTCTACGTGCTCCTTCTCATATTTCAACAAGACCATGTTCATCATCAATGACTCTCCTGTCTCTGGCAAGACTTCCTCTACGGTCGTCTGTTTCTGCTGCTGCTCATTCTGAGCTACATAGGCTTCTCTCTGTCCTACGTCTTCTTTTTCTCGACATTCAAATGACTTATGCCCCAACTGATTGCATTTGTAGCATCTAACAACAACTTCTTTGCCTCTTCCTCTACCTCTACCTCCTTGGTAAGGTCCTCTTCTGCTAGAATCACCTCATCTACCATGTTGTTCTTCCTGGCTAGAGTTACTGGACTCATCTCTTTGTGGTCCAAATCTTCCTCTTCCAGTCGCTTGCCCTCTTCCTCTGGCTGAACCGCGACCTCTGTTGAAGCTCTGCTTCCTTTGCTATCTTTTCTTCTGCCCTTAAGGCACATTGATATGCCTCTTCCCTTGTTCTAGGTGATAACATGCTGATCTCTTCTTGGATATCCATCCTTAGACCATTCACATATCTAGCAGCCTTCTTTGCTGATTCCTCCACATATCCAGTCCTTAAGTTTACTTTGTAAAACTCTTCAGCATACTCTCTCACTGTTAACAATCTTTGCCTAAGGTTCTGTACCTGCCTATACAGAATCAACTGGTAATCCTTGGCAAGAACTTAGCCCTCATCTTTGCTACCATTCTATCCCAGCTCTTTATCAACGGCTTATTCTTCCTCCGTCTTTCTGCTTGCACATTATCCCACCACAAGGATGCATGCCCTTTCAACCTCGTCACAGCCAGTTTGACTCTCTTGTCTTCTTCTACCTCATTGTACTCAAAGTACTTATCTAGCACACTGATCCAGTCAATGAGATGCTTCGCGACGAGACTTCCATCATAGGTAGGCAACTCCGGTCTCGGCTTTGAATTCGCTCCCATAATAGATCTGAAAAATCTTGACTCTGGTGTTTCCTGCATAGTTGCAACTTCTTCTCTTTGCTCTTCATCCTCACGTTTACTTACATCCCTTGCTTCTGGATCTCTTCGTCTGCCCGTTTCCATGGCTTCCAGACGCGCTCTTACCTCCCTCATTTCCTCTAGAACTTCTGCGTTCCTCGCTGGTCGACCTTTATCACAACCTCTTGCTCTTCCAATGCGTGCAGCCATCTTCTCACACTAAGCCTTTGTAATAACATTTATCTTTCACACTGTTACAACTTACCTCACCAAGCCTCTTCTCGACGCTTGGTCTTTCGGCAATGCTGGTCCTCTATCCAGAACCTCTTGAGCACTCTTCTTTGCTCTCTACAGGCTTCTACGGCTATGCTTCTCTTTCACGAGGTTCTCCTTGCTCCTTCAGAAATTCTATCCAGAATCTCAACTGTGGAATTTCTCAATAGGAAATCTCTTCCCACTCTGATACCAAAATTGGTACAGGTGGGGATAGACCTCAACCAACCCCAACCAACACTTCCAGGATTTGGTGGCTCCTACACTTAGCAAGATTCCCAAATTTAGCCTAGTGGCCAAATTATTCGCTAAAATTGCCTCCCCGCAATTTTGCCTCCGCAATGGCCTTTCCGCAACAGAGTTTTTGTAGTCGGGTTGCGGAATGCGGGATCTCGAACACTCAACGTTGCGCTCCGCAACTTTCTTCCCGCAATGGCCTTCCCGAAATCGGGTTGCGGGATGCGGGATGTCAATTATCCAAATTGTTCCTTCGCAACTTTCCTTCCCGCAATTCTATTTCCGCAACGGCTTTAACGCAAGCGGGTTGCAGGATGCCAATTTTCCAAAGTTGCTTCCCCGCAATTTCCTTTCCGCAACTTTTTCCTCCGCAATTCTCCTAGCCGTCAGATCTATTCGGCCTTCACTCCGACTGTCGATCTTCTTCTTGATGCGGACCTCTCAGATCTTCGCAGATCTGTTAACTTCCCCGCAACTTCCATTGCGGGATTCTTCTGGACCGTCAGATCTTGATCTACGGACTCAATCTCCACCGTTCGTTCTCTGCAAAAACTTGTTAAGGCAGAAAACCTGCGGGTTGCGCCGATTGGTTGTGAAATTGATCAATCCAGCCTGCAATCTTCCCAATTCTTTAGCCTAACACTCTTATGCATCCATCTACATTCTACTTCAACTATTCAAGCATGAATTCAACAACTTCACAGAAATACACAACGTTCAGGAAAACACCGAAGTCGGCTCTGCACAGATACACAGTTCAACATAGCACATGCATAAAGGCTAACAACTCTACAAACACACGGTTAATCCCTTTATGAAGCAACAAAGGAAAATGCACACAACTTGGATCTCTCTCCTTCCGATTCTTCAAAATAATTACAAGTAGGGACCAGACACAGGTTTGTCCTCTCTTTGCAACTCAGAATTCTAAATGCTGAAGAGCAGAACCCCCTCTACATCTCTAAACTATCTATTTAACCTAAAACTATGACCGCCTTTGTTGAGTGGTCTTGCAACTGAAAACAAACGACTACATAGCATGATGAGAAATGTCCCTGTCTCAAACAAACACAGGGAGTCATGATACACAATCCTTCCTACGGCTAACAAACACTGACTCAGCAAAATAAACAAATAAAAAATATGACACAGCATGTGACCAACTCATCACATTGCTGGCATGCCACGATGCTCCTGCATCAATCCTCTATCATTAGTCTCTCTAGGTAGGTGTCACTCTCAAGTGTAGGCTCCTAATCATCCATAGTAACTGGGGAAAGTTGAATAAGGCCATCTAGTTGTACCTCCTTGTCCACACATATAGCATTTGCTTGTGTATTGGTCCCATCTTTTAAAAGGACACTCGTTGTACCCTAGGTCTTTCTAAGATATGAGACAAAGTGTGCTATGAATGTAAACTAAATTCTCTGCCTTCTTCGATCCCAACTGTTTCTTTTTATTGAATGGATGAAGGACTAAGGCCTCCAATTCCTCTCGGAAGATGAAGAGCGAGCTACATGCCCAAGTAAAAATATGGCAAACTGTAAGTTACAAGTATGTAAAATAAATTAATTTTCTAAATTTTTTATACAAATGTCAAAAACAATAGGAGGAACTAGCTACCTGCCCAAGTAGTCGCATGGCAAACATTTGCAACTTAGAGGCATCCACACCATGAAGCCACTGCCAATCAATCAGATCCTCATCCTCCTTATTTCACGTATCAGTCAAAGAATCATGCAAACCAAAGACACATCTCCCACGTGAAAATTGGGCAAATTGAGATCGTATCTCATGTCTCTTTTGAAGAACCATAATTTTTTTTAATGACAGTCATAAATCCTTTCACTACCTCTCTATCTTGGGAAGGAGGCCTCCTTGTTTTGGGATTATATCATTTTGGATTCACTGCATAGGCTGCCATATGTTGTGGCCCGTGGGGTGTTCAACTTATTCCACTGCCCATGTATAAATGTTTGCAACAGTGGTCATATAGTAGGATCTCTTCTATCTATGATAGATTTAATTCTCTCACACATAGAGTCCATGTTTTCGTAGATCTCACCTAAACCTGGACCATCTGTGTCTGCATAGCGAAGCATATCAAGAATTGGCTCTACAAATTCCACAACAAATTTCATGTCAACCCAAAACTCATCATTGAAAATCAACAACTTTACCTGCACAACTGTATCTAAGGTAGATAGCTTCCATTGAACCCTCATGTCACCGATAACTATAGCAGCGAAAACTCCTTTCATCTCCAAAAGCCGTCTAAGAAGAATGTAATAAGTTGCAAATCCTGTATTAGTAGGTTTGAGAAGCTCCATTTTAGCATGACTTCAGAAAATGGCTTGTGAATAGTGGTGGTTACATATAAACATTTGAATGTTGCGGCCATTCTCAATCAACAATCGAGTCTATTCAATTTTGGCAATGTCTTTCAATGCATTGTTCAATTAATGCACTGCACATAGTGTCCAAAAAATATTCCTAGGGTACATGGAGAATTGACAAATGAAAACGAATAAGATTTTCTAATTTATGAATAAATATAAAAAAAAATCAGACCTATATTTAAAAATCAGATTTGTTATTCATTGATTCAATGTTTTTAAATTATCATTTTTGACATGTAAACTTAAGTTTAAAAAAAACTTAAAACTTTAAAATTAAAACAAACAAACTTGTCACTAATCTGTACTCCTTTTGGACCATTATCACCGCTGCTTTACACATAGGGGCTGCATCAGTGACAATATGAACGACATTGGATGGCCCCATCTCTGCAATGGCATAACATAATTGGTCTTTCAAGAACATATGTTTTTTTCTTGACCAAAACAATCAATGGCCTTGGGATAATATGGACCAGATATGGAAGGGACGATGATATTAATCAGTGGACGATTCCTACAATCGGTCCAACCATCAATGACGATGGAGCATCCATCTACAGTCTAAGATGCGTTCAATGGCGTCGTTGCCTTCTCAAGGCGTGCTTTCTCTTTGTCCACCAAAATGGTTCGGAGCTTCTCATAATCGGGTGCCTTATACCCTATAGGTCCATCATTAATGGCACCTACTATTTACTCAAAATATGGTGAGTGGGATGCTTTGAAAGGAATGCCACATGCAAAAAAATCTTGCTATTGCAAGATCGACATCCTCTTTGCCTTTCACATCAAACATGTCATAAAGGCTACCAAGTTTAGGTTTCTTGTGTGGATGAGCTGTAGTGCCTTTTGATGCTTTTGAGGGGACTGTCTCATCACCACACTCAACTTCATGTTCGGATGGAATGTCATCTTCACGGGACTCATTATCATCATGGACATTACTATAAATTTTCCTTTAAAGCACAACTAGGGCTAAAACAATATATTTAAATTTCACTGAAATAACCACACATGAGCTTCTTTATAGTATGCAGCGGAATATAAAACTGAGAACCATTTACAACATCAATAGAAACGAGACAGTCTTTTTGGGTAGAGACCCTCGGACAAAACCCAAGATGGGAAAACAGGTGCAGCAGTATGATAGGATGTTTTTATTAAGAAAATATAGAGCTTTTACAATATTAGAAAATCGATGTATGCCCTAGATGGAAAAATCGAAACACCCAAAAATCACTGAGAAAAACGAGTGAGATGGCACTGTTCCCAAGGAAGCTTGCTACTGTACGGTGCTACTGTTGCTGTTGTTGTATGGTGTACCTCTGCCAAAGTCTCCAGTCTCTCTCCTTTGCAATTTAGGGCTTCCTTCCTGAGTTAGTGCTCCTCCGTCTTCTTTGCCAAAATTCTCTCTCTCACACATCTTCCTCTGTCTCTGTCGGAATGTAATTGTGTCCTCTCCACCAATTGATCTCTCTTTTATAACTTTAGGTAAAGCGAAAACCCTAATTTCACTTTCACTTAAAGTCAATAAACAATTAGATCACTTTGGTTATTTTCCAAAGTAAACTTAGGAAAAATAATTAAATACAATTGGTTTCCTAATTTAAGTCTTCTGCATGTGTTGTGGTTATTTTCCAAAGTAAACTTAGGAAAAATAATTAAATACAATTGGTTTCCTAATTTAAGTCTTCTGCATGTGTTGCAGCTGCAACATTTTCTCAAAATTCAAAATTTTTTGGGACCCTCCTTTTATTTCTTTTTGCTCAGCTCCTTGATTTTGTTTGATGTTTGCGCAAGGATTACTTTTATGCCAGCGATGTTTTACGGTTTGTATTGGTTTTACCCTGCCATCGAAAGTGTTTTAGATTTTTCAGTTGGAAGTCCAGTTATCTGCACGCCCGCCGTTTCGGAAAAGAATGGGACATCAAGATCGATTCAAGGGTTATCGGTCTCTGATGCGCTTTATTCGTAGGCGGCTGTTTTAAGATTCTGTCGGAGCGTTTGTCTCTACGCCTTCCGTCGTTGCGGAGGAGGTATTGCGAAGCTTCCCGAGGGTTGTATTATCCTCTTCCGATCCTCGCCGTTTTGATTCACAGGCTTTCAGCTTTCGCCGTTGCGGCTTTGGAAAGCACTGTCCTTCCGTTGTAGCTTGTTTTCTGCTTGACCGATTTTTCGTTTTCGCCGAAGCCATGTTTATTTTTACCTCCGATTTTTATTGGTCTACGGAACTCGGTTCCTTTATGGTTTCCGCCGTTGCGGCTTTTCAACCAACTATTGGTTCGAGGCCTTAGCTTGGCGAATTCCGATGTGAGGTCGATTTGTTTCTCTTGCCGATGCCATTGCAGGTCTCCTAGCTATTTCATCATCCGCCGTTGTGGAAGCGATGTTGACAGGATCGCCGATCCCATAACCGTTTCGCCTCTCGATTGTTTTATTTTTCCTGCCAATTATGGTTGACCGCGACGTATATATTGGGGTCGGGGTTTTATTATTTTTTACTATTATTTGCCCGTGCTGTCGTTATTGCTCGAGCAGACCAATGCACTCGCTGTTGGTACCTTCGCTCCTAGGTGGCTCCGCCGTGGAGGTTTGTTGTTTTTTCTCCACCAGTTGTGCAGCACATTGCCAGGTAGGTCCTTATGCCCGTTTTACCTTTCCGTTCGAATGGTCAAACTGATTTTGTCGCCATTGGTTAGCTCCTATCTCGGTGGTTAGTGGATACCTAGGTTTCCATTTCAGCGTGTATATATAATCTAGGTAAATGGTATGGCTGCCCGGTGGGGGGTGTTGTTGCTTTGCTTGATGATTACATTCGCGGCCGTTATGGGTTTGTAGCGTGCACTCGACTGCTGGGGAAGCCGATGCAAATGGTCGTTACGTTGTCCGCACCAATACCCCCCAGTCTGCGTGTGGCCGTTCGGGGAGAGCGTTTTATTGTTTATTTTAGAGATGCCGAGGTTTTGGGTCCCCAGTATGGCCGCCCTCGTTTTTGTGAACCAGGGTCGCGATGTTAGAGTTACGCCCCTTAGGATGAGATTGTTAAATTTTGAACACGAATCGCGGACCAATTTAGGGTTCAGAATGTCCAGGCCGAATGTATCCAATGTTTAAGAGGCATCGCCTCCTTCCTCTTATGATTTCTTGTTCAACCACTTTTCTATCCATCATTACTATCAACCTCAAGCTTACAGTGCAGTATCCTTCACTTGGGATTAGGCATCATATTTTCCATGGAATGATTTAGTTCATAGCGTCGGGAGGTACCTGACACAGGTTTTGAGGAGGAAACCATATATGCAAATATAGAGAGATTTGCGTTGATGAGAGTTGCTACGAGACCTGAGCTTTTTCCATGCTCAGAGGTGATTGGGTGGATTTTACCTAGGGCAGATGTAACGACCATGATTTTGGCAAATGTTGATAAACAGGGTTATGTTGCTTATAGCCCTGGGTACGTATCACTGGCCTACCACTTACTAGAAGCACAAGTATACTTGACTGAAGACTGGCCAAAGACAATTAATCTGGACCTAGTCGAGACACTGAAGAGAATGCTGGTGCCTGGCAAGAACTTTAGGACTAGGCCGTCCGGGGAATATGATACTGCCACTTTAAGAACCCCTTACAAGTTCATTGCCCTGATGCTGAACAGGATTTTCGGGAGGGCCCACGGTAAAAGCTTTAAGTTGGAGTGGGTGCTTATCATCTTCTATGTGGCAACCCAGGGGACAGTGTTCAATTGGGCGAACATTGTATCCAACAACCTCTCAGCCTGCATTGCTTCAGCATTAGGAGGGGTGTCCCAGAAGAAATCAGAGTTCTACATGAGCTCTATACTAATTGATTGCATACTATGCAACCAACCCTTCCCAAATCTGAGGTGTATTTGGGACTGGGAGAGAACACCAGTCTACTCAGCTTACAAGCCACTGTGGGCACACAAATACCACAGTCACTATAGAGAAGTGTGTGAGCACTTCATCATGCCATTATATACATTGATCTTCTTAAAGGAGTGCAACTGCATGTTGGAGGAAGCATTGCAGGTTATTAAAGAATATGCAGACTATTACTTGACGGAAGATGGATTGTATTTCAGAATGTATGGATGCTCCAGAGCACCCTCACTTCTGCCAAAATATGCCACTGACTATGTGGTCCACAAAGAGGCAGTTTGGCAGGTCTTCTTAGATGGCTTAGGGAGCTTTTTATTTGAACATAAGAAAGCAGCTTATCCTCCCTTACCATTCAGGTTTGGGAAGCTATAGGTTCACAAGAGTGAAGAACGCTGATGAATTTGTGGAGGAATTGGGGAAATTCCATTTTGGGGAAATAAATTTCCACAGGAATGATTCCTGGAATAAAGTGGCAGAGCACTGCAAGGAGGCAAATGTACATTTCGAATACACAAGCCACTGGGATAAAGATGAATCCATCTTCTGCAGTGCAGAAAATATAACGGCCTTAAGAAGAAGATTTAAAAAGAAAATCACCACTAAAGGCGGGAAAGGACAGGATAAGCAGGAAAAGGCAGAGGAGGAAGAAGCTAGAAAAAGGGATGAAGATGCTAGGAGGCTAACACAAGAAGCCGAAAGTTGGCTCAAAGGTGAAGAAGAGGAAAAAAAAAGAAGACGGATGAGGAACTGAGGAAGCAGGAAGCAGAAAGGTTAAAACTGATTGGGGCTGGGATAGATCAATCGACTTCCGATCATATAGACAGTCAGGCTCAAGACATGGGTGACCCTGATGTCCAAGATCCTGAGGTAGCTGCTAGTAGCGCATTGGGGCAGGCTGTTGTCCCTACCCTAAGACTAATCCCTTTTCGAGCAGAAGAAAGGGGAGGAGGTACCGGATTTCAATACTATTTTTTATGACAGGGAAAGAAAAAGAATAGTAAAGAGGACCGAGAGGAAGGTCGAGACTGGGGGACAGTCGGACAAAATGATAAATGACACAACAGTGGTGTATGGGACAGACAAGGATCCAAGATTCACCATCAGAGCTGGGGCTGCATTGGTCCATGCTTCTGAGGACAATGTAGATCGGATATTGACTAATCTTGAACAGTCAAAGAAGTCTGCTGCCCAGCTAAAAGACACCCTGAGAAGAGAGAGAGAGGAAAGTTGTAGAATGAAAAGAAAGTTTGAAGACATACAACATGAAATAAAGTCTTCAAAAGCTGAGCTCTAGTTCCTCCAAGTTGAGAAGAGATCTATGGAGGCTGCCCAAGGAAGTCTGGAGAAATTGCAGCAGGAATGTCAAGGGTTAAGGACATAAAATGATGAGTTGAAGACGGTATGTGAAAGTCTTCACACCGAAAATGAGCAGCTGCTAGGAAAGATAGGGGAGTTGGAGCTACAGAAAGCTACCTTGGAGGAATCTGAGAGGCAATCCCAGAGGTAGATTGCGGAGCTTAAACAACAGGTTGCCTCATTAACAATAGCTTTAGAAGAGGCCAAGGAACAACAAGCCAATCTTCAGCCTTTCAAGGAGCATGTTCTAGCACAAAGGAGCAAGATGCACCAGCTGCAAGTAGCCATAGAGGAAGAAAGGTGCAAGATCTTGCAGGTAGACAATCGACCGGAAGAGATTTTGGAAACCTCTTCAGATTTTGTAGACAGATCGCAGGACATCTTAGAAGTCCTGACGGGAAGGATGGGGAGATTAGAAGCAAATGAGGAAACCCCTGTAAATCTGCCAGCAAAAGATCAACAAGGCCCGACGCAAGACTATGATTTACTGGAGTTTGCCATAAATACAGCCGAAGAATTCAAAAAGGCTGGCAAGAAGACAAAGGGGGCTTGTGCAGAGTTATTCATGAGGCTTTTGATTACTTATAATCGTTGCCAGGTTGAGGTTGAACAGAGAATGGATACCTTTCTAGAGCACAGCCTGTTTTTGGAGATGTTGCAAAGAAAATATCAGGAAGATGAACAAAGGGTTCAGCATATCAAAGCCCTAGATGAGCAGACCCTGAGAAAGGAAGTAGCTCATTCCGCAGTTAGTGTGTAGTTACTAGAGGACCAACTTCGCCTGAGTTCAGCCAGAACAGAAGTAAAAAGAAATCAGGTTGCTAAATTTGAAATAAATATTTGTTTCTTAGAACCTTCCGAGTTCGAAAGCATTGCCTCAAAGGCTTTAGCGTGGAAGAAGTTCTTGAATAGTCAAGCGAGACCCTGCTCATAAGCACTTTATTTGTTTTATTGCAATATATTGTAAATTCTATAAGCACTTAATGAAAGAAAGTGTGGGAGGTGAAGAGTTGGGAAAGCCCAAGAGTCATTTGTGGGCAGCCCAACAGTTTTGTTCTTTTGTATAAATATAGAAGATTTAGATAAGAGAGGGTCTTTTTCCCAGTTAGATTTATGAAGACATATTGTAAGAAGAACTATTTCCTTTTGCAATAGATAATTACAGTTTGCCTGTTGGAGAAAGCTTGGTGGAATGTTCAAATGTTGTGCTATGGATTTGTTGAAGAAGAACTATTTCGTTTTCAGCTTTGTGTCCATTAACTGTGAGATCGTTCTAACTCTTTGAACCTATGTTCTTGTATGAACGTTCTTTGGTTTATTTTATGAAAATTTCCACTGAGTAATGAATGTTGTTCATAAACAATTGGCTATCTGGTTGTTCAAATAGCTTTAATTGTTCATGTGTTTTGAAAGAAGTATCAGCTATTTGTGATTTTTCATAATGCATGTACAAAATACATTACTCATTAATAAATATCTTGCTCCCTAGGGATAGGTTAGGTAGTTAGTTTTAATTTCTTGCTGTGTGTGATTTATATGCAAGAGAGTCTAAGACGAGAGGTAAGAACCTGCGCATCACATTGTGACCACTCCTTGCATTCTTAATCAATCTGCATTTTAGATAGGCACTTGCATGTCATACTTAAAACTAAAAACACAAAAATATAAACGGTGGACCTGGCCGCAACCGGTAAAACTTTTTTTTTGTTACTTGACCTACGGTAACCAGACCGCAAACCGGACGGATTCCCTACACCAAACAATCACGGGCTAGTTGGGAACGTTGATTGGGGAAGAATCCCTTGCTGTTGTTGCCTGCGAATTTCCAATTCTCAACAGTTTTCTGGCGCTAGAGGGAGGGCCGCCAGTGCATGGTTGGACGAGGAACTCCATTTCCTCGAAATTACTCCACCAGTGATAGTTTTGAAAGTAGTTTTCCTGATCCAAATACTGAAGAAAATAGAGAACATTTGTTTGCTGTGGACAACCAAGTGGTGAATGATCTGAGAAGACACACACGGGCTTATGTAAAGAGTATTGGGGGATTACCCATTATCCCTGATTTACCCCGAAGAGAATACAAGAAGAAGGCCATCCCATCTTGGAAGATTCAGTGTTGGTTGGAGATTTGGAAGAGTTAGTAGAAGTAGCATTACAGGAGGTTGTTCAGCCTTTGAATCAAGTAGGCCCAAACACACCTTACTGTTCACCTGTGCGGACTCCTGTTCCTTCACCCCCTCACTCTCCACCCAGACTCATGGCAGGTGTAAATGCAAACCAGCCACCCAACCCACCAAATCCACCACCTGCTTGGAAAGCCATATCACCCTTGAACTTAACACCTCCGTTGCATGACTTACCTCAAGCTTTTGAAAAGATGCTGGCCAAGTTTGATCCAAATGAGAAGGTTGTAGTAGATGACCATTTGCAAAGTTTCTTTTTGGCAATAGAAGGATTAAGGGCTGGGGAACATGAGGATGTTGTTTGTAGACTTTTTCCACACACCCTTAAAGGAGCAGCAGCATCATGGTACTTTGGTTTGCTTGCAAACTCTATCCTAGATTATGATACCTTTGAAAGGATTTTCAGAAGTAAGTATGCAACCCAAAAGACGCATGCAGCACTAATGAAAGGCTTAGGCGCTTTAAAAAAAGAAAGGAAAGAAAAGGTACACAATTTCACTCAAAGATTTTCTGCTTACCTCAAGAACTTCTCTGCAACTGATAAGCCCTCTGATAAAGTTTTGATTGAGTATTATACCTTAGCTTTAGGTCCAGACTTGGCTATGTTCGCAAAAGCTCAAGTTAAGCCTACGTTAGCAGAGATGTATGAAGAAGCAGAAAGAGTAGAGGCTGAAAAGGAAAGTATAGAAGATTATCCCGAGCAATCTGGAGAAAAAACGTTCGGGAAAAGAGCCTTATTACTGTCTAAACCTAAAGAGGAGCAATCACATGATTTTGAGGGGATGTTAAAGATGATGCAAAAGCTTTCCAACAGAATAATAGATTTGGAGAAGGAAAAAGAAGCTCAGAAAGCTTATAAGCCTTACTACAAAAAAAAGGGAAGATAACAACCAATTCAAGACCCCTCTGCACGGTTCAACATCAATGAATGTGATAGAGGTAGGGATGGATAATTTTTGCACTTTTCACCAACAACCCCATTCTGAAAAGAATTGTCCTCAATGGTTAAATTCAATGACGTTGGTAATGAATCAACTCTTGGACTCTAAATTGACTGAGGACAGTGATGAGGAGGAAAAAGGTAATGAGACCACAAAAAAAACAAGAAAATGATACCATGTTTTTATGGGATTGTGTCTCGTTGTTTGATACAGAAAAAAGTACTCTTAAACCTGAGAATATACCAATGACAACAAAAGACATGAATTTGGTAAATAAAGACAATTCAATAATCTCAAAAATTAAGAAGTTGCAAGAGAATGTCAGGAAACAGTCAAAGAACAATGTTGAGGACAAAGTACCCGAAATCACCATTATCAGCCAGGATTCGAAGCAAATCAACAAGCCTGTTAAGCCTATTGAAGACCATGTAGGTGTTAACAAAGAAAATATTGAAAAGCCTGAAGAGCCAGAGGAAGAGATACCCACCGAAAACCAACCTGTGGAGGAAGATGTCGAATCAATTGGGGAAGGTAAAGCTAGGTTTAAAACCCCACCTTTCCTTTTGACTCTGGAAATTTTGAACCATAAGGTGCATAATTGTCTGGTAGATTCTGGATCATCTGTGAATGTTATGCCACTTGCAGTTCACAAAAAAATTAATGGGCAGCCAAAACCTACTGCTTGGGAAGTCACTCAATTAGACAGAACTAGTGTCAAAGTAGTTGGGAAAATGAAAAATGTTCTCATTCGTTTATCTGCAAATGAAAATATATGTTAATTTATTGATATTGTGGTGGCAGACATACCGGATGGATATGGACTTATTCTGAACCGAGACTGGTCCGCAAGGTTAAAGGGGTATTTTGCTTCAGATTGGTCACATTTATGGTTGCCTCATAAAGGGGTCCCAAACTGGATCAAAATTTAAAGGGAACCTTACATGAAACATACTATCACTAGGTTGGAAGAAGAAAAGGAACCAACAAATTCTGTTTTGGGGAATTATCTAATGGAGCTTGAACTAAGATATCATGTATCAGAAGAAGCCAGCAATATAACTGACACGGAGCCTGATCTTCTTCAATGTTCACGGGCTGATGAGATTGATTGTAAATTGGTAGACGTAGTTTCGGTTTCAAAAATAGCAGAATTAGATCACGGTTAGGTATTTCACGTCTGCAATCAAGTCTAGCCCCTTGACTCATAAGTTGATAGATTTTTAGGGGTGGGCACAGAACTAATCAGGTAGTGGTTGGTTCTCGAATTTTATTTTGATCTTTTGATTTGATACCTTATACATAAATAATTTGATGTAGTGTTACTTTGATTTACTGCTGTTGTTTCTGGTTATTTTGGTTTGTTTTTGAATAAAAGAGGCAAACTTTTGGTTGCATGGAAAGCATCAGGGTTCTCGATTAACTAAAATCTTTGGGATAAGACTGTGCGTTTTTATTTTGAAATGATACAATTTCTTCTAGTAAGTAGTTTTCCTAAATGGCTATGCACTCATTGAAGTCCTGCTTAACCCTTGAAAATAACTCAGAATTAAGAGGTCTGGAATACTATTTTGAGGCTCCATCCATTTCACATCTAAGATGTCCTAGGGAGTGATAGCAAAAGACTCACGGAAATGAAGCAAGGTAAATAGTTTATTATATATAAATGATCCCATGCCATGATTTTAAGAGTCAAAACTCCTTAAAAAAAACAATACATATCAAAACGAAGTATCAGAAACGTGAAAATAAATCTGCCAAAAGTTCTTCTCCGTCTGTGAGCTGAAAAGTAAATACATCTCTCACACAAAAGGACACTATGGATAGAAGAGCCTGAATAAAATTCAGAAAGAAAGGCAGATGGAGGACTCAAAAGAACAAAAGTTCAAAAGGGCACAAAGTGCAATTGGCATAGGGAATGAGGAACAAATGAATAGTTCTGTTTACCATATGTTACGATCCTGTGGTGTCCAAGCTAGAAACTACCCGAAGACAGAGGTAAAATAAAACTCACCTACTAAGCCTCAAAAGAGTTATCCGGACTTTCAAATATTTTGGGTGTTCCCATTGTCAAAGAATGGACTGGCATCAATGATTTAAATGCATGTGTTTGCCATCTTAGGAAAACAAGCATCTAGAAGAATTCAACTTGTGAGCTAAATGATTAAATAGTCTTTTACTGGGAAGAAGTTGATTCAGAAATCTGGGGTTCACCAAGTAGTCGCCAATTGTTGCAGCTGCAACATTTTTCCAAAATTATAATTTTTTTGGGACCCTCCTTTTATTTCTTTTTGCTAAGCTCCTTGATTTTGTTTGATGTTTGCGCAAGGATTACTTTTATGCCAGCGATGTTTTACGGCTTGTATTGGTTTTACCCTGCCATCGGAAGTGTTTTAGATTTTTGAGTCGGGAGTCCAGTTATCTGCACGCCCGCCGTTTCGGTAAAGAATGGGACATCAAGACCGATTCAAGGGTTATTGGTCTCGATGCGCTTTATTCGTCGGCGGCTGTTTTAAGATCTCGTCGGAGCGTTTGTCTCTACGCCTTCCGCCGTTGCGGAGGAGGTATTGTGAAGCTCCACGAGGGTTGTATTATCCTCTTCCGATCCCCGCCGTTTTGATTCGCAGGCTTTTAGCTTTCGCCGTTGCGGCTTTGGAAAGCACTGTCCTTCTGTTGTAGCTTGTTTTTCGCTTGACTGATTTTTCGTTTTCGCCGAAGTCATGTTTATTTTTACCTCCGATTTTTATTGGTCTGCGGAACTCGGTTCCTTTATGGTTTCCGCCGTTGCGGCTTTTCAACCAACTATTGGTCCGAGGCCTTAGTTTGGTGAACTCCGATGTGAGGTCGATTTGTTTCTCTTGCCGATGCCATTGCGGGTCTCCTAGCCATTTAATCATCCGCCGTTGTGGAAGCGATGTTGACAGGATCGCCAATCCCGTAACCGTTCTGCCTCCCGATTGTTTTATTTTTCCCGCCGATTATGGTTGACCGCGGCGTATATATTAGGGTCGGGGTTTTATTATTTTTTACTGTTATTTGCCCGTGCTGTCGTTATCACTCGAGCAGACCAACACACTCGCTGTCGGTAACTTCACTCCTAGGTGGCTCCGTCATGGCGGTTTGCGGTTTTTTCTCCACCAGTCGTGCAACACATTGCCAAGTAGGCCCTTATGCTCGTCTTACCTTTCCGTTCGAATGGTCAAATTGGTTTTGTCGCCATTGGTTAGCTCCTGTCAGGGCGGTTAGTGGATACCTAGGTTTCCATTTCAGCGTGTATATATAATCTAGGTAAATGGTATGGCCTAGGTAAAGGGTTCGACATATCAAAGCCCTAGACGAGCAGACCCTGAGAAAGGAAGTAGCTCATTCCGCAGTTAGTGTGCAGTTACTAGAGGACAAACTTTGCCTGAGCTCAGCTAGAACAGAAGTAATAAGAAATCAGGCTGCTAAATTTGAAATTAATATTCGTTTCTTAGAACCTTCTGAGTTCGATAGCGTTGCTTCAGAGGCTTCAGCGTGGAAGAAGTTCTTGAATAGTCAAGCGGGACCCTCCTCATAAGCACTTTATTAGTTTTATTGTAATATATTGTAAATTCTATAAGCACTTAATGAAAGAAAGTGTGGGAGGTGAAGAGTCGGGGAAGCCCAAGAGTCATTCGTGGGCAGCCCAACAGTTTTGTTCTTTTGTATAAATATAGAAGATTTAGATAAGAGAGGGACTTTTTCCCAGTTAGATTTGTGAAGACATATTGTAAGAAGAACTATTTCCTTTTGCAATAGATAATTACAGTTTGCTTGTTGGAGAAAGCTTGGTGGAATGTTCAAATGTTGTGCTATGGATTTGTTGAAGAGGAACTATTTCGTTTTCAGCTTTGTGTCCATTAACTGTGAGATCGTTCCAACTCTTTGAACCTATGTTCTTGTATGAATGTTCTCTGGTTTATTTTATGAAAATTTCCACTATGAGTAATGAATATTGTTCATAAACAATTGGCTAGCTGGTTGTTCAAATATCTTTAATTGTTCATGTGTTTTGAAAGAAGTATCAGCTATTTGTGATTTTTCATAATGCATGTACAAAATACATTACTCATTAATAAATATCTTGCTCCCTAGAGATAGGTTAGGTAGTTAGTTTTAATTTCTTGCTGTGTTTTAGATGCAAGAGAGTTTAAGACGAGAGGTAAGAACCTGTGCTTCACATTGTGACCACTCCTTGCATTCTTAATCAATCTGCATTTTAGATAGGCACTTGCATGTCATACTTAAAACTAAAAACACAAAAGTATACACGGTGGACCGGGCCGCAACCGGTAAAACCTTTTTTTTTGTTACTTGACCTACGGTAGCTGGACCGCAAACCGGACGGATTCCTTACACCAAACAGTCACGGGGTAGTTGGGAACGTTGACTAGGGGAGAATCCCTTGCTGTTGTTGCCTGCGAATTTCCAAGCCTCAACAGCATGCAAAGACACATGCATGCAGGAAGACCTTTCTTATTGCTGCTAGTTTAACAATTACGACCTGGCCTTGAGATTGCCTTGCTTGCCTTACCATCATTCCTTTGTTGCTCCGTTTGAACATTAGCAAGTCTATTGGGATCGTCTGGGTTTCTAGAACAAAGATCAACACCCATATTTGGAATTTTCATGAAATGGGATTTTACTTTAGTATAGCTTCCCCTGTAAGTATTAGCACAAACATTGCATTTTATTAAGGCTGTCCCCTTGCAGCCTTTGGTGATTTTGTCTTCTCTACATAATTTCATACTGGATATTGAGAATTTGATGAAGCCATTTGAAATTTTTTGAAATCTGCAAATGAAATTTCAAATTTCAAATTAGAAATCATTCTGGAAATGAAATCAACTCCAAAAATTGTAAACTAAGTGGAACTGGAACACAATTTAACCTAAGCTGTTAAATTTTACTTAACCCAGATCTAATTTTCGATATCGATACTTAACTCATTAATTATGAACAAAAACACATTGAATTACTAACAAGTTACGTAGCAGAATGTAACATGAAATCATCAACACATTTGACAGGTTGATTTAACCTAGAAACCCCAATCCTTGGAGAAAACCAACAAACAATTTGTCTTTAATGCAGATTTCTTAAACAACTCTTACAACACTAAGCTTCTGGATATGACACACCGGATATTAGACTCTTGACTCTCCCTTGCTGCAACTGAGCCCAAATCCTCAGCAATATCAACAAACCCTAGCTTGAGTGAAACCCTCACTCCAAAGCCTCTGATCACTCACTGATCTCAGCTTGAGAGACTCCCTCTCTCCAAAGCTTTTGAGAGAATCCCTCTTAAATTTGATCACTCACAGATTTCAGCATCAGAGACTCCCTCTCTCCAAAGCTTTTGAGAGAATCCCGCTTTTAAATTTGATCACTCACTGATCCTTGCCCAACACTAGAGATATGGCTCACTCCTGCAACTGTGGTACTATACAACTCTCTATAGACTCTTTATGCAAATACTATGGGCAATACCATGGGCGACCACCCAATACATTTGATGTTTTTAAATAAAGTATTACAAATTGGATCCATCAAATCTTCTGCTGTTGTAACTGCTCCCTTTGAACTGGAAGATTTCCCGTCTGCATCCGCTGCACTTTGATCTGATAATTTGAGCTTCTCATCCATTAGTGCCATTTCATACCAAATAGGTCTGTTGAGAGAAGCCACATGCTCTCCCTCTGTCACTGACACTGATCCATGCTCCAACCTCCCCTTGGACTTTATTGTAGGTTGTCCCAGCAACCTGTACAATGCACCCTCCTTTATGCCAAGCCTCACCGTTGCATCCTGGGTACCTGCTCCCTCTGCAAGTATGAAGACATGTCCATCTCGAAACAGCATAACATACTCCATGTCCTCCAAGGCTGATACTGAGAGAAAGTTTATCTTCCACTTTGGAACAAACAACATCTGTGCCACCTCCAGAGTCCGTCCTGAATCAAGCTTGAATCTCACATATCCAACCCCCTTCATTGCATGCATGGTACTAGTCCCACAACCCAGATGGCAATCTGATTCTATCTCTGAAGCACTAAGGAACACCGACTTCTTTCTTGTCATATAACTAGATGCACTACTGTAACTGCCTGGAGGCTTGCCCATAGCTGTCTTACTGCCCTGGGAAGCTGCCCACAACTACCCAAAGCTTTTAAGAGAATCCCTCTCTTAGATCTGATCACCCACTAGTCCCCGACCAACACAAGAGATGTGACTCACTTGTACAACTGTGGTACTATACAACCCTTTATGGACACTTTTATAACATTCACTTTATGCAACTACCATGGGCTACAACCCAATACAATTGGGCTTTTTACATAAAGTATTACAAAAGACACTTACAAAAGACACTTACAAAGTCTGTCTAGAGATTCACTTTTCCAGACGACTTCTACATGCTAGACACCTCCATGTAGAAGTACCTGCCTGAGCTACAAAATCTAACATAAGAATTTAGCTAACTCAAGTGACTTCACATGCTTTTGTGGAAGTTTGGAACATTAGCGCTGAACATTCCAATCATAGATTCATAGCTAGCCATTTCAGACAGTTTGAGATAAGCTGGCTAACCATGGTCTTTCATTTTCATTCTATACATGCCTATGTTTCAGTTTGGGATTTCTACTAAATTTTGTGTACATGTTGCGGGTTGCATAAAGGAGCAGAGAAAGAGTTTGTTCAAACTCCAACCAGTTTTGTTCTAATATTAAAATGGCAAATGCACTATTCAAACATGAAATTTTTTAATACTAATACCTCAGATCTGAGAATTGGTCTAAACTTTATTCACATACAACAAATTTACTGTTGATAATCTCTCACTGTTCATACATTCTATTGAGGTCAAATCTGTGCTAATAAGGGTAAGTGTGGTACTGTTATGGAATAAATTAATATTTTATCACTGCTGACAACTCTCATATTAGTTGCCTTATACATCTGGTTGTGGTATAGTCTTTGTCTTATAGTCTTTAAACCATTACATTTAAGACCAAGTTACTGCTGTTGCTAGAATTGTTGCATAGCAAGGGGATTTGAGTCTTCATCCTATAATCTATTGCCACTGCTAATTATGATTATCATCATTTGATCCCATAACAGCTATAAGTAAATAAAAAAAAATTATTTACAATTTCAGTGAGAACTGGACAGTGGAGTTATGCTGTCAGGTTAATTACAGGAGTGCTGCCTAAAATTCTTCAGAAGTTCACCCAAACGCTACTGCTGCCACTGTAAGCCTAGGCTGCTGCCTGAAAGCCTTCACCTGAACGCTGCCGCTGCGGATTTAGGGTCACTGCAGCCGTTGCTTGTGGCCGCTGCTGCTGGATAGACTTCTCCTGTGGACGCTGGTTGCTGCTGATGCTGCCTGTGGACGCTGCTGTGGACGATGCCTGAGGACACTGCCGCCGAGGAATGATGGAATGAAGCTTCTGCTGAGGAATGATGGAATGTTCATTGAAGTGTGGGTCGTAACTTTAGGGTTCGGAAGGGGGGAGGATTAGTTTATCCGGCAGGGAAACCCACTGTGAACCTAAAATCGCGGTATGGTGAACCCATGATTATCATCATTTGATCCCATAACAACTATAAGTAAATAAAAAAAATTATTTACAATTTCAGTGAGAACTGGACAGTGGAGTTATGCTGTCAGGTTAATTACAGGAGTGGTGCCTAAAATTCTTCAGAAGTTCACCCAAACGCTGCTGCTGCCACTGTAAGCCTAGGCTGCTGCCTGAAAGCCTTCACCTGAACGCTGCCGCCGCGGATTTAGGGTCGCTGCAGCCGTTACTTGTGGCCGCTGCTGCTGGATAGACTTCCCCTGTGGACGCTGGTTGCTGCTGATGCTGCCTGTGGACGCTGCTGTGGACGATGCCTGAGGACACTGCCGCCGAGGAATGATGGAATGAAGCTTCTGCTGAGGAATGATGGAATGAAGCTTCTGCTGAGGAATGATGGAATGTTCAATGAAGTGTGGGTCGTAACTTTAGGGTTCGGAAGGGGGGAGGATTAGTTTATCCGGCAGGGAAACCCACTGTGAACCTAAAATCGCGGTATGGCGAACCCAATCAGCAGAAAGAACCTTGCTTTGGCCGTCGGCGACTTGGGTTCTTCAAAAACAAGTCAGGTTCATCTGGGTTTGTCAACAGTGAACCTGCACCCAAACTGGAGGCATAGGTTCATGAACCTTGTGCTGGTTTGTGAACCCTACCTCTAGGTTCGTGAACCCATTCAACGTAGTTTATAACTTTTATAATATATTGCTTATGCTTTGTGTGATAGCCTGATACATGCAAACTATTTAAGCTTTATAATATACAACTTATACTATGTGAGCCTGACTGTTGATAACAGACCACCAGGACCTATCAAGAAAAGGTTCAGGTACTCTTTCAAATGCCCGTCTAGTGTCAGACATCCTGTGAGTGCCTGTTCAGCATTGACCCTCTTGGCTAATTGATAAGTCATTAGTTGGCCACAATTATTCTGTCACAGATATTTCAACGAATGCTGAGCACAATGAAGATGAAGTCAGAGATTTACAGAGCACAAAAGATTGCATATGTTTATCCATCTAGGGCACTGATTAAATGATGGTAAACAGTAAAGAATCAAAGATAAATTAAAAACATGGTGGCTAGGCTCACATATTTAGGTAAGACAACCATTACTTGTAGTTGCTAACATTATGCGAAATTAACCGAATTTAATCTGTCTCTTTAATATTCTTTCAGTTTTTTTCCATTCCAGCAAATCTTGTGACTCAGCTAATGATTATTACACTTCATGAAGTATGCATATCACAGAAAAACTGTTGCCATACAGTCAGTTTGATGCTGTTACAATGCAGTTGGTAATTGTTAAAATTTAAGTTCTGCTAATATATTGCATAAATGAGAAAAAAATTATCTGTATGAAGGATGTCTGCCTGCTCGCTTTTTCTGCTGCATGTCTTTGTGTTCTTTGTACCAGTGAAATGTTACTGCATTTAACATATTTTTTTTTCTCTTAATATTTGGCGAAATTAACCAAATTTAATGTGCCTCTTTAGTATTCTTTGATTTTCATTTTTTTCCCATTAATTTCCTTCAAATCTTTGACACAGATAATGACTATTGTACTTCACAAAGCATGCATATCACAGAGAAACTGTTGCGATATAAGTCAGTTTGATGCTATTACATTGCCGTTGGTAATTCTTAGAACTTAATTTCTGCTAATATATTGCATATATGAAAATAATCAAAATTAGTGTGTATGAAGGATGTCTCCCTGCTCGCTTTTACTGTTGCATGTCTGTGTGTCCTCTGCACCAGTGAAATGGTTCTGCATTTAACATTTTATTTTCTCCTGAGAACCTTGATCAAGCTAACCCAGTAAACTACCAACCCAATGGTACTGTATGTTCTTTCTGATTGGGTTTCAAACTCAAATGTTCTTGTGAGAGACAAAACATATTTGCATGTATGCTTCCATGAAATGTGAGGAATTCATTATCATGCAAACTAGTGGCTTAAAATATTTTGACTGGTCATACTTAAACAATGTTTTGATATTTTCCCCATTTGGCATTTTGGACATGTCATCAGCCGGAAATTCCTTCCTGCAAGAAACAGAGAAGTATGGAGAACAAATAGGTTCAGAGCCAATGTCACTTCTCCCTGAACCTGTCTTACTTCGGATTGGTTCTTTTCCAATTGCATTGGGGGGGGGGGAGGTTCTTTCTTCTTGGTGGTTCCAGCTTTGTATCTGACCACTGGATGACAGACTTTACATTCTAGGTCCTAGATCTCATAAGATTAGATTTGCTTTTATATGAGCTGCAGTTGCAGTCTCACTTGTTTTTTGATTCTGACGTACCTAGCAGTCACTTTGACCCTTTTTTGGCCATGGAAAAAAATCATAATTAGTAATTACAGTAATAAAAGTGAAAGTACATTCTTTAGATGCTATATTAGCATTGCTAGATTCCAGGAAGGAATCCGTGAGTCCAAATTTTTAAAAAAGACTGTTTTCTCATGAATTGAAATCAGTGCTCATATCCAAAATCTTCATCCCCATATCTACTGACTATACTTGTATTTGTTACATCATAAACTCAGGCTCCCAGCATTTATAATAGTCAATTTTTCAAAAAATAAAAATTACAATACACACATCATAACAAGTAGTAAATCTCCCTTTATACCACCATCAGTCTGCAAAAAACATTCAAATAAACAAAAACCAGCTTCATAGAGTCACACTGATAAAAAGAGAAGGATGGATATATTCGGCACTTCTTCCTTCCACTTCCTTATTGATGGGCCATTGTCCATTGTCCATAAGAAGTCCACTTTTTGGTAAACCATCTGCTATCATATTCCTTTCTCTATAGACATGATGATATGATACTAAATTAAAGGGAAGAGATTATGAATGGGAAGGGAAGAGATAGTACTTTCTAATTAATGGGTTGATTACGACTGACAGAGAATAAGGTAAGTGTTAATTTCTTAATGCCAGATCAGATCTCTATTCTTAATAATTACGAAATTATAAATAGAAACACTGACATTTTAACTACTAACGCAATGAAATAAAACAGGAAATCAATCATGTTGGAATATAATTCTATCTAGACATTAGGTTTACATCTTTATTAGATCTCCTAGTGCTTAGTGGATTTATTCCATATGTTATTGAGGCTTAAAAGTGCATAATCTGGTGTCTGGGACCACATTTGTTCTTATTTGACCATGCTCACCATTCCTAATTTTTGCTTTGCTTTATGAGCTAAACCGCATTTCTGCTTTATCCTGCATTTGTGAGCTTTAGGCAGCTTTTCACTGCATTTCACTAGGATTAGAATGAGCTAGTTGTGCTAGGATCATTTGGGCATGCTTGCCACTTTTTGCGTCAACCACCTTCCTCTTTTTCTCCCAAAAGCCACTCATTAACTGATTTTATGTCACTCATGGCCTACCTAGCTTAAGTTAGCCAATTCGTGACCTCTAGCCTTGAGTTGGATTGACACTAGTATAGATTTGGGGAATTAGGAACATCGAAGCCTTCTATTATTGTAAGCTATTCGAATTCCCTCTTTGGCTGTCAAATTTTCTCCTTGAGGATGTATTATAATTGTAGCTATATTTGTGAATAATAATCAGATGGAGTTTATACCAACTGAGTTCTCTCTCTTATGATTCTTGCTCATCTTTTCATTATTCTGCTATCTCTATTGCAATTTTAAGTGAGGTTACATTAGATTCTAGATCCTCTGTGCAAATTCTAATATGGTATCAGAGCCACAGGTTGCATAGTTGCTTGCAATAATGCACAAGAAGCAGTCGAGTTACACAAAAATATTGGGGAAATTGCCTTGAAGCCATTGGTTTATCTATTGGAGTCTACCGAGGTGTGATGCACTCCCAAATGTGCTTGCTGACTAAAGCAGAGCTCATTAGAATCAATTAATCTTCCATACAGATCGTCAGAGTGTTGTTTGCAGGTACAATTTTTCAGAAGTTGTTCAAGCTGAAGAAGAAAAATGGCAGAAATCTCAACACAGTTTCAAATTGGTGCAACTTTCCTTGAAGAGACTCTTACTTCCGTTGTGGCTTCCCATGAAAGTTGATCTACATGAAGAAGACAGTCAACCTGTTCTTGTTGATGAGGAACTTAGCCCTCTCTATCTCTCATTCTCACTGTTGCATTGCTTCCTATCCATTCCTCTATGATGATTGGTGCATTTCCTCAATGTTCCTTTGAAGATGGAGAATCTTGTGCATTTTCCATTCTCTTGGCTTATTTGGGACTTTTGTTCCACCTTCTTGGAGTTGATCTCCAAATCCTTTTGTTCTTATATCATTCCTCGTATTCTAAAGACGATCAGCCAGTTGTTGCAGTTCAGTCATATTCAAAGCCTCTATGTTGTTCACTTTTTGATGTGTCATTGGATGTTTTGAAGTATGGAGTTGTTGCATTTGCTCTCACTATCATGCTTCCTATCCATTGCATAATTTTGATTGGCGAATGTTCTTAGAGTTGCACAGAAGATGGAGGACACCACGATTCGCTTGGAGCTGATTCTACTTCATTCGGACCTGATTTTGGTTCAATGTTCATGGCTCTAGCATCTTAAGAATCATATGGACTTGATCTTAGGAAGTAGTTTGGTGAGCACTATCATTCACTTGAAGACTATGCAGAGATCAAGCACATGATCCAGACATGGGAGCAGCATCCTATTCTTCCCAAGAATATTCCTCCAGACATCTAATCAAGTTCACACCTACTTGGAGTTTGGAGCAGTTATTTTTGGTGTACCTCATGTTCGTTTTTGAGGGAGGATTTTCCACATGTGGTTTTGCCTCTTTCCTCAGTTATATGGATTAATAATGTAAAGGGTGACCATAAGACTCTGTTGCTTGGGCCCTCAATAAATCTCATGCTCATTACCATTTTGGCTTAAGGGGGGGTGTTGGAATATATTTCCATCTAGACATTAGGTTTATATCTTTATTAGATCTCCTAGTGCTTTGTGAATTTATTCCATATGTTCTTTAGGCTTAATAGTGCATAGTCTAGTGTTTGGGACCACATTTGTCTTTATTTGACCATCTTAGACTATGATAGCGCCCACCATTCCTAACTTTTGCTTTGCTTTATGAGCTAAAGCACATCTGTTTTATTATGCTTTTATCCTGCTTTTGTGAGCTTTAAGCTACTTTTCACTGCTTTTCACCAGGATTAGAATGAACTAGTTGTGCCAGGATCATTTGGGCATGCTTGCCACGTTTTGCCTCAACTACCTTCCATCTTTTTGTCCCAAAAGCCACTCATTAGTTGATTTTATGTCACTCATGGCCTACCTAGCCTATGTTAGCCAATTCGTGACCTCTAGCCTTGAGTTGGATTGACATTTGTCCATATTTGGGGAATTAGTAATATCTAAGCCTTTTATTATTGTGAGCTATTCGAATTGCCTCTTTGGCTATTGAATTTCCTCCTTGAGGATGTATTATAAATGTAACCATATTGGTGAATAATAATCAGATCGAGTTTATACCAATTGAGTTCTCTCTCTTATGTTTCTTGCTCATTATTTCTTCTTATTATTATGCTATCTCTGTTGCAATTCTAAGTGAGGTTACATTAGATTCTAAATCCACTGTGCAAATTTAAGTGTTACAAAAATCGTCGATTTCTCGGCAACATTGTGATATATTGTGACTTCTCCTCCTCGGCGATATTATTGGGAAATATTGCCACGATTTTTTCGGCTATATTTTAAGCCAAAAAATCATGTTAAAATTGTGATTTTTACTGAAAAATCGCAAGTTGATCAAACAAACATCGGGCGTCTACGCAGGGTCAACGAAACACTCGAGTTTTTTGCTTTTTTCCCTTCATTCGGTTTGCTAACAGGGTTGTGTAGGTGAGCTAGGGTGTTGCAAACGCAAGAGAGATAGGGTGCTACTGTTGAGAGTTGGGGATTCAAGAAAGCACGAGTGAGAACGCGGGTTAAAACTGATCCGTGAAGGAGGACTCTCGGACGTCGGCCTGCTGAGTCGCTGACTGTTGAGCAGTTAGAAGTAGAATGTCGGCCTGCGTAGGAGAGATTCGTGGAGGAGAAGGCCAGTTCGTGGAGGAAAGCACAGGGCTGTGAAAATTGAAAATGAACTGTGTCCTGGATCTTGATGTGTCAGTATCAGTTTTCTTTCCATATTCATGTGGTAATGTGTTTATTTGATGTTCTTCTTGGTTTAGATGTTTCAAAAATTGAAAAAAAGAATATTTTTGTATTTTTTAAGTTTGCCTATATATCGCCGATGTTTGCCGATAAATCCGATAATTTCTTTTTGGACCCTCTCGACGATATATTCACTGACACGGTATTTGTAACAATGGCAAATTTTAATAAATTACACATTTGACACAGTTGTTTACTTTGGAAAACACTTGCAGGAAAAACAACAATCGATGATTTTACTAATGATAAAATCCTAGGCTCCCTTGAGGATACAAAACAACAAATAACCACACCTAAGGATTTGTCTTTTGATCTTGATGGTTGCTACTCCATAGCTACCCCTTGCTCCTTTTCTTTGATTTTGCCCTTGCACACTTCTCCAACCAATCAATGAAATCTCACTCACTCTATGTGACTATTGTGTCTCCTTCTCTCACCTAGGCTACCTTTTATAACCTCGAGTTTACCCTAAATCCAAAACCCTAGATCTCCAAAGTGATCTATAGCTGAGATTAGATCTCACCTTCACTATATGATCTGATGGTTAGGATTTATTTGGCTTACTAATGCCAGATAATTTGTCCTTAGATCTTGTCGGTTGCTACTCCATTGTTGCCTATTGGTCCTTTCCTCTGACCTTGCCCCTATGCACTTGGATGAAAGTCCTCCAACCTATCAATGAAATTTCACTCACTCTTTGTGACTGTTGTGTTTACCCTCACCCATGCTTCCTTTTATAACCATGAGTTTACCCTAAACCAAAACCCTAGATCTCCAAAGTGATTGATGGATGGAATTAGATCTCACCTTCACATTATGATCTGATGGCTAGGATTTAATAAACTCACTAATGCTAAATACTTTGACATTTGAATCCTAAAAGCTTTCACTTTAATAATTCACTTAATTAAAGTGAATCTCATAAGTTTGAGAGGTATTAGTGATGACTTCCACTTGTTAGACACAGAACTTGTGGAAGTACCTGTCTAGTGTTATGAACATCAACACTTCTTCTTAGCGAGGAAGGTACTTCTCGAAGAGACAACTGGAATCGGTTCTCCCTCTGACCCTGGTGCATTGTAGCACACATCTTCTTGCACAATGGCATCCCTCCAACCCTATTGGTCAATTGTTTCCTGGAAGTCATGGAATTGATGACGCTATATATCAATGCCATGAAGTTTGGAAACTTCGTCAAAGGTCAGCGTTTCCTTAATGTGCTCGTAGGATATTTCTCTTGCTCTTCAACGTCTATCAATGCTATATCATACTAATTTAGTTTCCTGTCAAAATTGGAAGGGTTTAACTCCCTCTTCCCATCTGATGGTTGACTCCTCACACTAGAAGTTTGTGAACTCTGCTCACCCTTCGGAGCCTTCTGCTCCTTGTTCTCTGCGACAAACATCGATACATGATCCAAGATACCCTTAGATCTAACTATGGGCTCTCCTTGTAACTTGTATACCTTGATTTCTCTGGAACCAAGAACTCGTGCCAAGTCTATGCTAGATCCCTTCAATCAAATAAGAACCTTACCTCTCTTGAAAGAGATGGTGTACCCACTGTCCTCCAATGCCGATACCGAGAGCAAATTCATCTTGAGTTTAGGGACATATAACATATTTGTCACCTATAGAGATCCTCCTGACTCTAGCTAATGCTAAATACTTTGACATTTGAATCCTAAAAGCTTTCACTTTAATAATTCACTTAATTAAAGTGAATCTCATAAGTTTGAGAGGTATTAGTGATGACTTCCACCTGTTAGACACAGAACTTGTGGAAGTACCTGTCTAGTGTTATGAACATCAACACTTCTTCTTAGCGAGGAAGGTACTTCTCGAAGAGACAACTGGAATCGGTTCTCCCTCTGACCCTGGTGCATTGTAGCACACATCTTCTTGCACAATGGCATCCCTCCAACCCTATTGGTCAATTGTTTCCTGGAAGTCATGGAATTGATGACGCTATATATCAATGCCATGAAGTTTGGAAACTTCGTCAAAGGTCAGCGTTTCCTTAATGTGCTCGTAGGATATTTCTCCTGCTCTTCAACGTCTATCAATGCTATATCATACTAATTTAGTTTCCTGTCAAAATTGGAAGGGTTTAACTCCCTCTTCCCATCTGATGGTTGACTCCTCACACTAGAAGTTTGTGAACTCTGCTCACCCTTCGGAGCCTTCTGCTCCTTGTTCTCTGCGACAAACATCGATACATGATCCAAGATACCCTTAGATCTAACTATGGGCTCTCCTTGTAACTTGTATACCTTGATTTCTCTGGCACCAAGAACTCGTGCCAAGTCTATGCTAGATCCCTTCAATCAAATAAGAACCTTACCTCTCTTGAAAGAGATGGTGTACCCACTGTCCTCCAATGCCGATACCGAGAGCAAATTCATCTTGAGTTTAGGGACATATAACATATTTGTCACCTATAGAGATCCTCCTGACTCTAGCAAGAACCCAATTGTCCCAACTCCCTTTATAGCACACTTGGCGTGGCTGTCAAGCTCTACATGCAAACCTGAGTTTGTATCTGACAACTTGGTGAACAACTCATGTGTCCTTGTCATGCGACGAGAAATCCCATTATCCATGAACCAGGCACTATCGAAAACTCGGCCAAAAAGACAAGAGACTAACGAGAAATCCTTCTCGAACTTCTTACAAACTCCATGACCTGAGTTTCTACAGATGCTGCTACCTGTTGATACTTAATCTGCCCTTTTTTCCATTTTGGACACATATTTTGCTCATGTCCATTTTCTTCTTCACTGCTTGTGAAGTTGACTACACTCTTGTACTTTCCTTGCTTCTCTTTACCTGATTGTCAAAAGCAACATTCTCCCCATCATTACCTTTATGTTGGCCTCCATATAGAGATTCCTCTCAAATCTCCTCTTGGATGAAGTCATCCCACAACCTCTCCTTGTTAGGAAGATTTTCTTATGCAACGATCCCTTTGATGAAGGGTACCCATGGCTTGGTGAAACCATTCATAGCAACCCTGACCAACGCTGGATCTCCCAATATCTCCCCAACTGCTGCTAACTTATCACGAACTTGTGTGATCTTGGTAAGATAAGAAGCCACTGTATTTGACTTGGACATCTTGGTGCTCCTGAGTTCCTCCCTCAACACCATCTTTCTGAATTGGTTGTCATTATCGTACAACTTCGTTAAGGTTTCCCACATTTCACTGGCTGACTTCTTCTAAGATATGTGGGGGAAATATGACCTTTCACTGCATTTAAGATGACCATCTTGGCTTTCACGTCCTTCAAGTTATGAGCTGTCAAGTCCTTTGGATCCATCGATGGGGTCACAGTTGTTCTAGCGATCTCCCACAACCCACTCTCCATGAGATTCAATGTGACCCTCGCCTTCCAAGGGTTGTAGTTGGACGCACCCTCCAATCGGTCCTCAAACCTGTTGCGACCATCTCCAAATCCTAATTCTAATGGTAAATTTTTGTTGCTAAACTTATGCTCGAATTTTTGTTCAATGCTTGGATTTTTGCACGTTGCATGGATTGTTGTCCATTGCTTGAATTGTTGCTTGAGCCTTTTTGAGGTTGCCTGTAGCTTTCTATTGCTGCCCTAATTTTTTGTGTGTTGCTTGAACCTTTCTAGGCATTGCTCAGCTATCTTTTGGGTTGCCTGAATTTGTCTGAGGCCGCCAGAGTCACGTTAGCGGCTCTGCTGAGCTTGCTGCCCTAGCGGTTATTTGTCGGCGACTCGGACTCTTTAGCCATCACCTTGCTCCAGCTCTTGCCGACTGCTCTCCTAATCCTGTTGTAGCTTTTTCTTGCCTGTGACTGCTTTCCTTTAGCTCGACTTTATGTCGCTCACCCTACATATGGTCTCCTCTATGAAAATTTTTGAGAACCCCATCTCAGTTTCAGTTTTGGTGCTGCATATGGTTTAATGCCCAAACCCGACCATGCATGTACATTTAAAAATTAAAATTTTTGACTGAATTATGAAACACATGAAATTTCTTTTCAACTTTTTAACTCTGAAATTATATAACAATCCTAATCTCTTACTCAAAAATTTTAAACTCAGGCAATACATGAAAATAAACACTCCAATTTTTGACCAAAATTGGTCCAAGAAAAACCCCGAAGGGAAAACCTGTTCTTTAGAGAGATTTTATTATTTCTTTAGAGACAAATTAATCAACAAAAATACAACAATACTTATCTCTTTTACATCTTGAAAAACTTGCCAGAACAACACTTTGACAACTTGATGTATGGAAACCCCAATTTTTTGCCACACGTGTGACTGTATGGATGCCTCGATTTCTGTGCCATCATTGCCTCGAAATTCGTGTTGTATAGTCTGATGTACATACAACAATCAATGTTGTACCTACCTCGATTTTTGTGTTGTACGGATACCTCGAAATTTGTGCCCTCTCACCTCGAAATCTGTGCTATATAGACTGTACGACCTGCATTGATTGTTGTACGATCTGATGCATTAATTACCATATGACTGCATTGGGATTTGTGCCAATTTGTTGGTACACGTGCCTCGAAATTCGTGCCCTTTTTTCTCTTCTGGGTTTTAGAAATTTTTGCCAGGGTTCATTTATTCTCTGGTTCTCCTCATGCTCCTCTCTCAAAATTCTCTCTTGTGAAAGTGAACAATGATTTCCATTTGCCTTTCCCAAGCCTTTTTTTGTTTGAGTAACTTCCACTTGTAGATCAATGGCTTAAGATTAAAAGCCAACTAAATGAGATCTAGGGCCCATCTCATTTCCTCATTAAAAATCACTTTTAATTAATAAATGAGAATTTAATGCACACCCACATTTAATGCTCATAAAGTCACCTTTAAAATATAATAACTCAAACTCGCATTAAAAAGGTCACTTTATAATAAAGTCATTCTCACATTTTTAAATAGGCTAGGGACCACGTATTAAAGTGTCCTTGTCCACCCCAAGGCATGAGTGAACAAACACTTCCTAGGTAAAAAATTCAACACTACCTCTTATCGAGGAAAGTGTTTTTCACCACTCCCATCTTGTCTCTGAAATGAATGTGCTTTCCTCTTCCCAAAGACTTCTTGAGAATATCTGCTACCTGCTCATTTGTAGAAATCTATTGTAACTCCATAACTCCTCTCTGGACTTAGTCTCTGATAAAGTGATATCTAATCTCAATGTACTTTAACCTGTCATGAAATATTGGATTCTTAGAGAGCTTAATGCAACTCTGATTGTCACAATGAATGATAGTAGGCCTCTACCATGAATTTGCGAAGCCAAAATGCCTTGCAACTAGCCTGACTAGTTGCCATGTACTCGGCCTTTGTAGAACTCAAAGCAATAGACTTTTGCTTCCCACTGAACCACGACACAATTGTCGAGCCCAACTTGAAACAACAACCGGAATAGCTCTTCCAGTTCGAAGCATTGCCTGCCCAATCTGAATCTGTGAAGCCAACCAAGTCCACTCCACTTGACCACTTGTAGTCCAGATCGTAGTCTACAGTCCCAACAAGATATCTCAAAATATGTTTTGCGGCTGTCCAGTGCACTCTCCTGGGCTCCACGACTGAGAGTGTTCACCACCAAACTCATATTTGGTCTGGTGTTGACCAGATACATCAACAGACCAATATGCTGGTGAAACATAGTAGGATCCAACAACTCTCCCTCAAAAGCATGAAGCTTCTTCCAGTTGGTGGTCATGGGTGTAGACATGGCTCTACAGTCCTCCATGTAAAATCTCCTCAGAAGATCTGCAACATATTTTCCTTGCCCTAGGAAAACATGTCCATCTTCTTGCCACACCTCCATGCCTAAATAATAGTGCATCAACCCAAGGTCGGTCATCTCAAACTCTGAAGCAAGATCTTTCTTGCTTGCCTCAATCAGGTGCTCTCCTCCTATAATGAATAAGTCATCAACATATAGCAGAAGAATGAGCGAAACACCTCCAACCACAATGTAGTATAGGTTGGGATTCGCCACACTCTTCTGAAACCCAATCAAAAGCAAATAAGAATTAATCCTTGAGTACCAAGCCCAAGGGGCTTGCTTCAGACCATACAAGGCCTTTTTCATCCTGCAAACATGAGAATCTCTCTCATAAATCTCAAATCCCTGTGGCTGCTCTAGATATACCACCTCTTGTAGAAGATCGTTAAGGAAGGTTGTCTTCACATCCATCTGATGGATCCTCCAACCCATCTCTGCCACAACGGAGATCACTGCTTTGATCGAAGAAAATCTAGCAACCGGTGCAAAGGTCTCATCATAATCAACTCCCTCTATTTGTGAGAACCTTTGTGCTACAAACCGAGCTTTGTACTTTTCGATGTTGCCGTCCGCATCATGCTTGATTTTATAGAGCCACTTGGAAGTCACAACAGACTTCCCCTCTGGTCTCGGAACCACCTCCCACACACCATTATTCTTGATGGAATTGTACTCTTCCATCATGGCATCTCTCCAAACCTGATGTGCGGTAGCCTCCTCATAAGTAGTAGGTTCAGACTCACGCAAGTTGGTCACGTGTGTCATATTGCTGGAAAATCTCTCTAGTGCCCTGCTCTCTCTAACCTCCCTCTTGGGTGGTCCCACAGACTCCTATGCTTCCTTCACAAGCTCCCTAAGCCAACTTGCCTTTCTCTTTTTGGACGTAGCATCCTGTGGCAGACCCTCCCTCCTCTACAATCTCATCAAACAAATGTCTCCCTAAAGACACGTACCTACGGTTTGAGCTCTTGTACCTGGTGAACCTGAACTTGAACCATGTGTATCTGAATCGCATGAAGGGGAAACCTATGAACCTATGATCCGTGAACCTGCCCTACTATCAGAAGTCCTTGTAGACTGAGTGCCTGAAACTGATGAACCTGTGACCCAGTAACCCCTGAAACTTGTGACCCTGTGCCTCGACTTGCTGAACTCTAAGATACTGTCACCTATGGAGTAGTCATTTGCTGCTCCTCCTCCTCTGATTCCCGAGACTTTCGAAAGGCCCGCTCCTCCTCAAGTCTCACCTCCCTCCTCACCACAACTTTCCTCTATGCAGGAAGGTATATGCGGAAAGCCTTCGAAGTCTCGTCATAGCCAACAAAAATGCCTCTCTCTCTAGTAGCCTCCAACTTTGTCCTCTTCTTAGAAGGGACATGGGAATATCAAAGGCATCCAAAAATGTGGAAATGGCCTATCTCAAACTTCTTCCCCATGAACATCTCCCCAGGAGTTTTGCAACCCAAGGCACGGTGTAGACTCTTGTTCTGCACGAAAAAACTGTATTATAGGCCTCTACCCATAGGAAGAAAGGCAGACTCTGATCATGCAACATAGCTCTAGCTACACAACTATCAAACGGTTTTTTCTTTCAGCCACTCCATTTTGCTGTGGAGTGTAGGGAATTGTCAATTCCCTCTTGATACCCTTCTGTCTACAAAACTCATCGAATGCATGGGAAGTGTACTCACCCCCATTGTCAGATCTGAGCACCTTGATTTCTTTCCTTTCTAGTTCTCCACAAGCGATTTGAACTCTTGGAACCGAAGCAAGGCCTCCTCTGACTTTTTGCTTCTTAGAAGGTAGATCTAGGTCTTTCTGGAAAAGTCATCGATGAAAGTAATGTAATACTCAAAACCTATCAACGAGGCAGAAGACATGGGACCACATAAGTCTGAATGAATCAACTCCAGCACTTGGTCTGATCTGATGTCACTGCGCGGAAAAACAGTCTTGGTGTACTTTCCCAAAGCATACCCTTTGCATACACCATTATGCCCTGTATTGAAATTTGGCAAACCTACGGTCATGTCTCTCAACATCCTCAAAGCTGAACGATGAAGGTGGGCCATCCTCCTGTGCCATAACTCACGCAACTCATTGCTGCTTTGAGTGTGTGCTACTGCATGATGTGGCTAGAAGAGAAGCTTGTATAGTTTCCCGCATCTGACTCCAATCACATATAAAGCAGATGGACCCTTTGCTTTGGGAAATACGTAAACTTTCCCATCTAGGAAATCTACCCCAAGACCTTTGTCCTCAATCGTGGAAACTGACACAAGATTCTTCTTCAGCCCAGGGACATACAAGACATCCCTGATTACCATGGGCTCCATGGACTCCCTGTCAAAGTGAATCGTCCCACGCCTAACCAGTGTTATCGGAATCGGACCGGAATCGGCAAAACCGGCCGGTCTGACCAGTTTATAGGGCTGGCCGGTCCGGTCAACAAAAAAATTTCGAAAAACCGGATTTTTGTCCAGACCGGGTATGGAACCGGCCAAAACCGGCCGAACCGGCCGGTCTGGACTGGGGACTCAGGAAACTCAATTTAAAAAAAAAAAACCAGAAAACTCAATTTTTAATAGCTTGTGTGACTTGTGGGATGAGGTGTTAGGAGTCTGGTTGAATTGGAAAATTGTTGTAACTTATCCATCAGTAGTGGGTGCTTGAATATCTAGTTACATTGCATTTTCTAGTCTATCTGCAGATACTTGAATATCTAGTCTCTGCTGTCCAAATTCTAACAGCTAAGACCACTATCATCTTGATCTGTCTTTTTTGGTCCTGGAGCAATCACCTTGGTTTATACATTGTCATGGGTTTCTGTCTCTGTTGGAGAGGACAATGTTTAGAGATCATTGCATTTTTTAAGCAGAGTTTTTTCATCTGTCGCATGGGAAGGTAGGCTTAGTTTGATCTCCAGAAGGTTAACAAGCAATAGGAGCTGGTTTAATCTATAGGTCCATGCCCCAAATAGAGCCAAACGGCCAGTGGACCTTTTAACAATTTCCAGCTGGATCCCATGGCACATGGCCTCCAACATTGCAATTGCCATCAAGCAGTGCCCAGAGGGTAAGTAAGTTTCTTGAAAGTTGATAGGCCTAGTCAACAAGAAAATCAGTGCTACATGAAGACAGGTGACTGTAAATTTGGTTCATGTGCATGCCATCCTAAAGTAAGGATCATTCCCATACCAAACTGAGTCCTCAACCCTCTTGGTCTACCCCTATGACGATTGCTTATTGCTTCTATCATTTTTTGCCTTATATTTCTTCATAAAATTGGAAGGAAATGATCAACCTTGATATTGCTTTGATGTATCATGTACCTTTATAAATTGTCTCTCTATAGACATTCTCACATTGCAAGACAGATATAAGAAAAGACTCAATCAAAAAAAATCCTTGAAACAGTATACATGTATAGAAACCATGATATGATAGAAATAATAGATATCTGATGGAAAATCTAGGATCTTTAATAATAGGATCTGATGGAATCTAGTATTAATGATTAATGATTGTCTATCTGCAAATACTTGAATATCTAGTCTCTACTGTCCAAATACTTGAATATCTAGTCTCTGCTGTTCCATTGTTCTATTGTTATATATGTTTTTTACAAAATATGAATATTTTATGTATTTTTTAGTCAGCCAGTTTTTACCCGGTTTTTTGCCGGTTCCGGTTCGGTTCGCATTTTGGGCTTCGCCGGTTTGATGACCGGTCCGGTTCCGATAACATAGCGCCTAACTGCTCTCACCATTGTATCATTGCCCAATACAACCTCCAACTCCAAGCTTGTCTCTGAAATCTTGGTGAACATGTCTCGAACACCTGTCATGTGACTCGAAGCTCCACTATCAATGTACCAGGTGGAGGAAGTAGTGGAGGTACTCAGTGAATGCCCAATGATCATGGAATGCTCCATGTGATCCTAAAAATCCTTGCTGGTGATGGATCATGCTCTCTCTACACAACCACCAACAAAGAGAGAAAACTCCCTCTCACATCTAGCGACCTACTCATCAATCTCTGCTGAAGCTGTTGTTTGCTGTTTCTTCTTCTTCTTGTTTGGGCATTGCCCGTCATAATGCCCATACTTCTGACAAGCAAAGCATTTCACTTTGCTCATATCGTTCTTCTCACCATCCCGCTGCTTGGTTCCACCCTTGGAACCCTTGTTGAACTTCTTCTTCTTCTTCTTCTTCTTCCATGATGATGTTCTCCATTTGCATATCCTAGTTGATACACACCTACAGTGATAAAAGTGAAATACAGCAAAGTGCACAAATACATGAGTATACACCAAGTGTTCATATACAGTAGTGAAACTATTAAGTGCATATAGTGGCATATGCATCAGTGAAATGATGCTACACTTGATGCTTTCTACTTTAACATGATGAAACAATGATGATGTGATTACACAAACCCCATGATATGCAGTCATGATGAGAGTCTGAGTAAAGTCTGCTAAAGCATACACAGTTGAGGACTGATCAAGATGACATTAGCATACACAAAAATTGATTAAGTGTTTTGATGTTGATAATGTTTGATGGTGCCTTCCATAACTACCCTAGAAATAACATATGCAGACGACAGTTTTGAAGTGATATGATAATACTAATAGTGCTTGTATTGATGATGATACACCGGTCTGTATGACAATGTAAACATAAGAAATACAGTGGTATGCTGTAAACCCTATGATGATGAAAACCATGTGATGATGGGCTTTGATGACCAAAGATTATCCAGCAAGGTTTGACCAACAACAGTCATGAGCAACAGTGAGTAGGATGATTGATGAGCAGACCTATGACCAACAGTAGTGATGAGAAGCAGCGTTGATGAGCAGAGAAGATGAGTAGTGGTGAGCAGATGATGAGCAGATGACGAGAATGTTGATGTGACAGAGATTGCTGGTAACAGAAGTATACTGTATTGTAAATGCAAGCTAGTCTTGCATCTGGGGTTTGGAAACCTCAACCCTTCTTAGTTGGGTTTAAGAAAACTAGGCTGGGTCCTAGATAAGGAGTTGTGCTCTATGTATTAGTTGGTGCTGAATTACCTCACGGTTGTAGCCGGTTGAACAATTACAAAAGATTACAAAATTATATGTTGTGTCTCTTGCATTGTGATTAATGTGTTTAACTTGATGAATGGTTAATGATATAGGTTATTGATGAATATGATAATGAAGTAAATGCATGAATGAAGATATGAGACTTTGATTGAAGTTGAAATTTGGATTAAGTATAAGCTCACTGTTTCACCCCCCCCTTTCAGTGAGCCATTGTATCCTACATTTGAACTTTGAGATTGTATCCTACATTTGAACAATATGGTTATGCGCTCTTTTCAAGGGCCGAAATTATCAGACCCATCCAATGTGTATTCATATCGCAATCCTGCTGAGGTCATGACTTCAACTGATAAACTTTAACTGACCTTGACTTGAATCTCTTCCGTTCTGTATCACACAACTTAACACACCTTCTTCAACAATCACACTGTGATACCATGAAGAAATTTGATAAACAATCACAAAATCTCATATAGGACTTTTATCAAACACTTGACTGCAATTCTGATTTATAACTTGTTTGAACTAAAAATTCATGAGATGAATTTATCTGATAGTTTTAAGTATAAAACCAATGCACTCAACTTCAATTTGAAGATAAATGTGACAACAAAGAAATTTAGGGCCAAGCCCAGGGCAAAACCTCACCAGAGGAAAACCTAGAGAAAGAATTTTATTTATGAGAGAAATCAGAAATTCAACAACTCAAAATTTCTTCAGTTTCAAAATAATTTCAGAAACCCTCTTCTATAAATCTCATAGTTACATATATCGTGTCGGCGAATATATCGCCGAGGTCTGGAATGTAACTTATCGGCAACAACGGCGAAAATATCGGAAAATATCGGCAAATGTCGTAAAGCATAAAAAAAATACAAAAATAATCATTTTTTTCAATTTTCTTAACATCCGAAGCAACAACAACATCAAATAAACACATTGCTACATAAATATGAAAATACAACTAATATATAAGATGCATAAGATGTCAAATGGTGGATCATGATTCATGATCACATATCGACTATAAAGTGATAAACTGAAAATATTGAAATATGTTCTTGATGGAATGATAGAAAATCACATCAAATGATCAAAATAAATGTCTCTCAAGAAATTAATCATCATGACTCATGAGGCATCTAGATACTAAATAATACACTGATAAATAGTAGGAATCATCGATCCCCTCTACCCCTTTTATAGGCAAGGGGCACCACCCTTCCTTTGGAAGCAGTAGGGGGTCCTGTAGGTGCTTTGGATGAGTTAGGCGTCAAATTGGAAGCTCCAACTACTTAAGCTATGGTGGAAGGTCCAACTACTCTACAATTTTGATGGAACTTTTCATATTTAATGAGTGAAGGGTACATTTTTATTAAGGTCATGATAAAAGATTCCAATAGTCAATGCCACCAACATCAAGGTACAGGGATGTGCTTGATTAAATGCCAATCCCATACCCTCATACTTGATAAAATCTAGTGGAATTGTTGAAATCTTGAAATCCTGAAAACTATTAAGTCTCTTGAATTCTAAATGGGATCTAAAATTCTACTGTTTGCATATGAAGTCCGACGAGGTTGGAACCACTCTCAACATCCTGAAACAATGAATGGCAATGTTAAAAATTTAAGTAAAATGATAGAAAATGAAAGTAAAGGAGAATGTCACTTTTACTTTAAGAATTTAATACTACCATTTATTACTTTAAGAATTTAATATATTTAGTTTTAATAACACTGCCAAAAACTTAACCCATGAATTTATTTTTCCAATTCCATGCAAATTTTTTTAGCAGGGCGATATTTTCCAAAATATCCCGACATATTCCCGATATATCGTGACATATTGAATATATCGCGATATATTCAAAATGTCGAAAATATCTCGATTTTTTAGTGGCGATATATCGCCAAGGGGAACGACTCGCGATATATCGCTGATATATGTAACTATGATAAATCTACATTGAAGAACGTGCCAAAAAATACTCATAGTCAACCCACATGTGCGAACTGTACACAATAGCTTTCTCAAAATTCGTGCCAAGTACGGACTGTACAGATTCTGCCCAGCATTAAATGCAGAAATTCTGTCTTGAAATTCGTGTCTGCAATTTGCCTCAATTTTTGTGCATGTATGGTCTACAATAATGACTGTATGGATTTCGGCTATATGGTCCAATGATGCTACAAACTTCTTGGGAATTGTGCCTTCAGTTTGATGATCAGTCTCTCTCATAAATCAGAAATTTATTTCTTTCTCTCTCTCTTGTCTTCTTCTTCTTCTGATGTGTTATCTCTCTTTTCCCTAGACATTCTTTTATACTTTATTTCACCCAAACTAACCCTAACTAACTCAACCAAGTTGATCAAAAGATAAGATTAGCTTTATCTGAGGGCTCTCATTTAATGCACATATTCACTTTATTAAATACATTAAATGTACTTTTTGGGTCCACAACTTAAGGTCATTTTAAGTTAATAAAGTACAAAGTCACTTTAATAATATAAAAACACACTTTACATTATAAAGTTCACTTGGGAAAATACAACTTATGTCCCCCCATGTGACATCAAAATCATGGGGAAGGACCAACTGAGTTATAAAAGCTAACACTCCCTCTTAACGAGGGAGATCCTTTCGACAATGCCTGTATTTCCACCACTTGGGTCTCTATCCTCTGAAGAAGCTCCCTTTTGCTTTGGAATGTGATCTGGAGGTCCATGTCAAAAAACAACTCTAAATTGAGAGTTGTGAGGGGAATCCTCTCTAAATCGCTGCCTTTGCTCACAACCTTTAACTTTAACACTCAAAGATCACTGTGTTAAAGTTAGGGTTTGAAAACATAACTTTAACTAAATGCAGAAATATAAAGTACTATAGAGAATCATAAACAATAAGCTATACTACGAAAGTAAATCATAAACAATAGGACAAAAACAAATCATATACTCAGAAACTTCTTTCGGATAAGATCTTGTCTCTTAGAGACAAGTCACTAAATGGGACAACTAACTGACCCTTACTTGAGGGTAATCACTTACAGAGAGAGAATGATGTAAGATAGGGTTAGATGGTCAATCCCAAGATGATTAATAGGTATCCAACAATGAAAGAGATGGAGAACACAAAACCCTCAAGGCTGTTCCAACAGTCCACAGTCAAACAAAAGGCAACCTTAACAATATTTTATAGGCAATAATGATCATCTAGCAGACAGAGGAACCCTTAAACAACAGTGACATCCTCTCAAGCAACAAGGGCAGGCTCAGATAAGCAACAAACCCTCACTAGCAGGAGCAACAACCTAAACTAGTGGGATGCCAACCCTAATAGAGTTTAAACATGCAAGGACAACCCTAAACGAGATAACGACACCTTTAGGAGGTCTTCAAATGGCTAGCAGATCCATACTAACCACAGCGACACCCTTTAAAAGGGTCCTAACAGGTAGGGATTGCCTCAGGCAGACTTCAACCTCCTCTAACAAGCAACAAACTAACAACAACAACGTTTTAGCAGGCTGAGGGACCTTTACACAAGCTCGTAACACCCTCAGCACGTCACGACACCCTCACATAGGTTTGTCAACATCCTTAATAGTCTCATGACACCCTTTTACAGTACAAAACAGTCCACGGGTCATGCATGAGTGAGAGAGGAAGAGAAGCAGCTTTCAAGAGGAACAATTGCAGCAAAGAAACCCTAGACGTCATCCCAAAAGAGTAGCAACAAACCCTGGATCAAATATAGGTGAACGAATCTCAGATCTTGTCTTCGATGATCTCATAATGAGATCTTTTACTTCTATTTATAAGCTTCAAATATCTTCTAGAAGGATCATACTTCTAACCCTTCAAAAACTTTAGGGTTACTCAAGATGTCCTATCTTTTAGGAGTGTTACCAAAGTAAAACATAAAATAATATCAAGATATCTTAGGATAGGGTACCAAGATCATGGCCAAGGGTAGAATAACCCAACCAAGGAGGGATGCTAGCACAAGTACCAACAAGAGGTCAACACAAGACCAAACGAAATACAAGGCAAACCACAAGGTGTCACAACAAAGTGGGAAGACAAGCCTTTTACCCACAAGACCAAGGTGCATCGACAAAGCGGGAGGACAATCCTTTTACCCACAAGACCAAGGTGTACCAATAAGGTGGGAGGACAACCCTTTTACCCACAAGACCAAGGTGTACCAACAAGGTGGGAGGACAACCCTTTTTATCCACAAGGAGAAGCAACTAAACTTTTAAATCTCTCTCCCAAGGCATGTGATCTATAAGTGTTCCAAACAATAACTCAAGGTTCATCATCGCCATATAAGGAAGGTTCACATTGGGTGATGTGATCCTTTGGTCCTTCTAAGTGCTCCTTCTAAATGCTTAGTGACTCCCACAAGGGGTGGCCAGTCCCTTGAGAAGACAACTTAGCTTAACCACCTCGAAGACCTAGGGGAGAAGGAAATCACAATCATCATCTTGGTTAACTCACGAAGATCCACGTGGTTAACTGACTAGGTATACTTGCAGGACCTGCTTGTTTTTAGACCAAGAATCTGTCTAGTCCCAGATCAGGATGTCTTTGTCTCAGCTTGTAGGATTTGCTTGGTCCTCTTGATCAAGAAACTGTTTGGTCCCTGACAAGAATGCCCTAGATACAGATAGGGGCCCTAGCCACAAGCTAGGGACTTTGCCATGCCATCAACTTGCTTGGTCCTAGACCAAGAACCCCAATACACTGAAGGGGGCCCTAGGGTACTTGCTAGGGACTTACAATGCCTGGTTAATTGACCAGGAACCCTAGTTAACTGACTAGGGTGCCATCCTCCTAGGGAATGGCTCTCGCAACTACACTATCTTTAACACAAAGTCTATTTTTTAGGATGGATAGGTACTAGTTAGGCCGAGGGGTTCCAATATAGACTTAGGGCGAGTAATTGGAAGTAGAGTGGGTAACTTGGACTTGCTGAAGGCTCAACCTGTGCATGCCTTGGTTCATGAGAGTGACAATGATAGCTTGTGCGACTTATGGCATAAGAAGATGGGTCATTTGCACCACAAGCTTTTGTCAATATTGAGGGAGATTGTAACTGGTCTTCCACAGTGCAGTGTAGAGCAACAATATGCGTGCAAGGGATGTGCACTTGGCAAGTATGCCAAAACAACCTTTTCGAGCAGTGATAGTAGGCCAAAGGGGGTATTGGATCTAGTGCATTCATACATATGTGGTCCTATGTTAGTGGCATCTTTCAGTGGTTACAACTCCTATGTTAACTTCATTGATGATTTCTCTAAGAGGACATGAATCTACTTCATGAAGACCCAGGATGAGGTTTCGGTCAGTTTCGAGAGTTTAAAGCTCACGTGGAAAACCAAACAGAGAGGAAGATCAGAGTTTAGAGGACAAACAATGGGGTTGAGTATACCTCCAATAAGTTCAAGGATTTCTATAGTGAGGCATGAATTAAAGAGTTGAGAGTACCTTACGACCCATAGTAGAATGGGGTTGCTGAGAGGATTAACATGGCCATCATTGGATTTGCAAAGGCAATGATTTATGATTAGGATCTGCCCATGTTCCTTTGGGTAGAAGCATGCGATACGATAATTTACATTCAAAACATGAGTCCTCGTAAGGTCTTGGAGAGCAAGACACTGAGGAAGCATGCACAAGAGCGAGACCGAAGATTGGTCATTTTCGTATATTCGGATGTCCAGCGTATGTACATATACCATCGGAGAAGAGGACGAAGTTGGAACCTTCAGTAGAAAAGGGCATTTTTTTGGGATATAATGAGAGTTCAAAGGCATACAGGGTGTACATTCCTTCACTAGGGAAAACCGTAGTGAGAAGGGAAGTTCGATTTGATGAGGGTTGAGCCTTTAGGAAGTTACATGAACCCCTTTCAACAGTGACAGAGGACGAGGAGTGAGAGGCTCTGAAGATTGAGGAGAGACCAGTGCCAATAGTTTTAGGGACATGGTCTTCAGATCAGGAGGATGTGTTGAGGGATCCTAGATCTATTAAGAGGAGGCTAAGACGACTAGAGCAGACATTGAGAGATGTTGAGGAGCATGTGGAGGCTCCTAGGAGTACTTGCATGCCTTTGAGACAATTTCCTAGTATCATGGCACTCATGAGTGACATCTTTGATTCTGAGCCTACTAGTCATGAGGAGGCAACATGCCGCTAGGTGTGGAGGGATGCCATGATGGAGGATTATGTATCCATCATGAAGAATGATGCATGGGGCATTGTGTCGAGGCCTGAAGGGAAATTAGTGATGAGCTCAAGATGGATCGATAATATCAAGCATACTGTGGATCGCAGTGTTGAGAATTACAAGGTGAGGTTCGTGGCTGGAGGGTTCTCCCATAAGGTGGGAGTAGACTATTGTAATATCCCAAATACTGATATTCTATTGTTTTCTATTCTAGGGCTTGCTTATAGCCTCAAGGTTTATAATAATACTGCAATAAAACTTGCACGCAGAGTGTCGGGCAAATGGCCCTAAATTATAGCTAACTAGGGCAGAAATTTGTAGAGAGTAGATCAACACGTACCACTGATAATCACGCTGATAATACTCCAGAGATAATGCGTATGCATCAAAAGCTGAACTGGTGAAGAACTGGTGCTCCCTTCCGGTGTTATCGCCCAGCAGCACGGACCCCTTTATCAGCTAAAGGTGACGTTTTCGGTGAAGGAGCTGCCTGATGAAGGTGAGATTTTGTCGAGATGAAGGTCTTCCCGTGTCGGAGAGAATGACTGGAGCATGCCGAGATTCTGACCCCTCTAGGCAGGCTAGCGAACTGGTTCACTTGTTTAGCTGCTCACGCCCCCAGCTACACGAAATTGATGAGCACTGCTTCGGATGAGCAAATTGGAAGTTGATGATCACCTGATATCAAAGGAAGATCTCGCTAATGAAGATGATGCCAATATTCAGAAGATAAACTGAGATCCGGAGACCCAACGAATGCTTTGGGGTTTTCCAGCTAAAACCCATAGCTACACATGTGTCCCTACAAACAATCATCTGATGGGTGCTAGATAGTTGTATATGGAAAAATAATATGAAGAGCTGATGGTGGACCTGAGTGGCCTACCTTGAAGGAGACTAGGGCAGATATCTCACTGCCGAACCCTTGTTAGCTGAAGACGTCGTCTTCAACCCCAATTGCCGTGGCTGCATGCTGTGCTGCTACTCAAAAGCTCCAAATCAACAATAACAATAATAGATCCCTTCTTTGGCCCAATAACCCTTCTTAAATAGCTTAGCATGCACTGTTAGGGTTTGCATGTCACTTTTAGGGTTTGCGCTTTAGTTTTGCATGCATGCAATTCTAATTTCTCGTTGACTTTAAGAATGAAGAAATAAAGCTTGCATGGTCTGCATGCTTTATGATAATAACCCTGATGGCCCTCTTTACTATACTGACGACTTAATAATACTGAATAATTGTTTCCAATATGCTCCTGGTATTAAATGTCCTCAGTCATTTCCCTGTTTATCAAAACGGAACATTACAACTATGAGGAGACATTTGCTCTAGTTGTTAGATATACTTCTATTTGGGCTGGTATATCTATTGCTTCAGAGATGGAGTGGAGGATACATCAAATTGATGTGAAGGAAACCTTGCTCAATGAAGTGATTGAGGAAGAGGTATACATTGAGCAACCTTAGGGATTCAAGGTGCATGGGAGAGATTCTCATGTGTGTAGATTGAAGAAGGCATTATACAAACTCAAGCAGGCATCAAGGGCATGCTACTCGAGGATTGATGGGTATCTGTTAGAGATGGGCTTCGTCAAGAGTTAGGCGGATCCCAACTTGTATTACTCACTTGTTGGAGATGATCCTCTCATCTTGGTACTTTATGTAGGTAGCCTATTCCTTACAGGGTTGGAGAAGCTCATTGAGATGTGCAATTAAGATCTAGCTTCCGAGTTCAAAATGGACATCAACATGATGCACTAATAAATAACCTAAAAATATGTAGAATTTGACAAATCTAAACAACAATGACGTTGTAAACCCCTTATCTTGTCTCAAATCGCTATAAAAGATGCAAATCTAAGCTGATATGCTCACATAATTACTCAAGGACAGTAAGATCAACCCTAAAATAAAGTATCTCCGTAAAACTATTTAAAATCACCAAATGAACAAGTGAATAATCAAGATGTGCAAATTTGGGCACCAATTTAGTCACGGACAAATCCAATTTGCTCACAAACTTCTAAATTAGACAAATTAACAAGAAGTTTCACCAAAATTTTGCCAAATGATCATCTAGGTGATTGAATTTCAATTATGTTTAGTTGTACGACTAAGAAATTAAAAAAACAAAAAAGGCACATTTGACTGTGGTACGACGTCCGTACGATGGGTACTATGGCTGGTAGCTGCTGTATGGTGGTTGTGACCGTTGTTGCACGCTGCTGTACGATGGCTGCTGCTGCTATATGATGCTCTATGGATGTTGTATGACTGTGTTGATTTCCGACGATTGCTGTACGTTGGTGCTGGCGGTAGGTTGCTGTTGTATGCAGTTGTTCCCCCCTTTTTAAATAAAAAATCCTTACAAGAAAAAAAATCCGGTATGTAAAAAATGTGAAGTTTCTCAATGTACCCTCAAGTAGCGGGGTTCTGAGAATTTTTTTGACCTTGCTTCGTATTTAAAAACCGAAATAGTACTTGGTTTTCGGTGAAAAGCGTTCCACTCTTTGATGTGCTACGCTAGCGATTCCTCAATTTGTCTCTGCCTGCAGCATTCACTAGGTCTTCATGCTCTCCACGTCTCTGAGGCTCTAATTGAGCTCTGATAGCATATCATGGAAATCGAGCACATAAAGAGACCAAGTAATAGCTTGAAAGAGCTATCGTAGTATATTGTGTGATAATGAGAAAGCGAAAGCGAAAGCTTTCTTTTAAAGGTTTATGATGATGTTGAGTCAATGTACTTTATGAATGTTTGATAGACCGATAAAAGCAATAAAGCAACTTAAGCATAAAAACATAAAATAAATTAAAGTCATAATTGACTTTATTAAAGCCTAAATCCAATATTTAAGTGACCGTTATGTAAAATAAGTTTTACTTTAACACATAATGCCTGTGATTATGGGAAATGAAACACTTGACTGACCACCTGTGCATCCCTTCGACCCCAATGATGTGGCGAGCCTCGGCCCTATCACAGCCTCTGGGCGACTACATCGAAATCGCAGCAGCAGGTTCCCCACTCTTGGCGGCGACGCACCATCCATTATAGCTCTTCTTCCAGTTCTTTTAGTTCTTCTTTCAGGCAGATTACTATTTCACGATTCCTTTATTTGGCTTTGGATGTTAGGAGAAGCGCTTCCAATACTTCTAGTGCTCCCAATGTCTCTAGTGTGCCATGACATTCTCACCATTTTTGTATCATAGACCCCATATCCAACCTCTCTGTACATTTTTCTTTTGAATCGACTCTCTTTATACTCGTCTCTTCTAGGTTGGCTCTCTACTTTTAGAGATATCTCTTTTTGGAGATAGGGTTTCACATCTTGCTTATGTTGGAGCCACCTTAGTGCTCCCACTTTGTATAGACATCTTGATAACACACAATCCCATTGCCCGACTTTTGTGGTCATAGATTGGACATTGATACAATTATCCTATCTTATCTTATCAAGTCTTTCTTCCCTGGCTGTGAGGTTGACTCCTCATTCTTTTCCTTACCCTTGTTGGGTATTTTACCTCTGCCCTTCCTAGTTTGTCCAAATACGGCTTGGTTATTGTCACCACCCTTCTTGCTGGCCTTTGACTCCGTCCGAGTCTCCTCCTAGATACAATCATCACACAGTCTTTCAAAAGGAGGATGCTCACAAGAGCAAATGTTTCCCATGAAGCTAAGAATCCATTCAATGCCATGTTCACTAACTTTGCATCTTCTTTTTTCATCTGAGTGTTACAAGTTGATTGTGAATTTGTATGACCTTCATTAGGTAATTAGTAATTGTGTCTATTGTGGTCACCTCTGTACTTTTGAGTCCGTTCCACAATATCATCTTTGTGTTTATGTTCTCTCTCTGGTATAGATTAACCAGAGAATCAAACAACACCTTTGTCGTCTTCTTCTTGGATATATGAGGAGTCAATTGATCCGTTATAGCAACCAAGATCATCTGCTTGGCCTTCATTTCCTTACTATTTTGAGCTGCCAACCGCAGTAGTTCTGTAGGTGGAGTCACAACATGTTTGATGATACCCTAGATACCATTCTCTTGCAATAGGAAAGTTAGTCTAACCTTTGATGGCAAGAAGTTTCCGAGACCTTCCAATCTGTCCTCAAATATGAGGCTAGCTGATGGCATCATTGAGATCTAATGCACAAACTCTCAGATCTAAAGGTAAGTAATCCTAACCTGTAACTGCTGGTCCCTATTATCATCAGTTTCTTTTGATAGTTATTTTTCACAATTGTCTTTAGTAGTTGTTTCCGACAGTCAATCTACTGTTGTAAACCCTGGAGAATCTGAATGAAAGAGGCTCTGATACCATGATAAAAGTTCCAACCTTTAATGACTGTTGTCCTTATGATACTAATTAAAGAAATCACATTTAAATTTATTTTAGTGTAGAAAAAAGAATTGCTGAACATAGCATCAATCAAATAATAGCTAGAAAAGTTTATAGTGGAAGCATAAATTAAATACAGACATAGATAGATGTTTTTCTCCTTCAAATGTACTTCTCATTTGTTATATCAAAGTTTACAAGGTGACATGCATAGTTTGTTAAATTGGTGGCTGTACAGTAAAAATACAATCACCCCAAACTGGTGCATGACCTGCACATGAGGTGTATGACCTACCGGGGAAAAGGAAAATCAACAACCACTGCCGTATGGTTGTGTCACCTATTGTTGTACAATTGTACAACTTGCTCCTCTACAACCCTGTTGTATAGCCTGCACTTCTTCCTTCCTCCTGCAGTCTAGCTCCTCTCCTACTCTCTTGCCTTGTCAATTGTTCAACTATGTACTGAACCTTTCTAGCTTTTCTATCTTTATACTTTTACTGAAACTCCAATCTTCCAAAACCCTGATCTCATCTTGAGATGTATGACAGATTAGATCTTGTCTAAGTCATTATGTATTTAATATACTTTATTGGAGTCAACTACGAAAGGTAAGGTTTTTCACTTTTTCTATGCGGTTACTTTTGAAAATGTCTTGAACCATTTCCTTCATGTTCACACTAAAACTAGTGCAATGAGTTCCAGTTTGATCTACATTTCTCAACAATATGATCAACTCGCGTTTGCCATTTTGAAGCAATTCTTAGCTTCGATCCCCACACTACCAATCTACCATCCCATCCGTAAGGTACAGGTCTGGATTTATGAATTGGTGGTATGACGATCACTGCAAGGTACATCATAGACAAATTCATCACACCCTTTTCCATAATCCCACCTCTTCTTCATAAATCTTATTGACAACTCCTCTAGCACAAGAAATGCCACTTTATTTCACGATGGAGGCATGAGTGTGGGTGATTCTTCGTCATTCTCTGAAGACATTTTGGCGCACTGTCTTCCCTCGCCATTCTAATCTCCTCTTCAATATTGTTTGCCATCTTCACGCACATCACTGCTATGTGTTACATTCTTGGGTGGCCTCACATCCGGGTCATTCTTCTTCATAGATATTCGAAAAGTGATGAGATGAGGATGGGTTCTAGGTGGAGCTTTTCAAACATGGAAGACATGCTCTTCTTCTTTACATTAGTGGTCTATTTAATCAGATTATGTTCTCGAATTTTCTACAGGCATGGACCCACCACAATTTCCTCAATCCACAAATTGGGGGAACTGGACAATTACTAGACAATCAAGGTGAGCTACACACTTTGAGCTCTAGGCTACTACCCTTCATCTCAAGTTATCTAAGGAGCTTGAACAAAGACATCTTCGTGCTAGAAAATAGGAGGGTTTAGGGCATAGCACTAGTCATTGATCATATCCTCATCCTTTGAGCCATCATCAAGGAGGCTAGGTACTACTCTTCGAAACTCTTCTATTGCATTGTTGTTGACTTTCAAAAGGCATGTGACGTGGTCTCGAGATAGCCCATATTTTAGAGACTTAGAGACATTGGCATCTCAAAGTGTCTTATCATGACTATCATGTGCCTTAACTAGTTTGTTCTTGGCATGCTCCACACAACTCATTGAGTTTCTGAGTTTTTAGAAGTGCCATTGTGGTGAATCAGGGGTGCCCTCTTTCCCTTACATTGTTCGATATTTACATCCTTGAGTTGGAGTCTTTTATCTAGGAGCACATCTAGCTCACGTATGGGTGTTTTCTTCTTCAGGTTTTGATATACATTTTCTTTTATGTCGAAGATGTGATCCTCTTGTCTTCCACACCAAAGGGGAACAACTTGATGTCTTATCTAGTTTTTGCATTCTTCATAATTTGAATGTAACATTAGTAAAACGAAGGTCATGATTTACAATGAGATGAAGGATGCCCTCTCAGAGTATCTCTTTTAATTTCAGGGGATGGAAATGTTGATTTTTGTACCTAGTCAGGTGTTCCCTAAGTGGCTTTATTTTGCCTAAGTCACTTAAGAGGGAAAAATGTGACCCTCACATTAAAGTCACTTAAATGTGATTTTGTGACTTTAGTCATTTTTTTATAAAGTGAGTAAGTGAGTGAATTTATTTATGGGAAATAAATAAATGAGAATTTCACTCTCACTGTGAAATTATAAAAAGGAGTGAGGGAGGCAAAAGTGAGTTGACTTTTCATTTTTCAGATGAAGGAGAAGAGAGAGCTCAAGGAGGTCGATTTTACTCAAGGAGGTCAAATTCCAGGTTAGGGTTTGAAGCTGAAGAATTCAGTGTTTGCTTGCACGGTTCCCGAGGTGTACGGCCACATTAATTGCCAGAGTACGGCTGCATTAATTGCCAGAGTACGGATGCATTTATTGGCACGATTTTCCAGGAGGATGTACGGCTGATCTGCACGTTTTTCGAGGTGTACGGTCTGCTGATCTGCATTAAATGCTGCACGGATCCCGAGGAGTACGGACTGTGTACGGCTGAGTCAAAATCGGCACAGATTTCGAGGTATGTACGGCTGCATTAAATGCTGTACGGACAGATGTACGAACTGCAATAATTAGGGCACGAATTTCGAGGAGATTGTACGGCTGATCTGCTGTACGGCCTGCTGTCTGATTTGGCACGAAATTCGAGGAGATGTACGGCTAGGGTTTGCTGCACATGTGCATTTATTGCTGAGAGAATTTCTGGTGGAGATAAGTTGTATTTTCATCTTTCATTTTCTGTCCTACATTTTACTGAAGAAATAATAAAAGCTCTCATCTCAAAACTGGTTTTCCCCGTGGGGGTTTTATCCAAGGCAAATTTGCCAAAAATTACTGTGTCAAATTTTATGGTGTGCATGTGTTTATTTACAGCCTGTTAGTTGTTTTCAGCGTGTTTAAATTGTTCAGAGAAATTTTATAAGTAACTTCAAGCCTATACATAACCGGCTGAAGTGAAATTCAAGAAATTGTTCATTAAACCAGTAAGCTGTGAAACAAGGGTTTTCAACAGGAAATTGAAGTTACCATCACTTACACATACTTAGGCATTTAGGTTTGGTTTGAGGAAAGTGTTCCAACCTATGCTGTGTGGGAGTGCACCCCCCTCGTCTTTGCTCCCAAAGCACGCTTTCGAAGAAAGCGTCTAGGAAGCATGCTCCCTGAATGCTTTCATATGGGAGCTATTTCCGGAAACGTGCTTCCTTTCCAAAAAAATGCTCCTTGCCAATGTATGGGAGCTCTCGGGAGTGTTCTGTCCTTGAGCGCTCCTGAAAACGCTCTCAATCGCTCCAATCGCACTCCCTGGCAAACTTGCGCCTTGAAGATGGAAAGGGCATTTTTCTCTTTTGGTGAGTGTTTGCTTGGGCTATAAAGCACTCCCCCACTTCTTTTCTCCTCATTCTAGACATTTCATTCATCCTTGCAAGGGTTTGTGGAGCTGGGAGTGCATTTGGAGATTTGGTGAGGAGCTTGGAGAGTTTGGAAGGTGTTGACCACCTAACCAACTAGGTGGGCAACCATGTACATTGATGACGAGAAAGATGTACTTGCCAATTTTTTTTCAAGTGAGGCAGTTTCCTTTTTCTTTTCTTATATTTTCTCCATGGAATTTCTGCACCCTTGCGGGGGATTTTGTAATGATATGTCGGCATGAGGGTAAAATTTTGTAAAACTTAGTTGCCTAGGACTTTATCATTAGTGAAGTCCTTTCATTGTGTGTTTTTTCCCTTGGATAATTAAAATTCCTTTTTAGTGATTTTAATTATATGAGTTATTCACTCAAAAGTTTCTCCAAAGTGGTGAAAGACGCTCTAATGATAGAGTCCATGTGGTGATTAAGATCTAGGAATGTTGTATATTACCATTCTAGACATTATCTAGAGTTTTCTGGAATTTTATTAAGTTTTGCGTAGGATTTTTTAATTTTTGGTGATTAAAAAATGTCCCCAGCATAAAAAACTTGTAATGTAAAGAGGGTTAAGTGGCACGTAATTCCCATAAATAGGGGTATGGGTACTCAAAATCAACAACATGAAACCCTTTACACCCTTAGACCAAGTTTGAAGTCTTTTGGACGAGTTTTGCTAAGGTTTTGGGATGTTTTTCTAAGTCACTCCAAAAAACCAGGAAAATTGGCCATTAATTAGAATGGCAGAATTTTGTAAAGTGACTAAAGTCACTTGGGAAGGGGAAATTACATTTCTTAATGTTATATTATGTTCCTAAGGTGACTTTAGAGGCAAAAAGCCCCCCCCCCCCCATGCAAGTGTTTCTTAAATTTGAAGTAGCCTTCTCTAGGAAGTGTGACCCCCTCTCCATGAGCCCTTCCCTCACTCATGTGACAAGTGACAAACATGCAAATGGGGTCTCCCTTCACTCTTTTCCTATTTAAGGAGGTCTCCCCTCCTCATTTTTGTTAAAATCCCTCATGCTCTTGCTTCCATTTTGCTCTCATTTTGGGCAATTGTAATTTTCAACTATTTGGCTATGAGAATAAAATTCTTTGGAGTAAATCTTGTGTCTTTGCTACTCTATGGGGATTTGCTTCCATGCTCAATAGCTGGTCAAGTTTGGGGAGGCCAACGAAGCAAACTTCTTTGCTTTTGTGAGATTTGTGGTATTTTTGCCATAGATTTTGTGAGTTTTCATTTCTGTAGTTAAGAACTCCATATTTTTCTTGGTTGAAGTTTATGATTTCTTGGTTCATCATATGAATCTCACTTTCTATTTACTTGCGTAGCAAAGATCTCTCAAGTTGTAGGTTGCTTGAATTGGAGAGTGGGATTCCTTGGTTGGATGCCCCACTTATTCAAACTTTGAATAACAAAAGACAAATTTCTCCATTTCTAATTTAAATTTCTACATATTTATTTTTTCATATTCACATTTTGAATTTTGTTTAACTACTTGCAATCTCGAATTCTCTGAAGCTAGTTGCTTGATAAATTTTGTACATATTTTTTCACTAACAGTCATAGTGCCCCAAAGTGATTTTGGGCAATTTTATCACTATTTTGCTTGTTGGTTTTTAGCAGGTTTGTGATAGAACAAGGGGAAACTTTATCGATTTTTAGTCACAAAAGGGTGCAAAGGCTACCAAAAGGAAGGACGTCAAAGCCCTTGCCAAGAAGGTGTGTGAATTCCCACTTTTTTTATTTCTTTACTCTCATTTCTTTTGCTGAAATTTCTTTCATTGTAACAAGTTCAAGAGAGTCTCTTGGATTTGATTATTTATTTGTTTTTTTTCAAAGTTATATTTGAAGTTATTTTTCAGCCATCCCTTGCATGCAAATGAGGTTGGGTTTTCCCACCCTTGCATTGTAAGTGAAGAGGGGCTAGGATTTGTTACATGATTTAATTCCATTATTTATTTTCCTATTGCTTTCCTCATGTCTTCTTTTGGAAGAGAGTTGTGGGGATAGGTTAGCATTTGTTATTCTTTGAAATTTGCCATCCATTGCATGCAAAGGAAGTTGGGCTTGCCCATCCTTGTATAGCAATTGAAGTAGCGCTAGAATATTTTGCTTTCTTTTTGCAAATTTATTTTTGCCCACCCTTTCCATTCAGAAAGTGGTTTGTGAGGCTAGTGTTAGTTTGTTATTTTGCTTCAAGTTATTCTTTTGTACCCACACCTTGCAAGTGAGTTGGCTTTGCCATCCTTGCACTATCGTGTTGGCAAGTATAGTTAAATCTATTTGAAGTTCTTTTTTCTCTGTTTCAAGATTCAAGAACATTGCCCCAATCTTTGCCTCGTATTCCCTTCTCTTGTCGGTTGGTCCAACCCTGGGTGATAAGGAGGAGAGAAGATTTGAGTTGGCTAGATTAATAGGCACCTAACTTTTATCTTGATAAGAAATTGAGAAAAGAAAGGTTGGCCTGTGGAGCTAGAGGGGTAGAGGCTGTTGGGAGCCTTGCGGCTCTTAGTGTCCTCATGTTGAGCAACCAACAATCTTTGGGATTGACTTGCAGAGCTAGAAGAGAACCTTGTGTTTTCTTGTTGAGCACCCAACAATCTCTCTCAAATTGAAAGAGATAAGTGTGTGGGGTAGTTACACTAGCTAGGATTTGCAAGTCTTGTTTCACACATTAATTCCCTAAGTTCAAGTGAGACCTAAAATGAACTAAACTTTACAGGACCATATGCAAAACATTGCTCACTTGTTTCATTCTCACATTTACTTTCAAAGCAAGCGACTTTCATAGTTCAATTTAATTTCATTCATTGTTGAGTTATTTTTGACGAGCAAACTATTTCATTGAATGTTCTAAAGATTTGGAATTCATTTCATTACTAGTTCATTATCTATCTTGTTTTTATATTGACAAGTTTTGTTTATTGAGTCCAAAGCCCATTAGTTAAGGCACTGGAATTGTGAGATTTATTTGATACATTTTTTAACTTTGTATTGATTACTTGTAATTGTGCTTGCCTTTCATTGAAATTATTGCATCTCTGCATGGTTGCTTGTCATTGAACTTAATTAAACCTTAAATAAATTTTAAACTTCTAATTAAAACCATTAATAAACTTAGTAAGTAGGGACTAACCCCCTCGACCTTTGGGAGTTAGGAAACGAGGTGACAGTGGGTTCTGTTTATGCCAGAAATTGTTCCCAGACTACAAGAGAACAAGTCAACATAATCTCAAATATCTCAATAAAACAAAACAAGGTTTTTTAGGGTTTTTAAGGTTTTTTGGTTGTGAAGTTTGATGACAAGAGGGAATGCATTCATAACCCAAATAAAAACTAAATCACAAGCATAGAAAAACTGAGATGCATAACATAATAACCATGTATCCAACAGAAAACAACACTGAGGTTCATCCACAAATGGCAAGCACTACAAGTATAAAAACTTTAAACCAGCAATGAAATTACCAACTAAGTAGCTAAAACAAGCTATAAATGAAGCCAGAGAACAAACTGAAGGGTAAATGGAGCATATATTTCATAATCAGTCTTTCAAATACACATAAGAGTCATTTACTTAGCTTATGGATAAGTCTGAAGACCTCCTCCTGCCAGCCAAAAAATTGAACCCTTAGTTCTCTTTGTGACATACATTAATACCATCATTCCAAAATTGGTTTAGGACTAAACCCTAACTGCTTTTCAGAATACTCATCGAAATAGTTCTATCAAAATAATAATTACAAAAATGAAATATCCTTCAAAACATAGCTAATAACTGATTGTGTTATCAAGCTTTACAAATCTTTAGCTCCTTCAGCTAACAAGGCTATCCCCTCAAGGGCTTGGGACTTTCTTCTGGCCTTCAGTTGATCTGCTTCCATCTCTGCCATCTTTCTAGTGAGTTCTTCATTTTGCTGCTGTAGATCTTTGGTGGTTTGTTTCAACATTGTAAATTGAGACTTTGTATTTCTTTTTCTTTTCAATGCCTCTTTTGAGACTGCAATCAGCTCCTGATAGTGGCTATTCACCTCATCCAGATCCTCTCTGAGTCTTCTATTTGCCATAACCAAGCCATCATTTGTCTCCTGCATATATTCCACCTGATATTTATACTGTTTTACAGTTCTCTGTAAATTCTCTTTTTTCTGAATCAAATGCTTTATTTCCTGCTGTGCTTTGCATCTCCTTTGGAAACCATGGAATGTTTAGTCTCCTATAGATTTCTTCATCCTTTGGCAGCAATTCTGTAGGAGTTTCAGGAAAACTTAGGTTTTCTTCAGTCTCAGCTTCACAGGGAACATTTTCATCAACCATCAGCTTCTTTTCTGAGTGAGAAACCTTTATCTTACCTTCTTGCTGTTCCTGCAACATTTGACTTCGTATCTCTAGAAAAATATCAGACAATTTAGTCTCAGTAAGAGCAGACTCTCTTTTTGATTCCATTGGCCTTTTTCCTTTATTCACCCTTATCAACATCCAATTTTTCATCAGATGGGGAGTCATCTATCACAATTACTCTTTCTTTATTCAATTTAGGGTTTAACAATTTCTTCATATTTAGCCTGAGCTTGTTTCTGGGTCTAGTCTTTGGTCTCCACCCAGGAGCAAGTTCCCCTAACATTTTGAAAGTTTTACCTTGATGGGTGATTGAGGCAAATTCAATAACTTTTAGCTTCTTTCTCTTTGGTACTGCTACCTCATCTTCCTGGCTGTGAAATTCCTTTTTAGTGCCAACCTTAGTTTCATCAATAACATGAAGTTTATCCTCCTCAAACAGGCATGTCTCATCCTCTGACAGGACTGTGATTGGACTTTCTTTTTTAACTTTAGTATCCTCTTCATCACCTGAAATTTTCTCTGCAGGTACAATGTTTTCAGCAACAAATATCTCTGCTGGTGCATCATCCTGAACATGCTTGGTCTCCTTATTATCAGACTGCAAATCTTTGCTCTCAATGTCATTAAGATGTTGTTTAGACTCTCAATCTTCTTTTGCAGGCTCTGCAACTTTCTCCAATTTAATAATGTCTTCATCTTTAACCTTTATCTTCTGTCTAAGCTTTCTGATCAATGTCTGTCCTTTATCAGCTTGTTTTCTATGAGACTGTCCTTCTTGACTATTCTGAAACCCTGACAAAAAAAGGAAATATTCCCAAGTTTTTCCTTTACTCTGCAAAACACTGTTGATAATGAGTTTGATAAGTCTATGGTGAAAAATGGAATGTCTAGTATGATTTTGGTGTTCCTTGATTCTGCAAGACATCATCTGCAGGCTCTTTAGCAAGAAGAAGGGCATGTTCATCTTTGACTCATTACTGAGGTGTTGAAGAAATCTGAAATGGTATTTAAAAACGAAGGCATATCTTCCTTCACATGTAATATAACTCTGTAAAACCTTAATAGGTTCTATCCATTCAGCCCTGAAGTTATGAATGGGTACACCCTTACCCCAATCTGCAATTACATCAGGCAGTAGGTACCTTTGTGCATTAAAGGTGAATGGCACCTTCTTAAACCATAGTTCTCCCTCATTTTTAACTCCTGTTGCCTCAGCTACCAACTCTTTGGTCAATTTGAATTTCAAAGTATCAAAAGATACAGTGTCTTTGTCATAGCACTGAGCAAACTTATGGGAGACCTCTGCATTGTATCCATCAATTTTCTTGAAAAATACCAACCATCCTGCATTTTCAAATAGCTCAGCACATTTTGGAAATTTATCTATCCAACTGTGATCAATGGGCTCAGCTCTATTAGTTTTTCCACTTTTCTTCATTTTAACTATGGTTTGTAGCACCTGTCAATAATCTGGCAGTCTATTTATCTTCAAATTCGCACAGTTTTAGCAGTCTATTTATCTTCAAACTCTCACAGTCTGCCTTATCACACAGTTTTAGGAAAAGTTTTGTACCAAATTTCAACAATTTGACCTAATCACAACTTCAGGGACCTCCAATAGTTCTGCTCTGAAGTTTACTAGCTTAAACGATGAATACTTAGATATATTGATTAATATTTTATCATTCATAGTCTATTGAATGAGCAAATTCATATCTTTCCTTAGAATTTTGACATTATAGGCTTTATCAGAAAACCCCCAAATTTAACAAACCCTATCAAATGCCACCCGGGGTACCTGCTCAAAAGCTTAATACAAGCGCTGGAAGTCGATCTCTTCAAAGGTTAGGTGTCGAATTCCACGTTCCAGCTGTGTCCAATTGTCCAGATCGCTTCAAACTGTCGCTGTTGGAAAGCCCTAATTCTTCATTCAGTTGTCAAAACTCTGATTGCTCAGCAATATGTTTCCACCACGACTTTCAATGCCTTCGTATTCTTCAGCTTAAGAACATATTCCCGAAAATACTGCCTCGTTCCACTCACTGTCATCATTCGCAATGAATTGCATACAATTTGCCACGATCTCCCTCACACGATGACCATACACCTGTTTCAGTGATAAACCTGGCAAGACACGTATCAAATGTGATAATTGATGTGGTTAACACCTCAAGGATGAATCCCCCGAAAAAATCGGACTGAAAAATAACTATTTTGGCACTCGCGACTTTCTTGTAGCGCTCTAGTGTATTAATTTCGCTCTTGCGCTACAAGAAAGTCCAAACACATAATTTCATCTCATTAAATCACTAATCAGGTTTAAGACTTGGTTTATATGATTAATCTCGATCTTAGTGTCATTTATGAAACCATTTAATCAATATATACCTTGTACAACCCTTCAAGAATGAACTCTAAGCAAAATTTATAAAAGCAAGCTTCAAAATAGGAAAAATCCAAAATGATGAAAACTAAAAGGCTTAAACTCAAAATTAATCTCTATAAACCAAAATTTCCTAGAAGCAAAAATATTAGCAAGTTTCAAAAACATAAACCAAAGCATAAAACTAAGGAAAACAAAATCATGACCTAACATTTGGCTCCTGTTGCGGGATGAAGTCCTCCTTGTGAGGCTTCAAGAACCTGTAGACCAGTGCCTTCTTTCCTGCTACCTACTAATCTGCAAAATTTCCATTGGGTTATGGAGTCCTTATTGTGTTTTACTCACATCGGTATATACAATGAAAAACTAAAATTCCCCTCAAAAACTGTAGAAATGCTTGAGGAATCGTCCATTAACTGGACTTGACAAGTCCTCACCCTCCAAAGTCTGTAGGACAAAAGTGTTATTTTCCAAAAACTTAAATACTAGGAAAGGGCCAAACCAGAGGTTGTCAAATTTGCCATGTTTCAAATTGAGAAAGTGTTATCTTTGATTTTCTTGTCAAATCTTTCTTTTATCTTCAATCTGTATAACTGTGCCTTTTCTTCCACTTTTTCTCTGTTCTGCTGCAACTCTATCATTGCATAAATCCTTCTCTGCATATCATTAGGTTCCTCCTGACAATCCTGAAAGAACTTCATCACTGGAATGCCCAACTGGACAGGAAAGACTGCATTTGTACCATACACTAATTGGAAAGGAAAAGTTCCAATTGCTCGCTTGACTGTTATTCTATCAACCCATAATGCATATTTCAGCATAGAATCCCATGATCTCTTATTATGCTTCAGCAGTTTCCTGATACTCTGAATGATATTTTTATTGGAGGGCTCAGCTAAACCATTACCTTGGGGATAATAAGGAGTTGAATGTTTCAACAAGATACCATTCTTTTTACAAAATGCTTCCATTGCCTTCGACTTAAAGCTTTTGCATTATCTGTTACTATTTTCTAAGGACATCCAAACCTACTAAGGATATTTTCTTCAATAAATTCCATAATCACCTTATCTGTGGCATTCCTAGTAGGGATAGCTTCCACCTATTTGGTAAAGAAGTCTGTTGCAGTCAAAATCCACCTGTGTTGTCCTGAGGAAGATGGACTTATCTCTCCTATAAAGTCCAGACCCCACTGCTGGAAAGGGGCACTTACTGCAATTGGTTTTAAAGGTAATGACAACAATTTTTTTTTAACCAGCAAACTTCTGACAAGGGATGCAAGCTCTTACCTGCTGATATACATCTGCAAACAAAGAGGGCCAATAGTACCCAGCTCTTAAGATCTTGTATGCTGTTGCCTTCCAGTACTGGTGACCTCCACAAGTACCCTCATGAGATTCAGAAATCATTCCTTCAATTTCAGGTTTATCTAAGCATCTGAGTAGAATACCGCCTTGGTCTTTCCAAAATAACTGCTGTTCTACTAAACAGTACTTAGTAGTTCTTAGCTTCAAAGATCTAGCAGCTTTTCTATCTAAATGTTCAGGACATTGCAAATACAACAGAAAATACACAATGTCTACGTACCATGTGGATGCTGAATAGAAGTCTATAATCATCTCTTTCTCCAACTCTGCTTGATTTTCTTCCTGAGCTGGCTCTTCTGCCATCACATGCAATCCTAAAGCTTGGCTATTTGATTCAGCCAGCAGCTTGGCTAAACCTTGTCCCTTGACTAGTTTGGTAGGTCTGATATCTACATCATACTCCATGATTTTAGCAACCCACTTGCCTCTTTTCCCCTCGCTATCAGGTTGTGTCAAAACATCTTTTACAGCAGCATTAGGCACATATGAAATAACTTTGGAATGCAAAACATAGATTCTAAAAAATTTCAAAGCTTTTACCAAAGAATAAGCCTGTTTTTCCAAGATGCTGTATTTTAATTAAGAATCTCTGAGAGTTTTGCTGAAGAATGCAATAGGCTGCTCAAGACCATCCTTATTCTTCTGCAATAGAACAACTGCTAGTGTATCTTCATATGCAAAGGAAAATGCTAGAAATTCTCTGGTGAAATCTGGATTTACTAATACAAGGGCTTCAGTAAGAGCCATCTTGATTTTTTCAAATGAATTCTTTGCTTCAGTAGTCCACTTGACTTCTTGATCCTTCTTTAGCATGGCTGAAATCTGCTTGATAGTCTCAGCAAAGTTTGGTATAAACCAACGCAGAAAGTTGATTTTACCAATGAAAGATTGAACATCTTTTTTACTCCTGGGCAGACTTATCTTCAATATTGCTTTTACTCTTTCTGGGTCAACCCTTATACCATTAGCAGAAACTAAATGACCCAGTAATTTTCCTTCATGTACAGCAAAGTGTGACTTCTTTGGATTCAAGGACAAACCAAATTTTCTGCATTTTAGGAAAGTCTGTTTCAAATGTTTTAGATGTTCATCATATGATTGTGAAAATACAGTAATATCATCTATGTAAATTACCACAAACTTGTCCTTTTCGCCAACAAAAGCTATATCCATAGCCCTCTGAAAAGTTGCTCCAGCGTTCATTAAACCAAAATGCATCTTATCATACATGAAAGTTCCCCAGGGAGTGGTAAAAGCTATTTTCTCTTTATCATCAGGATGCATAGAAATCTGATTGTATCCTGAGAAACCATCAACCATAGAAATCCTCTGTGCCCCAACAACCTTCTGCAATATTTGCTCAATTTTAGGCAGAGGATAATTATCCTTTAGTGAAGATCTATTCAAGTTTCTAAAGTCAACACACAGTCTGATTTCTCCGTTCTTTTTCCTAACAGGAACTAGATTAGCCACCCATGAAGAGTACCTGAGAGGAACAATGATCTTGGCATCTAATAACTTCTTCACTTCTTTTTCAATAACAGGAAACAAGGCTGGATTAATCCTCCTTAATTTCTGACGAATGGGTTTAACATTCGGTTTTAAAGGGACTTTATGTTGTATAATCCCAGTATCATATGTTCTCAATTCTTCATAAGACCATGCAAAGACATCAACATGTTCCTTTAACAATTTTATATACCTATTTCTCTGTTCAGCTGTGAGTGCTTTCGAAATTTTCACCATTCTAGGATGTTCTGCAGTACCAATGTTAAAATCCACCACATTCTCTTCTGAAGACTGTACAATAGGTTTTAGGGGTGTATCATCTTTTGAAAATATCCTTTCTAAAGGTACCAAACCTTTTGGGATGAAATTACCTTTTAGCTCAATAATCTTGTGGCCAACAATTTCATTTTCAGCAATCTCTTCAACACTCCATCCTGATCATCTTCCTCTTGATCAATCAGGGAATTAGAAAACTCATGTGTAAGCTCCAAAAATCTTTTAATTTCAATGTCATCTTCAAACACTCTCCACTGCTTTACATTACCAGGTACAAATGGTCTGTAGTATGTACCTAACCTCAACTGTGTGGTTTTGGGTATTCTAAAATGTGTAGCAGCTAAGGCCAATGAATCAATAGTCTGATTATGGTCCCTTGGAATATATGTAATGTTAAAAGCTACAAAATAATTATCAATCATGTCCCATACCTCATTTCGATAGACTTTCAGCAAATCTTGTTTCACTTGATAGTTGTTTCTCACCTGCTGAACAACTAATTCGGAGTTGCCATATGCAGAAATCTGCTGAATGCCCAAATCTTTAGTAGCCTTCAATCCTAACAGCAAAGCTTCATATTCAGCAGTATTGTTTGTAGTAATGAATTCTAATTTATACATCAGCTTTACTGTTTCACCACCAGGGGATATGAGAAGAACCCCTGCTCCAGCACCTTCTTTGCAAGATGATCCATCAAAGTATAATTGCCAAAGCTCATCTTCCTGTTCCTTGCTGCATTTAACTGGCTGTTCCTTTTCAACCCGTAACAAACTAGCAGTGTTGTCATCATCACTAAAATGTAACATGCAAGTACCCAAATCTTTATCAACAACATACAGAGGATGGTTTGTAGGGTTCTTGTCATCTGTCACAATATAGGCAAATTGAAGTTCTCTATACAGCCTTCTGTTTTCTCCTCCAAACACAGGAATAGTAGCATATGATAGATCCATTTGTAAAGTCCCACCAACTTTCTTTGCCCAAGACCTAGAGAGAAGTAACCCAAATTTAGGTGTAATATCTGCTACCACCACATCCATGATTACACTTTTCATTGGTAACTGAGCCAAACTGACAACCATGTCTTTAATCACCCCCAAACACTTTACAGCTCGTGAATCAATTGCATACAGATCATGATAGGGTTTGGTTATACTCAGACCTAAAGCTTCCATGACAGCCTTTGGCATTAAGTTGTGTGATGCTCCTGAATCTAATAGATAGTTATGTATCATTTGTTCATGGACTGTCAGAGTAATGTAAAATGGAGGTGAAGCACCTGCTTGATTCTTAGTTTTTTCAGCGAAGGCTAATCCAATAAAAATCTTAGGATTTTCTTCTTGTAGATTCACTGTATCAGAAAGAGGCTAATTGTTTGGTGAACCAATCATTTTAAGAACTGACTCTTTGTAAGAAGGATTTTTCATTAGTTCAGTAAAAGGCATAGGAATCTTTATTTTGCCTAATTCATTTTCCAGATTAAAATTCTGCACAGTTTTATTTACCTCTTCAACCTCTATGCTCTTCTTTTGCTTATCTTGAATTTGTTTTTTCTTTGACATAGGATCAGATCGCTGTTTAGTAGGTACAACTACCTTCTTCTTTGGGTTCTGTACTACTTGTTTTGGGCCTGACCTCAAATTCAAAGTCTTCTTGGGTTCATTCTGATAGACATCAGCAGTTACAGCAGTCATTTTCATATTCAAATCATCTTCTATTTCAAACATATCAGCATCATAATATTCTGCATTTAAAAATTCTTCTTCAGTGACAAGCCCCTCCGTCAACTTTTCTCCAAAATAGTTCATATCTTGATCTGTGTCTTCAAATAGCACTTCTTCATCAATCTCTTCTTCATCAACAACATTGTTTTGGAGAGGTGGTGGTACCCTTTGGTCCTCGGTCTCTCTCCTTTCTCGCTGAATATCAGTATTTCTTTGTTCTCTAGGTATGAAACGAGGAGCAAATTGTCTTCTAAATTGGTTCTGATTGTTAGGGTTTCTTTCACCTTCTTGAACAGGCTTGCTCGAATTTCTTTCTAGTTCTAACTTGTTTAATTTTGCAGTCAAAATCTTCATTAACTTGGCCATCTCATCAGTTTTGCCTCTTGAAGAATGAGATGTTGAAACCCCTGGAGCTGCTTCCTTCTTACCTTTCTTGTCATACATCTGTTGAGCTGTTTCCTTCTTCAATCTATTGGAAGCCAATATGTTAGACTCCACCTCTAATGCTGCATCCTGCATATTCAGTAAAGAAACAGGTCTTCTTTCTCTTAGTAGTAAGGAAAATTCATGATCGAAAGCATTTGCATATGTGAGTTTTGCAGATGTTTCTGAAGGTTTTATTTCTGCAGGAATTCTACTGTACATTTTATTGAATCTTTTTGAAAAGTCTGCAATGGTTTCATCATTTTTTCTCCTAAGGGCTCCAAATTCAGTTATATAATAAGTATGATCCTTGGTGTCACCCCATTGTCTCATGAAGAGGTCCTGAAGCTCTTCTATGATGGTGATAGAATTTGCAGGCAGCTCCCTAAACCATTTTTTGACATCTCCATCAAGGCTCTGCACAAACATTCTCATCCATACGTCCTTAGCTTCAATATTTTGGTTATCAGCATAACTGAGAAAGGCTTCCCAGTGCTCTTCAGCTGTTGTTTCAACCTGTCCATTAAACCTAGGCAGGTATTTCTGATAGTCACCTCCAGTAAGTGCATTCAAAGGGTGAGGCAAAACTAATGGTGCATATCTGGCTACAACCATTCGGTCCATCATATCTATAGGCTGATTTTGGGCTGCCATTTTAAGGCTGACTGACTTTGGTGATGGAGAGACTTGGTTGGAACTTGGTTAAAAAGGGGTTTTACCAACTTTCAAATGAAATAAATGAATCTTACCAGGAGATACTGTTTTTGCCTTTTTGAAGGATTGAGGATCAGTGAAAACTTGACAGGAATTATAGGCTTTAACCAAGGTGAAGTTTCTTCTTCTTTTCTCAAAACAGATAAAGGTGATGAACCATCCAACTGATCAGGGTCACATAAGGCTGGTAATGACTGAGACCTTCTAATCTTCCTTGCTATTTTCAATATCTGTTCTGGGTCTGAAACACCCAACTGCAAAGGTGAAATAGGTCTGCTTCTAGTTCCAATTCCCCTATAAGCCACTATGACAAACTGGTGAAAAGTAGTCTTTTAAGATTTGCTGGTTTAAGTTCACCTCTTAAAACCAGTGAAATGATAAGTATCCCAGGGAAAAATATGTTTTCAACTTCGTTCCCCAGCAACGGCGCCAAAGATGTTTATGCCAGAAATTGTTCCCAGACAACAAGAGAACAAGCCAACATAATCTCAAATATCTCAATAAAACAAAACAAGGTTTTTTAGGGTTTTTAAGGTTTTTTGGTTGTGAAGTTTGATGACAAGAGGGAATGCATTCATAACCCAAATAAAAACTAAATCACAAGCATAGAAAAACTGAGATGCATAACATAATAACCATGTATCCAACATAAACCAACACTGAGGTTCATCCACAAATGGCAAGCACTACAAGTATAAAAACTTTAAACCAGCAATGAAATTACCAATTGAGTAGCTAAAACAATCTATAAATGAAGCCAGAGAACAAACTGAAGGGTAAATGGAGCATATATTTCATAATCAGTCTTTCAAATACACATAAGAGTCATTTACTTAGCTTATGGACAAGTTTGAAGACCTCCTCCTGCCAGCCAAAAAATCGAACCCTTAGTTCTCTTTGTGACATACATTAATACTATCCTTGCAAAATTGGGTTAGGACTAAACCCTAACTGCTTTTCACCATACTCATCGAAATAGTTCTATCCTGTGTTGCATGGGTACCCGTACCGGGGGGTCAGGTACACGAACTAGTACCGGGTACTTGGGTACTTCAATGGTACGTCCCCAACCGTACCTAGCTGTACCCAAATCCAACCTCATGTACCGGGTACTTCATGTATGAAAATAGGGTACTTGCGTGGATTTTGGTACGCCGTACCACGTTTTTGGGTACACGACCGATACAACAGTTGGACAATTTATCTTAACTCGTTGTTCGGGATGAGTCAATTTGCAAAGTTTGAAATTCAAAATTTTAAAAATTAAATAATAGAACACTAAAACACATGTTATGTGGGCCCTTGCCCCTTACCTAAACTAGCGCAACACTGCATTTCTCACTGCTAGTGCACTGTGCTCACTACTCCAGCGACGACGTGACAAAAGACCTTAGTGATGCGAATGACATTGATCCTAAGGTTGTTGATGACATGGCTTGAGGAAGCCAAATCAACTATCTTGTTCATGTTCAATGTTTACTGTTTTGAACTTTCTTTTGCATGTCTAAAAATGCCTTTAGGCAAATTTTGGATGTAGTATGTAATGAAGTTTGAACTCATGGTGTCATGGACATATAATATTTTATGTTGTTAATTATATTAATATAACTTCAGTCTTCCAGTTGATATCTACTATGAGTCTATGCCATATGATTTATCAAATTTATTGATATCTACTATGAGTCTATGGTGCATCATCTTGAACAGGCTCGGTCTCCTTATTATCAGACTGCAAATCTTTGTTCTCAATGTCATTAAGATGTTGTTTAGACTCACAATCTTCTTTTGCAGGCTCTGCAACTTCCTCCAATTTAATACTGTCTTCATCTTTAACCTTTATCTTCTGTCTAAGCTTTCTGGTCAAGGTTTGTCCTTTATTAGCTTGTTTTCTATGAGACTGTCCTTCTTGACTATTCTGAAACCCTGACCAAAAAAGGAAATATTCCCAAGTTTTTCCTTTACTCTGCAAAACACTGTTGATAATGAGTTTGATAAGTCCATGGTGAAAAATGGACTGTCTAGTATGATTTTGGTGTTCCTTGATTCTGCAAGACATCTTCTGCAGGCTCTTTAGCAAGAAGAAGGGCATGTTCATCTTTGACTCATTACTGAGGTGTTGAAGAAATCTGAAGTGGTATTTAAAAACAAAGGCATATCTTCCTTCACATGTAATATAACTCTGTAAAACCTTAATAGGTTCTATCCATTTAGCCCTGAAGTTATGAATGGGTACACCCTTACCCCAATCTGCAATTACATCAGGCAGTAGGTACCTTTGTGCATTAAAGGTGAATGGCACCTTCTTAAACCATAGTTCTCCCTCATTTTTAACTCCTGTTGCCTCAGCTACCAACTCTTTGGTCAATTTGAATTTCAAAGTATCAAAAGATACAGTGTCTTTGTCATAGCACTGAGCAAACTTATGGGAGACCTCTGCATTGTATCCATCAATTTTCTTGAAAAATATCAACCATCCTGCATTTTCAAATAGCTCAGCACATTCTGGAAATTTATCTATCCAACTGAGATCAGTGGGCTCAGCTCTATTAGTTTTTCCACTTTTCTTCATTTTCACTATGGTTTGCAGCACCTGTCAATAATCTCACAGTCTACTTATCTTCAAATTCACACAGTTTTGGCAGTCTATTTATCTTCAAACTCTCACAGTCTGCCTTATCACACAGTTTTAGGAAAAGTTTTGTACCGAATTTCAACAATTTGACCTAATCACAACTTCAGGGACCTCCAATAGTTCTGCTCTGAACTTTACTAGCTTAAATGATGAATACTTAGAAATATTGATTAATATTTCATCATTCATAGTCTATTGAATGAGCAAATTCATATCCTTCCTTAGAATTTTGACATTATAGGCTTTATCAGAAAACCCCCAAATTTAACAAACCCTATCAAATGCCACGCGGGGTACCTGGTCAAAAGCTTAATACAAGCGCTGGAAGTCGATCTCTTCAAATGTTAGGTGTCAAATTCCACGTTCCAGCTGTGTCCAACTGTCTAGATCGCTTCAAACTGTCGCTGCTGGAAAGCCCTAATTCTTTATTCAACTGTCAAAACTCCGATTGCTCAGCAATATGTTTCCACCACGACTTTCAATGCCTTCGTATTCTTCAGCTTAAGAACATATTCCCGAAATACTGCCTTGTTCCACTCACTGTCATTATTCGCCATGAACTGCATACAATTTGCCATGATCTCCCTCACACGATGACCATACACCTGTTTCAATGATAAACCTGGCAAGACACGTATCAAATGTGATAATTGATATGGTTAACACCTCAAGGACGAAACCTCCGAAAAAATCGGACTGAAAAATAACTATTTTGGCACTCGCGACTTTCTTGTAGCGCTCTTGTGTATTAATTTCGTTGTTGCGCTACAAGAAAATCCAAACACATAATTTCATCTCATTAAATCACTAATCAGGTTTAAGACTTGGTTTATATGATTAATCTCGATCTTAGTGTCATTTATGAAACCATTTAATGAATATATACCTTGTGGAACCCTTCAAGAATGAACTCTAAGCAAAATTTATAAAAGCAAGCTTAAAAATAGGAAAAATCCAAAATGATGAAAACTAAAAGGCTTCAACTCAAAATTAACCTTTATAAACCAAAATTTCCTAGAAGCAAAAATATTAGTAAGTTTCAAAAACATAAACAAAAGCATAAAACTAAGGAAGACAAAATCATGACCTAACAGGTTCTAAACTCATAGTTTCTCTCAAGAACACACTAAGCAGTTGGGAGACTTATGTGTGTTAAGCATAGTTTTAAAAACCGGTCCAACCGGAACCGGAACCGGCCGGTTCACCGGTTAGGTACCAAACCGGGTCAAACCGGTTGGTAAACCGGATCGGGGACCGGTTAGTTACCAAACCGGCCGGTTGGTAACCAAACCGGTCCGGTTTGGTAACTAACCGGTCCAACCGGCCGAGTTAGCCTCTGACCGGTCCGGTTAGTACACTGTCAACTCGGAATCAGAAATTATGGTGCTGATAAGTACAAGAAGGTCGGCAGTGTCAATTCATTGCAACTATGGTGCTTTCTGAAGTGCAATACATTGGTCTCAAACCTTGGAGAATTTATGCTGTTTTGCAGTCATCCAAAGGGGTGGCCATAGAACTTCACATCAACACATCCATACCACTGTGTATGCTTTATATACCATTTCCTTATATACAGCTGTCCTCACATAAAGCAGATCTGGAAAAGTTCAATCGCTCATCCCATTTGCTTGTGTGAAAGCTAGATTTGGAGTTTGACTTATTAGGTTGGTAAATCTTCATTTTTTCATCATCATTTTGGTTCCCTTAAATGGTAGATAAGAACAGATCTTTTAATAAAGTGTCACAAGGAAGACATTTCAAGTCCATACTGCTGCTATATTTGAGACAATTCCTTCCCTACTGCCATGTGAAAACTGTTTAAATAACCCAGATCTGCAAGTAAATGGTTCAAGTGCTCTATTGAGGAGTTAAGTGATTGCTGTGGGTCTCAATACTCTGGTTTTGTAGTCACCAAAAAGAGCATCATTTAAATCTATTTCAATCTTAGTTATATTGCTGCTACACGTTTAGAAGATCATTTTCATTTAATGCAGAATTGAGAAGTTTGTTTTATTTTCTGTGCTATTCATTTTACTCAACAAATCCTAGAAATTACGATACCACTATCAGTCAAACTTCTTAATGCCCTTCACCAAGGCCTGTGTACCATCAATTAAAATATCAAGGCCTATCAATTGAAATATCAATTAAAGAATTAAAATATCAAGGCTTATGTACTATCCAACTTTAAACTTGATACCTGAAAGATTTTAACCTGCTATATGATCATGAAAATGTCTAGTTTGTGACAGTGGTAAATTGAACTGGTTGCCCTGAATCTCGATGCACACAATTTGCTACCCTAGGAAGTATATTCTTTCTTCTATGGCAAGTCAATTAGATGATTGTTCCTCTTAGTGATTGACACTTGGAAAGTCTTCAATGCCTTGGAATCATGGATTATAATCTTGAAAATGTTGTTTTTCTTTAAAATTTAAATATTTGATGTATTTTTTAGCAAACCGATTCATTAAATTCAAATCGGCCGATTTATGACCGATTCATTATCGATTCCGATTCCGATTCCGAGTTGACCCCCGACCGATTCCGATTTTTAAAACTATGGTGTTAAGTGTGTTTTAGGCAATAACATTTTTGGTGCCATTGCAGAGACAAGTCTTTTTATTCCCGGAATACACCTTTTTCTTTCCTTCTGTTTTTGCTTTGTTTGATGAGTGTTTAGAGTAGATTTTCAATTTTCATCTGGAAACTCCATTTAAAGGATAAAACCCCGTTTCTGATATAATTGTTGAGATTGATTGTGTGTAGATGAACCAATTGTTTGATAGTTCCAGTCTAGTTCGAAATGCATGATTAATTTAGATATGTGCTATTGATAACCATTATGGATGATGAAGAGTACAGAGCTGAGATTTCAAATGCATACCCTCCCATTGACTTCATAGGCATCCCGAGCTTTCCCAACCATGAGCCATGTCTCTCAAATAAAGGAAGTGCCCTGCTTCCAATCTTTTTTCGAAATGGTGATTCAATTGTCGTGCACATAATGTCCTTTATTTCATTAGTGAATATAATCAACATCCTTCATGAAGATAATAAGATACGGGTATTTGTTAATACTTTCAAGAAGGATGCTTGGATATGGTATTGTGATCTTCCTTATAAATGCATTACATCCCTTGAAGAATTCGTTGCTATATTTTTTGAGATGTGGCACGCCGGTGAGGAAGATATGGTAACTGTTGTAGAAAGAGTCTTTGACCAGCCAAAAAACCTGAGATAACAATTAAATAACTCGCATTGTTGAGCAACAGCTCCATAATGATCCCAATGAAGATGTATATCAAAATTCAGACATCGTTGAAGATCCTCTACATGTTCCCATAACAGAAAACAATGAAGATTGGGGATTTTTTCAGTGATGATGATCACATAGTACTATAGTCCAGAGTGATCAGGATACTTAGTACTATACACTAGGTGGTCTGATAATGGTCTAAACACTAGAGAATCAAATAAATGATTAAGGCTAAGGTCTAGATTGGTTGAATATTCCAACACCCACCCTTAAGCCTGACTTATGCGAGGAAATAGTAAAATTAGGGCCCAACAACAAACGCTAAGGTCACCCATTACAATTTATTTGTCCATGTAAAATGAGGGAAGAGGCAAAACCTCACGGGTAAAATCCTCCCTCAAAAATGCACATGAGGTACACCAGAAATAAACTGCTCCAAATCCAAGTAGGTGTGAACTTGATTAGATGTCTGGAGGGATCTTCTTTTTGGGAAGAAGAGGTTGCTTCTCCCATGTTTGGATCATGTGTTGGATCTCTGCATAGTCTGCATCCAAATGAAGGTGCTCACTAGACTTGAACTTCTTGAGATCAGGCCCAAATGAGACTTGAGATGCTAGAGCCATGAAATTTGAACCAAGATGTGATCCAAATAAAGTAAAATCAACTCCAAGCGAATGGTTGTTTCTTCCATCTTCTGTGCAACTCTTCAAAACATCCAATAACATACTAAAATGTGAACCAAAAGAGGCTCAAAGAGTGTATGAGCTGCAACAGCTGGCTATTTATCTTCATAATTTGAAATAGAAGAATGATTTAAGGACAGAGGGAGATGGAGACAGCTGAGTTCTTCATCAACAAGAGTAGTCTGAATGTCTTCTTCACGTATATCAGCTTCATGAGAATCCATAGAGGAAGGAGTCACTACAAGGAGACTTTCAACAATTTGAAACTGTGTTGAGAGATCTGGCATCTTCTTCTTCAAATACAAGAATAACTTCGAATCCAAGAAGCTGTTGTACCAAGAATACCTGCAAAACAAGCTCTGAAGAACTATATGGAAGTTAATTGATTCTAAATGAGCTATGCTCAACCTGGCAACTTTGATACCATATTAGATTCTGCAAAGTGGATCTAAGAATCTAATGTAACCTCACAAGAATTGCAACCGAGATAAGCAGAATAATGGAGAAAAAATAATGAAGCAGAAACATAAGAGAGAAAACTCAATTGGTATAAATTCCATTTTGTTATTATTCACCAACAAGGTTACATTTATAATACATCTCCAATGGAGAAATTCGTGAGCCTAAAGAGGTAGTTGAACTCCACACATGTGGAAAGCTTACATAACATAGAAATCATCACTAGACATAGTTGCCAGTCACAACTCCTGAAGCAGATCAGTTAACTGAGTGTAACTGACAGTGGGTGGACCAAGAAGGCACATCAGCTAGTTAATTGATGATAACTAATGATAAAGGGCACATAAGAGGTGTTATGTTGAGTGTTAGTGGTCATCGGAGCTCATATTAACTCAGGTGATGAAATCAAAGTTATTTAACTGAAGGACCTGAAGCTAGGCTCCTAAATTATAGGAACGGACTCAAGTGGGCCTAAAATCATGCACGAGGGAACATTAACTCCTAGAAACAAGTTAGAAGGCGCATTTGAGGATAATGAAACTACTAATGACAATAATAGTTCGGAGTTATCATGATACTTAGGACTATACACTAGGTGGACCAAGAAGGAACATTAGCTAGTTAATTGATGATAACTAATGATGGAGGGCACATAAGAGGTGTTTCGTTGAGTGTTAGTGGTCATCAGAGCTCATATTAACTCAGGTGATGAAATCAAAGCTAGTTAATTAAAGGTACTGAAGGTAGGCTCCTAAATTATAGGAACTGACTCAAGTGGGCCTAAAATCATGCATGAGAAGACATTAAATCCTAGAAACAAGGAAGAGGGCACATCTGAGGATAATGAGGCTACTAATGACAATAATAGTCCGGAGTGATCATGATACACTAGGTGGTCAACTGATAACGGTCTAAGCACTAGAAAATCAAATAAATGATTAAGGCTAATGTCTAGATTGGTTGAATATTCCAACAATGAAAAGTAAGGCCCCTATGTTTCGATTCTCGAATAGTGGAAGAAAGTCGAGAGGGTGTTCTTCGAGTATTGAAATAATTTATAATATCGCCTTTTGATCTCATAGTAGATGGGTTAGTGCAAAATGAAAGAGCGCCTTATTTTTAGTCTCTGATGTGTGACAACCCTGGTAGAGTCTACTGGCGTATGGATGCGATAGTTGATCTCAACTCAGACTCAGTGAGAGCCCACGCTGATAGTACCTTACGACCCAGAGCAGAATGAGGTTGCAAAGAGGAAGAACATGGCCATCGTTGGAGTTGCCAAGGAAATGGTCCATGATCAGGATTTTCCAATGTTCCTTTGGGTAGAAGCATACGGCACGACAGTTTACATTCAGAACAAGAGTCCTCATAAGGTCTTGGAGGACAAGACTTTGAGGAAGCATTCACAAGTGTGAGATCGAAGATTGGTTATTTTCATATGTTCGGATGTCCAGTGTATGTACATGTACCTTCAAAGAAGAGGATGAAGCTAGAACCTTCAGTAGAAAAGGACAATTTGATTTTTGTGGGATATAGTGAGACTTCAAAGGCATACATTCCTTCACTAGGGAAAACTGTAGTGAGAAGGGAAGTTTGATTTGATGAGGGGCGATCCTTTAGGAAGCCACATGAACCCTTTCCAGCAGTGGTAGAGGATGAGGAGCAAGAGGCTCCGAAGATTGAGGAGAGACCAGCACCAGCAACTGCAGGGGCTCAATGTTTAGACCAGGAGGAGTCGTCGGGGGCTCCTTCTAGATCTGTCAGGAGGAGGCCAAGATGGCTAGAGCAGACACTGAGAGATGATGAGTATGTGGAGGCTCCTAGGAGTACTTTAAGGGAGAGAAGACCACTGAGACAATTTCCTAGTTACATGGCACTCATGAGTGACATCTTTGATTTCGAGCCTACCAGTCATGAGGAGGCAGTGGGTCACCAGGTGTGGAGGGATGGCATTGTAATTTCTCATTATCTAGCACCTGACAAATTATTTCCTAGCAAACCTTTGCTATAATAAACTTATTAAGCAGATTTACTGAATAGAAAACACCGCTGGGTTTTAACGATCTATAAATCAGCAGAATCAAATTAGAAAACCAAACACATGTGCACACATAATTTTTTGGTAAACCCCCCATGTGAAAACCAGTACTGAGATGATCTTATTAAGATAAAATCTGGGCTCCCGCCCTAGGATAATGGCCCATCTGAGGAATAATACAAAAACAACAAGAGAGCCTAGCCTATCACACCTGGTTGCTACTCCTTTGCTGTTCCTTTCTGACATCCAAAGCCATGGCCAAAAACTTTTTGATGGAATCCTGGCTCTGCTGATTGGAGGGGGTGCCATGCCCTGGGCTGTCTAGAGCTGAGGTGTTTACTGTGCTGTCTTCAAGTTTTCTGGTGTGTAACATGTGTCCTGGAATGACAGCTCAGAGAACATACAACATAAATGTGTTTGTGCTTGTTTATCTGAAAAAACAGAATAATACAGAATCTATGATGTTATACTTTATAGGACAACTAAAAATGTAGAAGTAAAATATGAAAGCAAAGAAACACAAATTGTCAGGAAATACCAAGGGTTTGTTTTGAAAATATTTCGATTTACGAATGCTATTCCTTTCTGAAATTCTTGCATTTTTCATGATTTGGATTTTTAACATTAGACCTTGTTACGTTTCTACCCTTTGTCATGTCGCACAAGTCATAAATGTTGTAGGATTTCATGTCAGTTTTCTACATTCAGGTCAGCAGTCATGGGTGAGAATGATTGAAGAAATTCAAACGTCTTTTCATATTATGCTTTTAGAGGAAGTTTAATGTTTTTGATGTATCATGATTATATATCTTTTATTCACTATAAAATGATAACATTATTTATGGCCTTACTCCAAAGGAGGAAACCTATCTTGTGTAAATTTTTATTAAACTGGGGAAACTTATCTAGTGTAATTTATATTATGCAGCCTTCTATTAAGTTTCCTGCAATGTTGGGGCCAGTCAAGCTCATTTTCCCAAACTCTACATCTATTGTTGGTTGCTATCAAATTATTTGTGATGACATCATCCTTGTGAAATAATACTTTTGCTATGAAATAAGCAATCTGTTTAATCTGCATATTTAATATTGACCAGGGAAACCTAGAGTGAGTAATAACTATCAGAGAACTTTGAAATGAGAATATGAATGTACTTTTGGCCTTTGGCAATGAGAAGAGCATTTAAGAAGAAACAATGAAGAAGAGAAAACTGGCTTTTACTGCTACATGGGTAAGGCGAAAGGATACCACTTGAGTGTGGAATATTTATTTCTCACACTAATCAGCAGTTCACATACTTGCAGAAGCTTCAATTTTTATGGTTACAGAATATGCAAAAGTCTTTTGGAATGTAATTTTTAAGATGTTCAGAATTTATTTCATAGAGTATGAGCGTGTTCAAATAGTTGTTGAATGTTATATTGACAGAGCTGATGGCCAAGAGGTGGTGGTCGACAACAAATTCTTGAGGGCAAATTACCCATTGTTGGTACGTGATATTTTATTCTGTCATTTTGTAACTCTATATCTATTGGTTTATTATTGCGTGTGCTGTCTTTTGCCTTGTTTTTTGGCCTATTCATTATCTTTGTACAATTTGTTAATGTGTTTGTTTCGAGCCATTGTACTTATTTATTTTTGTATTTATTGCATCTAATTTATCCCTTTACTGACCTTACAGTTGATTGACTTTTATGAGCAACATCTTCGGTACAGCACTGCACAGTAGAGATATACCATATACAAAGCAACCTGATCACAGCTTGAAAACATAATTGTTTCATGAGTATGTTTTAGGAATTTTAGGTTCCTGCCTTCTTGTTATATCGTTTGTGTTATTTAAAGTAAGGTTCTCAGAATTTGTCAGTTCTTTCTCTAGAGAAGTGTGGAAGAAGTCAGTGTTATGTTCTGGAAAATATGTGGTTACATTTTTACCATAAGCTGAAGCTGGTCACCGAATTATGATTTCAAACAATAAACAGGTCAGTTCTATCATGTATTTACCTTGAATTTTCAAGGCGTTTGATGCATATAATGGAGTTATTGTGAATTAGGTTCAAGGGATAGTTATACACATTTTTGTTCATTGTAATCTTATGGATATTGCACTGTAACTGAGGTGAATCCTAGATTCTTTAATTTTCTGTGTATATGTGTTTTTGTATGCTAATGTATATTTTGCAGTAGTCAGGACCATGGCCATGAAGCATTCTGTTTGGATAGGCATGAGAAGAGAACTTCACATAAAGGATAAAATAGTTGTGTTGAAAATGTTTAAATTTTTTTTGAGTGTGTTGCATCAGATCAGTTAATTATGATTGATATATTTACAACATAGAACTAGTCTCTTTTTTTATGTTTAATGTCAAATTTTAGATAGGTTTTGTTCTTGAACTGTGAGATTGTTCTCGCAGTTTATTTGCCCCATAGAACTAGTCTCTTATCTACATTTAATGTCAAATTCTAGATAGTTTTTGTTCTTGAACTGTGAAACCGTGAGATTGTTATCAAAGTTATTTGTCCCAAAGTGAAGAAAATGGCCACTTGCAAGGGGTACTAAGGTATCACTGTTGAAATGGTTTGCTATTGATTTTGGCAGTTTAATCATAGACAAGGAGCTTACTGTAGTTCAAGACAAAGTCAAGATGGAAGGTTGGCAATGTAACAATTACTAATATTTTTAGTTCAAGACTTAAAGTCACGATGGAAGAGTGGCCATGTAAGGATTAGTTCATAAAGACAATAGTTGGTGGATGGAAGGGATCTGGTACCACACTGTTATAACAAAAGTTCTATTGACCGTGACTCGTGGAATCGAGAACGACATGCTGCTTCTAAATTTGAATAGAAGCTTGGTCCCTGGAAGAATTATTAGAATTACATACAATCCTGGCCTTATTTTTGGATTACCATACCTCTGTTTCACCATACTTCTATTTCCATATTCAATGATAAAGAGGAATAGGGTGGGTAGAAACCCATCTCATCTCCATGCATTCCCAGGATCCGGTGTGCTGCAGGTAGATGATTTGTAGCCATGTCTGTGAGGACTGGAATCAAACGATCAACCTTGTGGTTCTATGAACCCTTTTCAAGTTGCACTTTGGTCAACGCTTCTCAAGCATTCTCCATGATTTGGTCCACAATGTTAAATAAGAACAAAAAATCAATAATAAGATAGACACACAGAGACCTGTTAGTCTCTTTCTCTTCACTTTCTTGGAATTTCTAACATCGATCGTATACAAGCAACATATTAACCTATTGTAAGTTTAGCAATGATACATTGAGGGTAGACAACTCTTCAATTGGTGTACTGCAAAGAGGCATTTAAATTTCTCAACAGTACCAAGCTCAACATTTATATCAATTACAGTATGTCGTTGTTAACACTGTTCAAGTTTAACTTTCATGAAATTCTATAGTAGAAATACCATTCAAAGTGAAGTTCATAATAGTAACTATTGCTATATCAGGGGCAATGGTTAGATTGCATATAAAATACTATTGATATTTCATATTCATACTTAACATATCAACACTATCAAGCTTGATCAAAGTAGTTACAGTTGAAATGGTTTGCTATTGATTTTGGCAGTTTAATCATATACAAGGAGCTTACTTCTGGATGCAATAGTGATACTTTACAAGGAAGTAATTCTACTTTAGTACAGAGAGTAGAATTTGTCTCACTTTACAAGAAACCAATTATGATCAGGAAGCCAAATAAAAGATGAGAGAACCTAGTGAAAGAATCCCCACTCCAGCACCAAAATCAAGTATTTGTCAAAGTAGAGATCCATTAGTAGCGGCAGAATGTGCTGACCAATGAAACTGTACAGAAAATAAAAGTGGGAAGTAATCACAAGTAAAGATTACTAGGAAACTTTGAAGAGAATTGTTGAAAATCCATTTGATACCTAAATGATCACTGCATGATATTATAAATTTTTCAGTGAATGAACTTAATAATTTATGTTCAAACTATGGATAATCTGGAAAGATCAACGAAGAAATATTTTGGTTCTTCTAATGTAAACGAACGAGTTGAGAAAATCTAACTCTTTTTTTTAGATTGGACTGGCAGCTTCCAGTTATTGAAGTGGTTGCTTGAAAATCCTCTTCTCAAGATCTTCATCAAAAGAAAGAACCCTATTACTCATTAAGAAGTGGGGAGAGAAAGTGGGACGAGAGGACAGGAAGATGAGGGTTGCTTGAAGGATGTGATGGAGATGGTTTGTGACCAGAACAATTAATACTAGCATTGGAGGCAATATAATGTGACCCTCATTTGGAACATTGGCCCTTGAAGGCGAAGAATAAACTCAATGAAATTGGATATTGGTATGTACAAATCATGGTCAATGGCATCCTAATGGGGGTATTCATAATAGCTCTTGAGATGAAACTGACCTTAACCACATTTCAATAGTCTTATGATGGCAACATTTTGTGGGTGGCTGGGCGACAATGATTGTGGTGAGCCTCGGTAGATAAAAGATAAAAAGTCCTTAACTTTAGAATAACAAACTAGCTCCATGCTATAATGAACTGAAGAATATAGAGAAAACCCTTAAGATAGGGTAGGACCATCAATTACTCCTTATGGAAGGTATAATTCCATAAACCATGGTTGCTATAAAACAATTTTCAACATATCTCAATACAATGATACTCGTGCATATATACTCTCTCAACTCTCTCGTGAGTGTTCCTATGGGCTTGTTGCCACCTTAACCCGCACGTGAACGTGAGAAAAATATCAACTCACTGAGAGCGGCTTTGGGGGCAAGTTAACAAGTCGAGTGCAATTGTCACCACAACTCGAGTCGTCTGTTTTGGCCAACTCCTAAACAAAGCCAAGGGAGGTAGACCCTAACAAAATACTAATAATGGTTGCTTTGGAAAACACAACTTATGAGTTTAATGAACTTGAAACTATTAATCTAGCAGTATATCTGACAAGTAAATCAAATGCGCAATCACAAAGCTCATAGCATGTATATATTTATGAAGATTAGTGTTTCATTCAATGGGCAAAGGAGATTTAATTTTAAAAGAGATTGTGAAACTTGAAATGACTTGTAAGCTAAACTATGAATTATACCAATGAAGGGAAAATTATCTAATTACTTGAAAGCAAAAGTAGAGTCAAATTGTGAACTCGCAAGAAGCAAGGATTTACTTGCTTGTGAAATGGAGGAACATTAAAGTAAGAACGGGTGTCGAATTGTGAACCTGCGTGGTGTAGGGATTGATAGCTTGTAAAACTAAAGTAATTTAGCACAAGAGTCTAATGCTGAACCTGCTTGGTGCAGGGATTGAGAACTTGTGAAACTAAAGGAAGTGTTGTCTAATTATAGTTGATCCATATAGTGATGGACAAAAATTATTTAAAAATTCTATGGTTAATTTTAATCCACCAAGGTAAATGTGCCTTCATCTAGGTTAGTAAATTAGAAATTAGCATTTCGAGTTAGTTTGTGAAGTTAGACACAAAAAATGGATAAATGCAAAAAAATTACTCGATAGGTAGGGGGGGTGTGATGTTGCCACTCCATTGGGCAAATTACAAACCGCAAATTAAAGCTACTGAGAAATGCTTACTGTTGGTCTTTTGTGGCCAATAGTCAAGCTTATGAAGTTAATGGAAGAAACTGAGCAGAAAGATGCAAGAAAAACTATCATTTTGCCAAAACCAACTGAGCTGGGTGGGGGTGATCAGGGCTGCCTCTTTGTTCTGTGTGTTTTCTCTCCAAAAAAAGCAGCAAATTAAAAGGATCCAGACAACGAGCAAAAGTTAGCTATAAAGTGCTCCAAAAATTGCACCCAAAGGCATGCTTCACCTGCGAAATCAAAGGACACTTGGAGGCATGTATTAGGGGGTTAGAAGTTACTATAAATCTAAGCGGACGTAACTGTCAGTAACTTGCAAAATAATGACTGTTTGGAGAGTGGTGGACAGTTAGCCAAAAGTGGCCAAAAGTGCACCGAATCACACTTAATACAACTCATGAGGTACTAGTCTAAGTTGGCAATCAATCAAGGTTGACTATGCCACTTATAAGTGACTGGTACTTGCAAGATCTACTTGAATGATGTATGTTATAACTGAAATAGATCTAACATGCATGCATCTAACTGATTTAGAGTAGATATATTGTATATAAGGCAGTTCTAGCTATGACATGCATATAAAACTGAGTTTTAATTTGAAGTAGATAAAGAGGAGGGTTATAGAAGATTTATCGGCTATGTTGCCAGGAAACGTGGGTACGGGTACGGGTACGGCACTTTTTGAAACAGGGTACTTTGGTACGTCGAGGGTACTATATATATAGTATATATATATAATATATAATATATATTAAAAATAAAACTGAAACATGTCACAATCACATGACTCACATGATACATCATGATCCAATGATCCATAGTACCATACATGCACATTGTCATTGCATATTCACTTTCAGATTTCGTCATTGATTCATTGAACAATGAAAATTCACAATTCACATTGAAAATTTGAAACATCATGGTACTGTCACAAGCTCTGACCAAGGTCTCTTTTATATCTCATCTTCTATAATTATATTCCTTTCGATCACTTAGATTCCTTCTATATGTCTCTTGTCCTGGAAACATATTGTTCAGTACACTCCTAGATCCAACAGCAGGATGAAAAATTAAATCACAAAATGTTTACAAGCTTCAACCAATCTCTCTTCTATATGACTCATGTCATCAATTTTGTGCTTGATTTCAATTAGCA